>CM037879.1:119458029-119988029 GCA_021292165.1 Shinisaurus crocodilurus
TGCCTGGGAGAATAGAAAGGTCTTCACCTGGTGCCAGAAAGAGTACAATGTAGGCGCTAGGCGAGCCTCTTTGGGGAGCTCATTCCACAACCGGGGTGCCACAGCAGAAAAAGCCCTCCTCCTGGTAGCCATCTGCCTCACTTCCTTTGGCAGGGGCTACCAGAGAAGACTGCCGATGAAGATCTTAGTGTCCAGGCAGGTACATGTTTTAGACTTCAGCTCCCATCAGCCCAAGCCAGCATGGCCAGTGGTCAGGTATGTTGGGAGTTGCAGCTCCAGATTGAGGAAGGCTGTGCTAAAGTAACACCTATAGCAACATCCTTGTTATAAACTGCCATTAGCATAGCTAGCTTAAAACTTGATCTAACATGCAACCATATTAAAGATTGTGAGGCAGGTTGTGCCCGCAGCTAAGCATGGAGCAGGGGATGCCAGGCTTCATATAATACATCCAAACTATAGTCAGTGTTGTTGGAAGGCATGTGGTCAGATTAGTTCATACTTTCTTCTTTGGTGGGGATGTTCAACTGTGCAGGAGGAGTCTTGGAACATGGTTGCTAATTACTGTCAGGAATTTCTCCATGTTAGACCACTGGTAACTATTAAAGCTATGCTTCTTCATCATTTTGAACCTAATGACTCTGGGGTCCTGCATAAATATCTTCTTAAGCAATTGTATACAGCTGCAAAGTTATGTATAGCACATAAGGGGGCGTCTCCAAAGCAACCAACTAAACAGCAGCGGGCTGATAAAATTTGGGAGACTATGATTATGTATAAACTTAATCAGCAAGTGCAAACAAGGAATCCTAATTTTAAGGAAGTTATTATGCCACCATGGTTTCCATTTATTTCCTAAGTGGAAGCCATTCAAACTTTTGGTCAAATTCCAACTAAGTACAATTGCCTGTATTTTGTTTCTGACTGACACATGCATGCACCACACACCACACACACACACGTACCTTATATATGCTAAATAACTTTTATTTTCATTCTTTCATTAGATAGTTAGCTTCTGCTTAGGGTTTTTACTCTATTGGTGATAGACTAAGAAGGATAATTTGTGGGTTTCTGTGTTTCTGTAGGGCTTCTCTACATAAGGGGTTTAACCCGCCACTTTACTGAGGCTTCTTCTTCCATTTTCATTGGGGAAGAAGAGCGCGTCCTTCCCACAGGGTTTTTCCTTGGGGTTTGTAGTTCTCTGCCTTTCTATATATTCTATTAACCAACCAAAAGGTGGTGCTGTGGTATAGCTTCAGTATAGTGGAATTGCGACTTTACAGAGGGCCGGTTCACATGACCCAAGCAGCCGGCGGGGGAGGAACCACGGGGCTGTCCGCGGGGTCCGGCGGGGTGCCCCACACGACCGGCGCCCCGCACGCTGGGCAGACCCCGCAGTCGCCGCACCGCAGTACGGGCCTCCCGGCGCTAGGGGGCGGGGCCCCGGGATGCCTAGAGGGGCCATTTGCCCCTACAGGCTGGAACGGCGGGCACTCTGGGACCCCACGGGACGGCTGCCCGCTGTTCGCACGGCATGGTGACCACACGCGGTGGGGCTTACCCCTCTACCGACCATGGTCACTTTGCGTGCGTCCCTCCCGCAGCTGTCTCGCGGGGCACCCCCGGTCGGTGTGCACATGACACGGGAACCGCGGGGGACTTGCGGTTCCCGTGTCGTGCGAACAAGCCCAGAGGCTTTCATTCTGGTTTGAAATTTAATACCTAACCTGACTTTCTTCGCTCTAAAAAAACCCCTGTGAAAATGGCTGGAAAACACAGGAGAGACCCTCGCTTAAAAAAACACACCAAACCCCTGTGAAAATGGCTGGAAAACAAAGGAAAGGAGAGGCCCTGGAGGATGATGACATCATAAAAAGGCCCTGCAAACTTCCATGAGTGATAGATCACAAGCACACAATAAATGCCTCATGTAGAGAGAGTTTGCTTTATTATAAATACTTCTTTTTTGTTGCCTTTATTTTTAAAACTTTATTTAAAAATAAAATAAAATAAAAATAAAATGTCAGAAAAAGGGGCGAGAATAGACAATAAGATTAGGTAAGCCAGGCCACATCTTAATTTCTTAATTACATCTTCCAGAAGGATATTGGCATGGCGGCAGCAAGAGATCAAATACCACAGCAACTGCTGGTGCAACTGATACCCCCCAATCTGACTTTTGGGAGTATTATGGGGAAGAAGATCAGTTTGGGGCAGTAGCTGGTTTAGGCTGCTCCTGCCACCTGCTGTGATCCACCAGGGATGAGTGTGGGTACCTGGACCAGAGCTGAGCCATTGTCCCCAAGGTCCCCCCCACTGCAAGGATGGAGATGCAGAGTGTTTACCACCACCTGTTCCCAGGCTATAGTTTCTGCCCAATGCCCAAGTGCAAGTCAGTCTAGTTGTGACTAAGTAGTAATGCAAATGACCCAATCCTATGCAGATCTACTCAGAAGTAAGTTCCATTGAATTCTATGGGATTTATCCCAGGTAAATGAGCATAGGATTGTAGTCAAAGGAAAAACAAAGAGAAACAAACAAGAACAACAAAACTGTTTACTCTGAAGAAGGCAAAACCCCTGGAATGAAATTACTAATCAAGAGCACACGTAAAGCCAGCTTTAAATTTAGGAACATAGGAAGCTGCCTTATACTGAGTCAGATCATGGGTCCATCTAGCTCAGTATTGTCAACACTGACTGGCAGCGGCTCTCCAGGGTCCCAGACAGGATTCCTTCCTAGTCCTACCTGGAGATGCCAGGGATTGAACTGGGACGTTCTGTATTCCAAACATGTGCTCTACCTCTGAGCTGCAGCCTGCAGCCCCTTGCCATACTTGAACTCCTGTCATCATCATCAGGCGATCACTCGTGACCGAGTAAGATTGTCTTCCGGGATAAAAAGGAGGAGATTCTAAAGAAGATTGTGTAGACTCTAGCGATGGGTCCGTAAGTGACTGTGGAGGCCAATTCTAGATCCACACAGCTTCCCACAGTGAGGACACAGGTTACCAGATAGAAGATGGTCCTGTAAAGGATTCATTTGACGTGCTTTTCGCTTAGCACGTTTCTCCCTTTCACTTGCACTCGGGCTTCTTCAAAGTCCATGGAACCTTTGTGAAAGGCCAACCTCCAGTTAGATCGTTCATGGGCCAGAGCTTCCCAGTTTTCGATGTTTATTGCATTTTTTTAGATTAGCCTTATGAACATCTTTAAACCTCTTATATTGACCACCGATATTCCGCTTTCCATCCTTGAGTTGCGAGTAAAGTAACTGCTTTGGGAGACGGCAGTCAGGCATTCGAACAACATGACCGGTCCACTGAAGTTGGCGTTGAAGGATCATTTTTTCAATGCTAGTAGTCTTTGCTTCTTCCAGTACACTGACATTTGTTCGCCTATCTTCCCAAGTAATTTGCAGGATTTTCCGGAGGCAACGTTGATGAAACCTTTCAAGGAGGTGGAAGTGACGTTTATAGATAGTCCATGTTTCGCAGGCATACAATAAAGTTGGTAATACAATGGCTTCATAAACCAGTGTTTTGGTCTTCCTACAAATATCCCGATCCTCGAACACTCTATGTTTCATTCGAGAAAATGCGGCACTTGCAGAGCTCAGACGATGCTGGATTTCACTGTCGATGTTAGCTGTAACAGAAAGATAGCTGCCAAGATAGAGAAAATGATCGACATTTTCCAGTATTGTCCCCCAAGCTGGATAGATGGCATCACCAAAGGATGGCGTTGCAACTTGCTGATGAAGCACTTTGGTTTTTTTGATGTTAAGTGAGAGACCAAGGTTTTTCGTATTGCTTCTGCAAAAGCATTTATGATAGGTTGGAAGATCATCCTTCTGAATGTGCGGAGACCAACATTATATCATCAGCATACTGAAGTTCCACAACGGAGGTTGTAATTACCTTACTTTTTTGCTTCGCAAGCCTGCTTGAATTAAAAAAGCTTGTCCATCTGTTCAGTATATAATTCCCACACCGGTGGGAAGTTTCCCCTCCTGTGCTCCCCTCCAACTCCTGTGCAACCATAGTTAAGACTCTAAGGCCGTTTACAAATTCTTGAGTGAAGCTCTGAAAAAATGTTTAATCTTAGTAGATGCATATCCCCCCCCCGCCCCATGAGCAGAAGGAGCCTCCACAAGTAGGTTTCTGACCCTGATCCTCTTCAAGGAGGCATTTTGAGGCTGTAGCCCTCTGTGCTGCTAAGTTGGACTAAATAAATTAATTAAATAATGATTCAGCACACAGGCATTAAGTCAGCCCACTGAGTTGTGCACTATCCTGAAAGTTGCTGAGCAGCAGAAGGTGAAGTAATCACTCAGTAATGTCAAGATGAATAAAATAAAGGCTATCTCATGTTGCAATTGATTTCAATCTGCTGAAATATGCCACTATGCATTTTGATTAGCTTAGCAATGCAACATGCAGGTCTCTTGGAGGGGGAGCTCTGTTATTTTGTCATTGTTCTTCTTCTAGAAGCCCATCATTCATCACACCCCTTTTCTAATCTACATTTTATTTCTTTGATGCGATCAATGTGCACAATAAAGGGTGTTACCTTGCATTTCTGCATTTTGATTGGACTTGTCAATGGTGGGCAAACTCATACAGCCTAGCAGTGTGGCAGGTTAGGAAATATTTTGCTAATGCCATCAATTACATTATTCAATGACCTTTCCCCCTACTTCCCTGACCACTCTACCTTAGAAAAGATGAGTGCATATTTCAAGATGTCATTCCAACCCATTCTGTTTGTTTTACAGGGCTGTGCAGGACATAAAAATGAAAAATGGTGCCCGATAAAGAAATAAACAACTGCACAGTTAATGCCCAAGATGGAGAGCCAATGGTTCCTGCTGCATGATTTCATTGGTGTGCAATAACTGTCAGGGGAAAATAAATAATAATTATTAGTCATTTATGGGGACAGCAGGACAATTTAGTGTGTCTGCATCTAGAATATTCATTAGCTGGTAACGTGTTAAGTCTGGCATTTTTTTAAAAAAAGGTCAAGGTTGTTTGAGTTTCTGAGTACAGAAGAAGTGGTCACAATTCAACAGTATGAGGAACATATTATTGTAGACAACAGTGATAACAAGAGAAGTGGGAGAAATGCTACTTGTAATCTACATATCACCCCAGCTGTTATCCTGTATGTGGTTGGGCTGTTTAAATCTCTTATTATTATGAATGAAGGATGATGATGATGATGATGATGATGATGATACCACCAAAGCAAAGGTTTGAAAGGATTCCTGAAGGAAGATAGAAGGAGGATTCCAGAAAAGATATATTTATATTCTGCATGTATATTTATTCCAGAAAATGCTGAATGGATACCCCACATGAAAGAACTGAAGAAAGTGGATAAAGATTTTAATTTTCTCCCTGCTTCATAATCCTAGAGTTGGGGGTCATCCAGTGAAAATTATTAGCAGTAGATTCATGGAGTCAAAAGAATGTTCCTCATATTGTTGAACTAGCTGTTGCTCGCGGCTTCGCTCGCGTGGATTTTAGGATTTGGTACAATTGTCCACCCGTTGTCAACTCGCACAAACCAAAGACAGGATTTGGAGCTGTTCCCATTAATGTGACTCAACTAATTACTGTAGTTCTACATAGAAGCTGTGTCCTGACTGGATGTCCTTGACATTTTGCCAAGATAACACCAGAAAAGAAAAAAACTGTACCAAAATATAATAATATTCATAAAGACCTATCTTTTCAGTCGCCACTAAAACAGTGAAGACACTTCAGTTGTTAAAGAATTCTGCAGACTTTTTTACAAGTAAGATATATTTTATATAAAGAAAACATATGTCCTTGTTTAAAAAGAAATACTTGATTCTCTTTTTTTTCTTTGTTTTATGAATTTTTATTTCATTTCATACAAACACAAAAACACATATATAACAAACAATATACACAATTAAAAAGGACTTCCAATCTTCTCCACAGCTTAAGCAACCACAGTTATTCTTACAACATTCTCCGTTAACAAAACCTCACATTCAGTTACGGCAAACCAAAAACAAAACCACATTTTAAGAAGAAATACTTGATTCTCATTAATTTTAAGAAAATGTTTTTAAATGATTTCTATTTAGAATATAGAGAAATTTATTATACAATGAGAATGTATTTTTATTATGTGTTGTCCTCACCATGTGAACTTACTGTATGTAATTTGAACATTTACAGCCCCCTAAGGAAGGCCTTAGAAAAAAAAACACAGGCCAAAATGCATCGGGCTCCTCTATTCAATAAAGATTTTGTATCCTGAGAACTTAGTTCTCTCCTTTTTTTCGTAACTCGCACAAACCACCATAAGTATGGGTTCGGGACATGTTGTCAAAGTATGCATCGGCACTCGCATAGTTGTTTCCATCACTGTCGTGGGACATTATTTATTTATTTATTTATTTATTTATTACATTTATACCCTGCCTTTTTTCCTGCAAGGAACACAAGGCGGCTTACATAATCCTCCTCCTCCTCTCCATTTTATCCTTACAACAACCCTGTGAGGTAGGTTAGGCTGAGACGAGAGTCAGTGACTGGACCAAAGTCACCCAGTGAGTTTCATGGCTGAGTGGGGACTAGAACCTGGATCTCCCGAGTCCCAGAATTATAGAGAATTCATCCCAGTTTCAACGACATGATCAACTATTTGTTCACGTACCTCCCTACCTAGATTTTGACTGCCATACATAACGAAAGATAGTGCCCAGAATAGGCACGCTCCATCGCCTACAATTGGTACAACTGTGTGTGGTATCATCACACCATTTACATTTAAATTTTCAATTTACATTTTGAATTTTTTTTTTATGGAGAAGATGAAAAAAAAAAACTAGCCAGGTTTAAACATGAAATGGTCCCCCCCCCCCCCTCCTTGAAGGCCTGTGAGAGCTGTATGGAAAAGATACAGTGTCTCTGGCTGAAAGTGTAACGTTTAGGCTGGGTGCTGGCAGCAGAAATCTTTTCTGACAGAAATATCTGATCTTAAAGAAAAATCAGGTTAATCCTGAGAGTCTACAGGTGATGAAGAGTGACTGTGCCAAGTTTGGGGTAGATCCATCAAAACGTGATGGAGCCTATGCGACGATGCCCCACAAAACAACAGTCATTCAGTCAGCCAGTCATTTAAAAAGTTTCCCTCCCTTTTTACCCCCTCAGAGAACATTCTAAATGGCCTAGGGGAGATTTGCATACCTACTCCTATTGGCCCCTGCAGGAATTCATAGGAACATTCTAAGTGTCGTATGGGCTATTTGCATAACTGCTCCTATTGGCTCCTGCAGCAATTATGAGGTGAGGCCGATTTGCATAACTTCTCCCCTGTTGTTTTGCCCATAGGAGATATGAGAGTGGGGCGATTTCCCCCTCTTTCCCCTCCCTTAGGGATGGAATTTCAAAAAAATCCTTCCTTAGTGGGTGTCTACGTCATAAAAACAATGTTCCTTCAAAATTTCACGGTCCTAGATTAAACGGTTTGAGCTGGGCGTTGATCAGTCAGTCAGTCGGGACTTCTTCTTTTATTTATATAGATTGTGACCACTTCTTCTGCACTCCCTCACAAAATACCAACCAACTGACTGACTGACTGACTTACTAACATGGAATTTGCTGCCACAAGAGGCTACTAGTTTAGATGGCTTTAAATTGAGACTGAGCAAATTCCTGGATGATAAGTCCATCAACAGCCCTTAGCTATGATAACTAAATGAAATTTGTGGTAATTTTTTGTTTCAGCTCTAAGTGCTGCTCTGCATTTGACCCAATATATTTAAAGGAATTGACTTTAAATGGGATGCCTAATTTAAATAGTATTAAATATTATTATGTGTACTTGGTAGGGGAGTTTGTTTAGACGGCTTGTTGGAAGCGTTTTCTATTGTATCTGTAGTGGTGTGTGTGTGTGTGTGTGTGTGTGTGTGTGTGTGTGCAGTTGTTTTAAAGCATTGCACTACCCTAATTTAAACCATAATGGTTTTTTTGAGAACTACTAGACAGGGGCACAAGACACATGGAGCTGTTTCTGCTCTGTATTTCTTTCTTCTCTGTTTGTTACAATATCTAGTTGCTTCATGCCGTGAATTGCGCTGCTCTCACCTCACATCACTGGCTGTCAACAGCAAGGGTGGGATAGCATACATAGCACAATGATCCACCACCGCCTCTGCTGGAGAAGGCCAAGCCAGGCAAGTAGCCCAGCCTTGCTGCTTGCTGCTTGCTGCTTGCTGCTGCCTGGGAGGGACTACCTGCACCACTGGTGGAACTGCTGGCTGCCCTTGCAGGACCGGGCCCAGCCAGGAGCCACCCCGCCCCACCTGCAACTGTGGGGCCATAAAGATCCGGCCCCCAGCGGGGGCGGGTCCGCCGCCGCCGGGGTCGCCACCGAAGGGGGTGGCGCAAGGGCGAGGACCTGTCCCCCTGCTGCTGGGGATATAGGTGGGGCTGGGGTTTTTAAGAGGCCCTTCTTTTTGAAGGGCTTGGGGTTTTAGTGGTTAATTTTAGGGGTGGGTCTCCCGCCTGATCGGCGGAAGCGAGGGGGCTTGTGCCTCTCCCAGGGAGATGATGGAGGGCAAAATATACCATTGTTGAGCGGCAGGCGCTGGCAGAACGCTAGGGGCAGGCCGCGCCGACTAAGGGGGACAAGGGATCGATGCTTAATACCTACCGCATTTTTCGCTCCATAAGACGCACTTAGTTTTTAGAGGAAGAAAACAAGGAAAAAAAGATTCATGTGCAGATTATTGGAAAACTAATGACAAGAGAACAAAATAATATCTCCATACATTATTTATTTATTAACTGCCTTTTTAACCCTGCATTTCTTAAAAACAATCCAAAACAGGTTATAAGAAGAATAAAACACAAATAACAATATCGCTGCGGGGATGGGCGATATTGTAATTTGAGTTTTATTCTTCTTTATTGTTTTTAAGAAATGCAGGGGTAAAAAAAAGCAGTTAATAAATAAATAAATTTATGGAGATATTATTTTGTTCTATTGCTATTAGTTTTCCAGTAATTTGTACATGAATCTTTTTTTCCCTTGTTTTCTGATAACCATTACTGCTTTCACGCAGGCCTACCTGCCTCCTCGCCGGCTTGCGCTCTCCGCGGCGAGCCGGCCGCACTGGTCCCGTCGCATCAGTTCTGGCGCGGTGGAAGTGCCGCGATGGGACTCTGCTTCGGCGCGCTGGACCCCCGCGCTATGTTTTTGGTGGGGGGAAACCAGGGCAACAGGGCGAAGCAGCCGGATGTGCATTGACTCCAACGGCAGCGGCGCCACTCAGAAGAGCAAAATCGGGCCGCCCCCGCCAACGGGATCTGGGCAGATGTGAGGCGGCGGCAAAGTTTTTTTGGGAGCGGGCGGCCTTGTCCCACTCCACGCAGGAGCCCTCCTCTCTTCCGCCGCCCCGCCGCCCGCGTTCCTGCTGCCGGGTGTGTGTGTGCCACCGCCACGCCGCGGCGGCAAAGTTTTTGGGAGTGCGCAGGAGCCCTCCTCTCTTCTGTCGCCCACCCGCTCGTGTCCCTGCTGCCCGGGGGGGTGCTGCCGCCGCGGCAAAATTTTTGGGAGCGTGCAGGAGCCCTCCTCTCTTCCACCACCCGCCCGCTCGCGTCCCTGCTGCCCAGGGGGAGGGGTGCTGCTGCTGCGCCGCCACGGCAAAGTTTTTGGGAGTGCGCAGGAGCCCTCCTCTCTTCCACTGCCCGCCTGCTCGCGTCCCTGCTGCCCAGGGGGGGGGTGCTGCCGCTGTGCCGCCACAGCAAAGTTTTTGGGAGTGCGCAGGAGCCCTCCTCTCTTCCACCGCCCGCCCGCTCGCGTCCCTGCTGCAGGGGGGTGGGGTGCCGCTGCCAAGTTTTTTCCCCTGCAGGAGCCCTCCTCTCTTCCACTGGACCAGTTGGAGGCACGCAGAGGAAGGTAGGGGGAAAAATTATTTGTTTTTTTTTTCCAGCATTCACTCAATAAGACGCACAGACATTTCCCCCTCCTTTTTGGGGGGAGAAAAGTGCGTCTTATGGTGCGAAAAATACGGTATCCCTTGTCCCGGGCCTGCCCAGAGCCAAGGGATAACTGGGGGATGTGTGGCTCCTCCCCCCGCCTTGCGTTTGCTGTTGTGCAATGCCAGGTCCGTTACCCAAAAAACATCTTCCATCCATGACTTGATCCTGGATGAGGGTGCGGACCTGGCATGTATTATGGAAACCTGGCTGGACGAGGCCGCTGCTCCAACTCTGGTGGCCTTGTGTCCAGCTGGTTTCTTGTATGCCCAGCAGCCAAGGGTTGGGGGACGGGGAGGGGGAGTGGCTGTTATCTACCGGGAGTCCTTGGTCCTTACCAGACTCCCTCTCCGGGAGACCAAGTTTATTGAGTGCATGTACTGGAGGTTTGGTCCAAAGGGCAGTATGGGGATTCTGCTCGTGTACCGTCCACCCCGCTGCACGACAGACTCCCTGGCCGAGGTGCTGGAGGTGGTCTCTGATGTGCGTGTGTTGTCCCCCAGGCTATTGGTGCTGGGGGACTTCAACGTGCATTCGGGGGCTGCCCTCACGGGGGCACCTCGGGACTTCATGGAGACCATGGCTTCCTGGGAGCTGCACCCTGTATTAACTGGACCTACCCATGTAGCCGGTCATGCACTGGACTTGGTTTTTGTTTCTGGAGAGGGGGGAAATGATCTGGAAATCGGGGGTATATCCACCACCCCCTTGTCATGGTCAGATCACTATCTGGTGGGGTTGGATTTCTCTGTGCCACAACCCCTCTGCAGGGGTGAGGGACATATTAGGATCAAGCAAGCAGGTGGTCGGCCTCACAGATGAAAGCACCTTGTCCACTTCATCAGAAGGAAGCAGCCGGAACCTATCCCGCAAACCGGTCTGCCGTTGGCCTCCTCCCGCTCACTCCGTGTCCACGACGCACGATATCCCACTCCTAATCCGATCGATTTTATCTGCGAAGTGCTTTGCTAAAGCCTCACAGGAGGCTTTAGACTGTTCCAGTGGGTCCGGAGCGGCTGGACCGACCAGACTCCGGACCACTTGGAACAGCCTCCTGGGGCAGCACTCCGCAGACGCAATGGAGGCAGCATAGAAATTCCGCCCTAGGCGTCTTATGGATCCAGATGGATTCCTGAACACGCTTGGGGAATTGGAGCACACAAACGGTAGCTCGGTTGAGACCCTGGTGGACGACTGGAATGCAGCAATAACCAGGGCATTAGACCGAGTTGCCCCGAAGCGCCCTCTTCACCTAAACAGAGCTCGCACGGCGCCATGGTTCACTCCGTCGCTGCGAGCTCTGAAACAAGAGGTGAGAAGGCTAGAGCGCCGATGGCGTAATTCCCGTTCCGAAGACGATCGAACACAGGTTAGTCCTTGGTCCTTAGCCATCTTCAGCCTACCAGGTGGCGGTGAAGGCAGCAAAAAAGAATTTCTATGCTGCCTCCATTGCGTCTGCGGAGTGCTGCCCCAGGAGGCTGTTCCAAGTGGTCCGGAGTCTGGTCGGTCCAGTCGCTCCGGACCCACTGGAACAGTCTAAAGCCTCCTGTGAGGCTTTAGCAAAGCACTTCGCAGATAAAATTGATCGGATTAGGAGTGGGATATCGTGCGTCGTGGACACAGGGAGTGAGCGGGAGGAGGCCAACGGCAGACCGGTTTGTGGGATAGGTTCCGGCTGCTTCCTTCTGATGAAGTGGACAAGGTGCTTTCATCTGTGAGGCCGACCACCTGCTTGCTTGATCCTTGCCCATCCTGGCTCATCATGAGCTGCAGGGAGAGACTGGGTGAGGGGATCAAGGCGGTGGTGAATGCCTCCCTCGAGGAGGGAGTGATGCCATCAGCCCTCAAGGAGGCAGTAATAAGACCACTTCTAAAGAAGCCCTCCTTGGATCCCCAGGATTTAAACAACTTTCGCCCAGTCTCCAATTTACCATTTCTGGGCAAGGTGATCGAGCGGATGGTGGGTGCTCAGTTGAAGGCACACTTGGATGAAGCCGATTATTTAGATCCTGGTGCTGAATGGGGTACATCTCCCCCTGAAGGACCAGGTCCGCAGCTTGGGGTCATTCTAGACTCCCAGCTGTCCATGGAGGCTCAGGTTGTGGCTGTGAGCCGGGTGGCGCTGTATCAACTCCATCTGATACGGCAGCTGCGCCCCTACCTTCCTAATCACCTGCTCCCATTAGTGGTTCATTCCTTGGTCTCCTCTCGCCTAGACTACTGTAATGTGCTCTACGTGGGGTTACCCTTGAAGACGGTTCTGAAGCTACAGCTGGTACAGAACGCGGCGGCTCGCCTGGTTAAAGGCAGCCGCCGGCGGGATCACATCACGCCAGTGCTGAAGGATTTGCACTGGCTACCAGTTGCTTGCCGAGCCGAATTCAAGGTGTTGGTTTTGACCTTTAAAACCCTATACGGCTCCGGTCCAGTCTATCTCAAGGAGCGTCTCCAGCAACACCAAGTGGGCCGCTCAACAAGATCTGCCACGGATGGCCTTCTCCTTGTCCCTTCAGCCAGAGCAGCTAGACTGGTGGGGACGAGGAAGAGGGCCTTTTCTGTGGTGGCCCCCGTACTGTGGAACTCTCTCCCGAGTAACCTCCGCCATGCCCCCTCTCTGCTGAGCTTCCGTCGCTCATTAAAAACCTGGTTGTTCAGGCGGGAATATGGGGTGGGTTAAAATTTTAAAATTTTTGTATTGTTTTAAATGTATTTTATTGTTTTTATTCTATGTACATTGCCCAGGGTGGCCGGTTGCCAGCCAGATGGGCGATAAATAAATATAAATAATAAATAATAAGATATCACGTCATATATTGTGAGAGATTACCAGGAAAGAAAGGAGAATGAGCCGTGGAATGGAGACAACTGCGTTTATTTTGTACCATTGAGTTACGGCCTTGATATCCCTAATATCTCTTCACTTATCTACCCTAAAATTGCACTGCTTACCCTGCTCACTCCCTGCTTTCCTGGTGGGCTGGAGGAGCATTCTGCCCTTCATGGAAGGGGGAGGAGCCTGTCTACTTTAAAGACTTGGATCTTTCTCCCCTTCATAGTTTGGAAGCTTGGCACCCACCCATCCACCTTGGAGCCAGTATGGGCTGAGCTGGTTGCCAGTTATGGGTGCCATTTATGAACTTTTGCCCAGCGTAATATGGGTATGCCTGTCTGAGATTAGCCATTTTGATGATTGGGGGGTTTCTCCTATGCCATGCTGATCTGGAGCAGAGGCTTGTTTGATGGGTGGTTGCTCTAGACCCCTATAGGTTCCCAATCTTTTTGGGTTGATGGGCACATAAGGAATTTTGAGAATGTCATGGGTGCTCTCATAAAATGGTTGCCATGGAGTGGGGCTTTCCCATTCATAAAATGGCTGCCATGGCTGGTCACGAAAATACTCAATCCCCAGAAGGCAACATGATAAGACTAAAAGAAAAGTAACTTGCCAAAGAACATAAATATAAGGCAGAGGTGGGAGCCTGACCTCTAAAACACAAAACCACTCTTAAATCTTAAGAAATCAAATAAAAATCAAGAGGGCAGGGCACCTGGTGGGCACTAACAAAAGTGCCTGCGGTCACATTGCTGCCCATGGGCCCCACGTTGGAGACCTCAGCTATAGGCAGATTTGGATAGGCAGGTTCACAGGTTCAAGGGAAAGAAAAAAGAAATTAAATTTGGTGAGCACCATAGCACACTTTTAAGGTGAAGGGAGGCTTTCTCAGACCTGTTCCTTCCAGGCTGCAAGGCTAGAGAGATAAGGACAACTTCTCTATTGAGTTCTAAAGGCTGGTTCACACTGCTGAGTTCCCCCACAGGATTGGGTGCATACAGGGACAGCCAGCCCTAGACTATATGGTACTTGAGGTGCAGAATGTCGTTGGCAGCCCCTCCATTTGCTCAGTTTTTTAATACATTATTTTTTATAGAATGTGTTGTCCATTTCATGCCTTCAATGCACAATTTCCATGCATGATTTATCCCTGTGATATAAAATGATAAATGTGCACGCTGAGATCTGTAAATCTGTATTTATTCATGAAATCCAAACTGGTCATACTATTTGTCTTAGTGGTTGGACATGTACCGCCAAGCCCAGCATCCCTGGCGTTGCCTGGGCCGTCTTCCCCTATATTGTGCTTGCAAACACAACTGAGTGGAGAAATGTCAGTGTGTGTGAAGCTGTCTCCGCGCTCACAGCTGGACTCGGCCCCACAGCTGCAACAGTGTTTGCTGGTTCACTGAGATGGCTGCTAAGTGTACAACCTACTTTCCTAATCTTACTCAACTCAGTGACATACCTGCCCTGTATACATAATTATGTAGAAAAACTGGATGGTGCAAATTAGATCTAAATTATTATAGAGCTAGAATTCTAACCCTACTTATTAGATGTTTAAAACATTTATATCCCACCTTTCCTCTGAAGAGCTCAAGGTGGCCAAGAACAAAGATAAACCATCATTTACCCATTTTAAATACCCCTTACATTCTAATACTAAATTTCTAAAACAGCAGCACGAACTCAGGCTATATTTAGATAGGGGGGAATAAAGCAGTGTGAGCTTTCTCCACTCCTTGTTCCATTTGTGTGAAGAGGGAGCTTTTGTCCCATGATCTGGTGGACCGAAATGCTACACACTTATAACAGAGGATATTCTATTCACTTCCAGGCCTGAGAGAATTCCTACCCCCTTTTCTCCCACCTGCCCATGTGCTAATGTGTCTGCCAGGATAAACAAGGCCTTGTGTGATCTTTATTTAAACAATAACGACAAGCCAGCCAGAAAGAAAGAGAGGAAGAAAGAAAGAAAATGAAAAATAAACACAGTTAAAGCTTAAGAGGAAATAGTACCACACAGGGAGAGCAGTGTAATATGCTTTTTATCCATATAACATAAATACATTCACAGAACTCCTCCTCAAAGGTGCATTAATTAAATTTGTAAGATATTCCCTTGGAGATGTGTAAACTTGGACCTACTATCATGACTGATGCCAGCAAAGTACATTTGCTTTTCTTAAAATAGATAAGAAAGGCAAAGTTTTACAGAAAGTGCTTTATTTTTAAAAAATGTGTAGGCTAAAAGGACTTGTAAACCAAGAGGGAGTAACCATCAACAGTGATGGAGAGCTATAGGGAAATCACACTTTTCTGTAATGGAGGCTATTTAGTCAGTTACTGGCCGTGTTCGCACGTCATGACAACACACACTGGCAATAAGCCATGGTGGGTGGATTGTTGTGCGAACAACTCATGGTGAGCCCCGACAGATGATCAGGCTCCCTGTCAGTTGTCGACCCCCTCCTCCCCGCTCAGTCCTTCCACGGGAATCCTAGGGGACACTTCAGGAGGAACAAGTCTTTTCCCCCATCCCCGCTGCCGCAAGCTGTTTTGGGCTCCCCATGGCTGTTTTTTTCCTTTTAAACTTTTCTCCTTTGGAGATCATGAAAGCTGGCTGTCAAGCTGACTTTCACGAACCTAGTCTTGACAGCTATGAGCAGTCCCTTCAAAGTGCCCCAGTGGGCATGGAACATTGGAGGCAGGGCCGGTGCAAGGCAGTTTGGTGCCCTAGGCAAGATCAGATATTTAGCGCCCCCCCCACTTGAGCCCTCCCTCCCTCCAGCCCTATGCCCATTATGAAATAAAAGTCAATTGGCAAACCTCAGCATATTTACGTGGAAGTAAGCCCCATGGAAATGAATAGTATCAACTTTTCAGTAGATTTGGCTGAGCGGTGGCTCAGCTGCTCTGCTTCCCCGGGCTAACCTTCGCCGCCTGGCTCTTGCTGCAGCACCTTGGACACCCCCCCCCCCCATGGCTCTGGCGTCCTCCTTCTTGACAGGTAAGGATGGGCATGGGGATGTTGAGGGCGGGGGTGGGTGGGTCCAGGCAGATGCACATTATGCAAGGATTGTCTGTGATAAAGGGGATCTGTAGAACTTCTCCCTCATTTTCACCTTTGGCAACAACAGAGCCTGTATGAGAATTTAAAATGATAAATTCATTTTCCATTGTGGACAGAGTGAGGAAAAAGTATTAATTTTTAAATTCTCATACAGGCTCTATTGCCAAATGTCTTCTGTGAGCTGTCAAGAGGAACCAAAGGGGAAGCTGAATAGATTTGGAGTCTTGGCTGGGGCAATGTCCAGGGTAGGTATCTGCTATCCCATGGCGTGAAAGATCACAGTCTTTTTTTTTTAAGAAAAATTAAAATATTTTTTTGGACACAATTTTGTGCACAAAAAATAAAGATAAAAATGCTGGGCAGCCCCTCCAACATGCTGCTGGGGCACTTTGAGGGGACTGCTCATAGCTGTCAAAATGGGGATCAAGAAAGCTGGCTTGCCAGCCGGCTTTTACAATCTCCAAAGAAAAAAAGTTTAAAAGGGAAAAAGCCGTAGCAAGCCCCAGATGGCTTACAGTGGGGGCGGGGATGGGGAAAACCTGTGCCAGCTGCCCCCCAAGTGCCACTTGGGCACTTTTGGGCAGCTGGCATTGACACTTGCCCAGTTGCCCCATGGCAAGAGCAGCAAGGGTTCTTTTGCCACTGTTGCCATGGTGCTCACTAGCTGATTCCCCATACCCAGGATGGGGTTGGTCATCCAGATTTAGATGACATGACAACCTATCGTGGATGCAGCAACCCCTAGAACAGCCCATGGGTTGTTGTGGTGGCTTGATGCACATGCACAAACCACCCTGGGGAAATAGGTGAGGGTTTGCATGACACAACAACCCACTGTGGGTAGCAACCCATGATGGGTTGTTGTGTTGTGTGAACCCAGTCACTGAAGGCAACTGGTCAGAGGTGTTCTAAGCAAGAGTGAAAAGTTGACTTCTTTTGCAATATCCTGTTGTTTTCATGCACTTTTGAAGCATTTGCTTTGATGAAATGACATTGTTTTTGGCCTAAATTTGGCATGAAGTAAAATGCTAGAATTAATCACTGCAGCTGTGTTTGACTTTAGTGAAGATGAAGCTAGTTCCATTGTGGCTTTAATAGATGTAATTGTGTTGGCTTTGAATAGAACAGTGAGTTCACGTTTGATTATTTGACAGACATAGTTTTGTTGCATATAGATGTATTATTAATATCCTATTAACTCTCACTGGATACAACACATATCTAGGCCTCATTGTCCTAGGCATTGAGCAGCACACAACTTGGACTCTTTCTTGTTTTGAGGAGAATAACAATCAATAAGTCAAACAAATGGAAGAGATATATATATTTCATACTTACTGCACGGAGGTGTGCGTGTCTCAGCACCTGAATACCCTAAGTCCAGTTTTACAATGGTTCTTCATATTACACAGTCCTGAAGACTATGGAACAATGTTGACCCATTACATAAGCGTGGATTGCAGGATATTCTTTTTAGTTTAATACTTTGGTCTGCTAGGTATGTGCTGGAAAGGCCATTTACGGCACAATTCTATGCATTTTTGGACAAAAAAGTCCTACAACTCCCAGCATTCCCCAGCCAGCCATGCTGGGAGTTGTAGGACTTTTTCTGTCTTGAAATGCACAGGATTGTACCTTTAATGAAGTTGGATCTCATTGGGTTAGGTTCTGTGTGGATTTCCCCTTAAAGATATTAGAAAGTCTCTGAAAAATTGTGATTCCTGGATCAACAAGGCTGGGGTTTTCAAACTTTGTATGTTTAGTCCAAATGCAGGGAAGATTACCTTAAAGGAATTAAAGAGGCCATAATTAGGAGTATTCAGACACATTAGAAAGGAAAAAAATAAAACTGATTCTAAGATATTGTGTACCTGTTTAATTATGAGAAAATATATTAAATAGAATAGGGGCTATCTCTTTTATATCTTATTACCATACAGCACATCAATGACAAAGATTCGATAGAAATAAAAGATCCCATGTTTTGTCTATTAGTCCAGCCATGAAAGCTTATTGAATGAAAATGACTGTCACTTCTGGTGAGTTTCACCTCTATTACCAAGAGGAGCACTTCTGAAGTTTAAATAAGAGGTTTGCAATATTTGGTTCACACAAGACAAATGCAAAGCAGTATGAATAACTATACTGCAGGCTTATATGGCTAGTTAAGGTGAATTTGTTTACTCAGGGCCCAATCCTATGGCCAGCAGATGCTGCCTGGCCGGCCATGGGGTCCCCGCTCCGACTTTGTAAAAGCCCTCTGAAGTTGTAGTGGGGACTCCGCCTTCGGAGGGCCCTCCCTCCTCCCTCGCAGCCAGTGTGGTTGTTTCCATGCTGGGTGCGGCTCCAAAGATGGAAGACTGTCTTGGGAGTAGGCACAAGGAGGTCATTCTGCGGGCCGGCGAGGGGAGGAGGGAGGCACAGCTGTCCTATGAAGAATCTAGGTGGTGCCTCAGCTTCTCCTCCTTGCGAGGGGGAGAAAACATTTAGACAGCCGAAATCAGACATCATCAAAATGTTTTGGAGGGGGAGGGCAGCACAGAGGCAATCCTAGCCTCCAGGCTTCTCCCACCTTCCATTGGATGCCCCAATCCTCCAGATGCCCATAATCCTCCCCTTAGGCTTTTTAAATCTGTGTAATTTCCCCCTTCCAATTCTGATGTTTTAATGAGCTGCTGCCCTGTCTCTCTGGTGACTTTTCTTGTTTTCCTGTTGTTTTATTGAATTGTGTGCGTGTGCGTATATATATATATATATATATATATATATATATATATAAATTGGTTAGCTGCCATGAGTGCTACATTTTTAAATGAAAGTCAGGATATATATTATTATCCAAATCAATCAATCAATCAATTAATATTGGTTTGAACCCTAGCTAGACTTCCATGAACACAAGGACCAGGATCCAGTGGAGGATCCTGCCAGCAGGAGGGAGAAGATGATTTTTCATCATTCTCCCTCCTCCTAAAAGTGCAGAAAAGGGCAACTAAATTGATCAAGGGTCTGGAGCAACTCCCCTGCTAGTAAAGGTTACAACATGTGGATTTATTTAGCTTTTTCTCCCTCTCTCATAATACCAGAACCTGGGATCATCCCATGAAGCTGATATGGTGGGAAAGTCAGGACAGATAGAAGGAATTACTTCTTCACACAGTGCATAGTTAAACTATGGAATTCACTTCCACAAGATGCAGTGATGGGCACCAATCTGGATGTCTTTAAAAGGGTATTGGACAAATTCATGGAGGATAAAGCTATCAGTGGCTACTAGTCCTGATGGCTATATGCTACCTCCAGAATCAGAGGCAGTATGCCTATATACACCAGTTGCTGGGGAACATGGGCGGGAGGGTGCTGTTGCACTCATGCCTTGCTTGTGGGATCCCGTGGGCAGCTGGTTGGCCACTGTGTCAACAGAATGCTGGACTAGGTGGACCTTTGGTCTGATCCAGCAGGGCTCTTCTTATGTCCTGCATCCCTCCCCATCCCAGAGGGTTCCAAAACCATCTAGAACAGATTTGTGGGTGCACACGGGCTGCACAGAGAAGGAGGCATCAGTTAAAGTTGCTTCCACCCTTTGTCTGGCATGAGCTCCCAATTACTTCCTTCACATGGTGGTGGGCAGGCTTGATCATGTACTTGTACCATGCATAGATAGAATACAACATTTTTATTGTGAGATGAAAACAGACTAATCATCAGAAGTATGACTTGTTGGAAACTAGTACTGTGAATATAGTAGAGCCATGAAGGGTCAGAACTTGTAAGAAAGATAATCAAATTAGCTACCAGGAAACTTGACAAGTGTACTCAGCAGTCAATCTCAGTATGCTCGTTTCCTGTTTCAAGTAGACCAAACAACAATAAATAATGCACAAGGGAAGCTAATCTGCAGCCTGAGCATTTTAATAAATAAAAGGTAACAATTCCATTCAGGTACATGGCTTCTTGCCAATGCTTGTTTGAAAGAGAGCTGCTGTCAGTACACACAAACAGTGCCGTGAGCTTTCTGCTGCTTCCTTTTATTTGTGGTTTGTATATATTTTTGGACACAGAAAGCTGTAGGCTTTCATGTCATGAATACCAAACAATAATAAAAAGCCCTTCACAAGATGAGAAAAGTCATTGCAAAATGGGAGTAGGGATGGAATCACTGGTAAAGGGGATAATAATTCACAGGCCTGTTTCACAATTATGGGCTAATTTCCCTTCCTGTGTCTTTCTAAGTGAAGTGTCCATTTCTACAACAACCATATTCTGCATTTTCAGATTATTTCTCCTTTGGTGACTTTGAAATAAACTGTACAGGTTTGGCTGCCAGTGTTGTATCTTTGCTGAACTACCGTTTGTCTAAAATTACTTGGTACTTGCATTCCAGGCCTGTCACCACTGAGCTAGTTTATTTGTTACATTTTAGGAGGGGGGCTTTGTTTCTCTCTTTGTTTCACACACATACACACACTTATGAATCCTAGGAGTAATAGGGCAGAGGGCTTAGCAGATGCAAGAAGAAAGCCATGGATATCGATGGGATATCCACCAGTCATTCCTTCAGGGAAAAGCATGGCACTCATCCTAGATACTGCTTAGGATTGTCATAGAATCATGGAATACACACATACACCCTGCTCTGTGATGAATACCTAAAGTCACCCTGACAAAGGTTTGACTAAAGGTTTTACATGACAATATTCAGAGAATCAAATTGCACAACGTTCCTAGACAGTCTGTCATGCTGAATTGCTCATATAAACAATGGGCGGGTTCGCACGACCAGGCAACAATTGTGGTACGTTACCACGATTGTTTGCTGGATCGCATAAAAAGCAACAACGATGAGCCTGACAGACGATCAGGCTCATCATTGTTTCTTTGCTCCCTCCCCGCCCCTCATTCCTCCCAGTGATAACCCAGGGTACACCGCGGGGAGTAATGAGGCTCCTCTTTTCGACAGCCGTGATCACGAGCCCATTTCAGCTCGCAGCGGCTGTCAAAGACTCCCTGTTGTGCAAACAGGGCTCGTGCCCTGAAACGCGACAAGGAGAGGGGAGCCTCTCGCCTCCTCCTTGAGAGGTCTCCTCTCAGGCAGGAGGCAGTAGTGCCGGTTCCACTCTCTGCAACTGCTCCGTCAACGGAGCAGCTGTGGAGAGTGGATCACAGCCTCCTGCTGGAGAGGTTTACTCCAGGGTAAACCTTACTCCAGGGTAAACTCCAGGTTTACTCCAGGGTAAACCGCCTTTCTGCTGCAGGCGGTAACGCAGTCCCCGCCTACAGCAGGGAAACCTCTTCGGCGGCAAAGCAGGGGGGGGGCTGCTCCTGTTACTGGTGCGGCCACGCCAGTGAAAGCAACAGACTCCGCTCAGTTCCCAGAGAGGGTTGCCCACTGCAGCTGGGGGCTGCGCCCCGGCTACAATGGGCAAACCTCTCGGGTGGTGCAGCAGAGCGTGGCCTGTTACTGGCGTGGCTGTGCCACTAAAATCAGCAGACTACGCCCACTCCCGGAGAAGGTTGCCCACTGCAGCTGGGCGCTGCGTCCCCAGCTACAGCGGGCAACCTTCTCCAGTGGCGGAGCAGGGCAGCAGGAAACGCCCCCCACTCTGCCCTTTCCTTTCCCAGGTGAGGAAAGCAAAGGCTGGAGTGGGCGGGTGCTTCCCGCCACCCCCCCACTATCCATGAGGTAAACTTCTCCAGCGGAACGGGCAGCGGGAAGCCCCTGCACTCTCCGCCCTTCTCTTTCCCGGGTTTTCCTGGGAAAGCAAAGGGCGGAGAGGGCGGGCACTTTCCATACTCACCGGGGCAACGGCACCAGTGACTGCAGGAAGCGCCTCCGTCCCTGTGGCTGCTTGGCACATGGAGCATCTGCGGGGATCAGAGCATGGCCTCCCCCTGGGAGAAAACCTTTCAGGGAGGAGGCTGTGCTCTGATTCCCACGGCTGCTCAGCATGAAGAGTGGCTGAACGGAGCCAATTACCGCCTCCCACCTCGTCTTTCAGAGGTCTACTCTGGAGGAGGAGGCGGGGTGCCCGATCCACTCCGCAGTGGGGGTGGAAGAAGCCTCTGACAGCTGCCTCCTAGCTCTGTTTGGGCACTTTGGGGGCAGCTGTCAGACTCAGCCATGCCCTGTGGCCAGCCAGCCACTTGGCAAGAGTGGCAATGTCCGGTCTAGCCAAGCGGCTCGCTTGTTCTATGGCTTGTGCCATGATGGGTCATGTTGTCTGGGTTCGGACAACACGAGAAGCCATCGTGGTACAAACAAACCCAAGAACAGACCATTGTGACTTATCGCTGTTCAAAATGATAAGTCACAATGGTGAGTCACAACAACTGGGTTCGAATGCCCGGCGAGCAATGGTGATTCGCCACTGTTGCTTATCATGTTGTCTGAACCCAGTCAATACCGCTGGGCCTAGTCACAAAAGTTCTCTGGATAGTATTCAATGACATTGCGTTAACATAAACCAGTGCTTGAGCAATGTAACTAGTGCAACCAGGGAAAGCTGAATTTCAGCAGCAAATCTCAGCTTTCCCCTTTGCACTAGTTATATTGTGCAAACATTGGTTTATCCTAGCACAATGTCATTATGTCAGAGGATATGGCTAAACTCACGAGAGCATCAAGAATTTCATTGATCGTTAAACTCCCCAAATATCCAAAGGATCTATAAATCATCAAACAATTTTAAGATTGAAAAGTCTAGGAAATTTTTTAAAAAATCTTCAGCTGGTGCCAAAAAGACCACAGTTTAGGCACAAGGTGAGCCTCTCTGGAGAAGTCATTCCATAGGTCAGGGATGGGCAACCTGTGGCCCTCCAGGTGTTTTAGCCTACTACTCTCATCATCCCTAGCCAGCATAGCCAATGCTGAGGGATCAGAGGAATTGGAGGGCCACAAATTGCCCACCTGGCATAGCTGGTGTGCCACCACTGGAAAAACCCTCTCCCTAGTAGCCACCCATTGTACCCAGTTTGGTGGGGACACCCAGAGAAGGCCTAAGAAGATGATCTTGTAGTCCAAGTGGGTATATGTGGAAGATGCAATCCTTCAGGTTACTCAGCCCCAGCACTTTGACTTGGGCCCTGAAACAACTGGAAGCCAGTGCAGATCACACTAATGTGATCGCATTACAGAATCTAATGCGGTGCATATGACCTGCCAGTTGCATCATGCAAGGGCCCACCACCGCTTGCACACTGGCGATTTAACGCTTCCGGGGCAACCTGAAATGAGTGGAGACAGCAGAGGCAGGTCATCAGAGCTTGCATAACAGAGCTCCGCCGACCTGCCTCCTACCAGAAACAAGCATTTCTGCTCATTTCAGGGCTTCCCCTAGGAAGCACGAAATCTCCCTTGCATAAGCCGTGGGTCCTGCTTGCACAAAAGACTTGGCAGGACACACTGCTTGTGGAAAGGAAAAAGCAGGGTGGAAAGGAATCAGTGGGGGCGTACACACCTGGTTGGATTTTGCCCACTGTCTTATTTTGAATTCTGCCCACTGTCCTTGCTGTCCTATTTTGGATCAACTAAAGTTTCCAGGTTGTTTTCAGAAGCAACCCTATGTGCAATGCATAGTATTCCAAATGAGAGATGACCAGAGTGAGGATAACTTCAGTAAGGCTTGATGGCAGAACTCAATAGCAGCAGCAGACTTCACCCAACAAACTAGGGATGTGCGAGGAGTTTGTTCAGGGGCTGAAAATCCAGCGAACTGGCTGGGCTCAAACCCCCCCCCCCCAAACGCTGTTCCGCTTTCCTCCTTCCCCAGCTTGACTTGCGTTCTCCCAAGTTGAGCTGGGAAAGCGACTTCCAGGTTCCTGGCAGGCTGCTTTTTACGTAGAAAATGCCGTAATATATGCCAAAGTGGCCGCAATTTGCGTAACTTGTGCAAATTGTGGCTGCTTTTTGGCGTATCTTACAGCATTTTCTATGTAAAAAGTGGCCCGCTGGGAACCCGGAAGTCGGTTGAGTGGCTTGGCACATGTCCGCTTTTGGCCCAGCTTGGTGGGTGCAGCAGCCGCGTCCACCAAGCTGGAGGCGGTTTGGGTCACTGGCGGATTGCCCTCCTCTACAACAAACACATGCACACACAGACTTGTTTCTAAGTAGAGGCTTTTAAAGTAAATAACAGTAACATAAGATTGCTGAGGTACTATAAGCTTGATGGTTACAGGTTTTAGTAAGCACGGGTTCTTATATGTCACTCATACTGTGAGGTAAGGAAACCCACAGAACATGTCTCTTTGCTAAAACCCTAGAAAGCATCAGTTAACTGTTAGAATGTCCTAACTGTCAGTGAATGGTAGAATGGAATTCTAAGCTGTCGCTAGGCAACATCCAGAATTCCCTCCCCTGATAAAAACCAAGTGGTTTGCTTCACTGAACCTGCTCCCTGACTTCTCAGAGAAGCTTGGTTTCTGCCTTTGTCCTTTATGTAGACTATAACAGTCTATCTTAACCCTTTACTGGGCAGTCAACTTAAAAAAAAACCCTCCCTGCAGAGTTGACATCTTCTCATCACATACTCCAACAAGGCTGTCTCTGTTCAGACAGGGATGCAGTTGGTATATCAGCATAAGCTGATATATGGTGCTCCAAGCCAGAGGCCACTTGTGCCTCTAGAGACAAAGCCCACAGGGCAAACAATGCAATTTCAGTTCCAAAACAAGACATTAAACCTGATTGAAATGGATCTAGAAATGGATTCTATATATAACAGCTTTCATGTGCCTTTGTTACATTTGTTTGTATATGATCAATTCTCCAGCTATTTGATATCTAACCAAAATTTTCGGCTTTCCCAAGGCATTGACATGATGATATAGGCCCTACCTGTGGCTCATCATATGTCAGAGTCTTTCAGGATAGACATTTGAGTGGGTTTTTGTTGGATAACTTGAGTCACTGCTTGCCATGTGCCCCATTGTTGATATCAGCTGGAAAAAGACAGGGATTAAATTTGGTAATACAATTTCTCCTACTGATCCTAAAAAAGATAACACCTGCAGAGCTTTCTTTATTGCCATTTAGGCATTGCCAGAAAAGAGAACATGCATCACCAATAAAGAGGACAAGAGAGGGTAGATTTGCATAATATTTGCATAGGCAAATTTATATGGATAGATGCAAATTTAGAAATAATTACTATAATTTAAATAGAAATATGGTACACCTGACCATAGTGGGGAAGCCTGTGACCAGATGACCTGTGTCTGTGTGCCCACTCATTCAGCTGCTGTCCAGGTGCTAAGTGTTGATGGGCAACCTCGGGCCCCTGTACTCCCTGGTTTCTTATGGTTCTTTACCTTCAAATAGGTTTTGGACCCAACAACCTTTCAAAGAGAGGACATGAGGATTATCCTCTAACTGACCTTAATCTTTCAAATAAAGGATTATACTCTGTAAAGTACAACACTCGGCCACCCTACCTTTAGCAGGTGAAAAATATTACTGGTAAAGTGATGTGTGCACCCAGCCATTGTGTAAGGAGGCATGCCTACATGACCCTTCTGTCACCTTTGTTTAAGACAGTCACCAAAATCCCCTGGCTCTCTTGCTCACCTGGATCTAGGATAGCCAGAGAGATGCAAATTACTACCCATCAACTCCCATCCTTTCCTCACAGTCATATCATGAAGGAAAGAAGAGCCCATTGTCTTCTTTCTTAATGTCTAACACCTAAAAATCCATTTTCCAACATCCATCTTAGAAGATGGAAGGACAGGTTTTGTCTTCAATTTTAGAAGAAGAACTTGCTTTGTTTTATTTTGATTACTAAATCCTGAGAGGAAGGATAACAAGAGTAACCCAAATCCATAGATTACACAGAGAGGGAGAGAGGGAAAGAAGAAGACCCCTTCCATCCAGGAGGGACCCCTCACACTTTCCTCTCAGATAAGCAACCCCCCTTTTCCTCCTCCCCTTCTTTCCCAGAGAAGTAGCTCAACAGAGCTTCCCACCACTTCACAAGTCAACAGATATGGAGAGATAAATCTTTGCATTATCTTCTATTTCCCTTCTAAGTGGCCCGTACTCCAATTATTCTCTTTCCTCCCTTTTTCCTGATATTCCACCCCATTCCACTCCTTGGCTTTGGCTCTCCCTGTCACTCTTGCCTCTCTATCCCCCCCCCCCCAAATTCCTGCATTTGCTCTAGCCCTCTCCTCCAAAACCCTCTTACAATCCCCCACAACAGTCTGTTTCTCCGACATTCAAGTATCCTAGGCTGAAATTTCTATCCCCCCCCTCACTTCCCACTTCCCCATAATCAGCCACACACACACTCACACCTCGCTAGGAGTTAAAACTGTACTCTTTGAGGTGCTGCACTTCCATCACCCCTCTTTTGAGCACACACATATGATTTTCTAAGCATCCCAGTGCACCTAGTCTCAGTGTTGACTTTAAATGCTTGTTATCTTTAGCCTTCTCAGTGTTAATGTATGGTTCTAATTCCCCAGATGTATGTATGGTTCTAATTCCCCAGATGTGTGATTTTAATTCATTTTAAATTCTTCTTTAGTAAAACAAAGAATCGTTTTCAAGGACCTCATGATTGTCTTTGACTCTCTCAGCCTTTGGAGGTATTAAGTTTTCCTAAGAGCCCAGAGTTCAGTGTCAAAAGATCCCTCATGCATGTGTTTGGTTTACAGGTATGTCTTCAATTTTAGAAGAAGAACTTGCTTTGTTTTATTTTGATTACTAAATCCTGAGAGGAAGGATAACAAGAGTAACCCAAATCCATAGATTACACAGAGAGGGAGAGAGGGAAAGAAGAAGACCCCTTCCATCCAGGAGGGACCCCTCACACTTTCCTCTCAGATAAGCAACCCCCCTTTTCCTCCTCCCCTTCTTTCCCAGAGAAGTAGCTCAACAGAGCTTCCCACATCTGGGGACATGTAAAATACATGTCCATGTAAATTAAAGCATACGTCGTAACAACAGTCTGAAGATGGAACAAGGGATGAGGCTGCAGATACTCAAATTCAGCTCTGTCAGGTGTTGAGATGGTAGCAAGTTGCACCTTGGATTCTCCCAAGGGCTGCTGGAATGGAGAAATATATAATTTTGGAAAATATAAAAAAGATGGATTTTATATTTTCAGAAATGTGGGCTCAACCATTGTTTGTCTCTCTCCCCCACCCATCTTGCCTGATGAAGAGTTCTGGAGAACTCAAAAGTTGCATGCTGTTTTGTGACCTTTAATTGGTCAAATAAAGTTTTTACCCAGATATGGATTTTGCCATTTTTCTTATGGCCAACACCTTTGTTTTTGTGTAAAAAGTGCATTTGAATCCCACCCCCCCTGCTCCACTTCCCATGTTTCCATGACATATGAATGCTGCTTGGAAAAAGAATTTTAATGTACACTGAAGCCAATGTAGCTGGCCGATATAAAACCGGATTTCAGCATGCAAAGTAACAACCAACATCCAATGATTTTTTTTAAATTTTCCCTCTCAATTTAAACAGTCTGCAGACACTATTTTAAAGCTTTGCTAACCCGCCCCCAACACATTTTAGTGAGCCCCCTATGGCATCTTTGTATCCTATCCCCACTGGAATTATTTATTTCCATTTCTCTAGTATACATCTTACTGGTTTTATTTTATTTTTAGCACAATGATTAATAAAAAAAATATATGGTAATGCTTATTTTAATTTATATACCATCCTAAAACTGAATCCCTTCCTTGCTAGGGATCCTTTAATGCATCCTTTGTACATCCTGGCTAAGAAAGCTTAGAAGTCTAGGACACAAAACACATAGAGATATGTGAGACAAGCAAAGCATATTATAAATTATAAGAGACAAAGACACAGGGAATGAGTAGAATGGCAGATTTGAAAAAGAACAATGTTACCCACATGGATGAGTTGTCTGCAGATGACAATGAAGACAAGATAAAAACATAAATCTGACAGCAGCTTAGCCCTGAGGGAAGGGTTGGAAGTAATGGAAGACATTTTGTCTTTATCAGGCCACAAACACAATCAAATTCTCCAGTGAGTACTGTGCACATTCCAAAGTGAAGAGAGAAAGTGTGAATAATGGCTTTGAAAAATCCTCAACAGCTAATGTTTGAACCATATGCTATACAACAGGCACAGTACTAAGTAACTCTGTTGTTGCTATATCCTTTGGTTCCTTAAGAATGTTTTCTAGTAAAGCAGGAGGTGATTACGCAATACTCCATTTTCTGAAGATTCAAAATAAGCTAGTATTATTAGCAGTGCTTAATTCCTTAAAAGATGCCAAGGCTTATGTCTGTTTTAAAACGCCAGCCTCTGACCTGAAAGCCCTTCCCCCACACCCAGTCCCTGATATTTGGGGATCTAGTTACTCAGTGGTGAGGGAAATTAACTCTGCACCTGCTCAGAGGCACTTTGATTCCCCTTTTCTTCATACATCCCAGGAATGAGACCCGATCAGTGCCATGTTTGAGTCCTGGCACAAATTAAATCTATCCACCTTTTCTGTCTCTTACTTGTCTTGGAGCAAATATGGAAGATTATACATGTTATTACAGAATTTAAAATCTATGTGGCTTTCTTTGGCATCTGTGATGAGACCACACATTTCTTACTGGCTCCTGTTCATATGGATCTCTGGGAAAGATTAGGAAAAATTCCTTTGATCTTTAGTTCAGGCTATTGGCTATATAGAAATAATACCTGTGCTGTGAGATGCTCCAGTGTTGTGCTATATACCAAGTTGCCAACAATTTATTTTACTATATTTTAGATGGTTTTAAGTAAACATTTATCTGGTTAAGCATCCAAGAGTTTGTCCGCCAGCTCTATACAGGTAATTGTGATGCACTCTTATTTTTCAACGTGAATTCACATTTGATGGACACTTGGGAAAAGATGCCTAAAGGCATATATTAGAATGTATAATGCATAGCGCTGTGCTGCTGTACTCATCACCTAGCAGAAGGTCACCAGGTACCACATCACTGAAGTTCTGATTGAGCATTCAGTTCAGGATTTCTGTTTAGGCTGTGATATTTTTTCCCATTTGCATTGTTACATTATGCACAATACAGATTTCACCTTCTACCTTCAAGTACATTTTCCCCATTCCTGAGTATAACATCTAGTAACAGGGAGCCTGACGAAAAGCCCATTGAATGCTTCTCATAAATCAGGTTTCTATTCTGAATGGGGCCTGTTTATATACATACATTAGGTGTATAATTCCATGCTATAATACTTTTACAGAACTTTACATACAAAGATCTGGTAATGAAAGCTATAATGTGTACAATTTTAAAAGTTTTCTTACATTTCTAACTTTGTGAACAAACCAAGCCACTGGAGAGAGATGAACGTTATTGCCCAAATTTCATTGATGTTAAAATGTAAGTTGAGATTTTACTTTGCTGTAGGTTACTGGCTGCAATCCTATGCACAATTATCCCAGAATATGCCTCAGAGAAAGTAGGGTTTACCTAGAATTGGGCTGCTGATACTCAACATTTTAATAGTGTGACCCCCAAAATGTTATTTTGGATATTTTAAATTACTTTGGCCTTGGTAAAATCAGAAGCATTTGACCAAATAATAGCACATTAATATACTTGGCACTTGCAACAAAATGTTTATTTATTTACGTACAACATTTACATCTAAGCAGATTCCGGAACGGTGGAAAATAAAAGATAAAAAGAATAAAACACCATGTTAAATGTTTTGTTGTTGCTGTTGTTTTTTTAAAAACAGAATACCAATAAAACCATGGCTTGTACTTGCTGTACTTCCTAAAACCTAAAACCTATTCATGTTGCATTTGAGGAACATGATTTTGCAACACGAGTCCTTGGTCTCGAGTCCCGAGTCGGGTCTCGAGTCCCATTAAAAATATTGGGACTCGAGTCTGACTCGAGTCAGAGGGGGGACTCAGTCCGACTCACGAGTCGAGTCCTGGAGTCCGAGTCCCCATCCCTGATTGTTGCTGGTGGTCTTTTGCAGGTGCATATAGGCCAGTGATGGTGAACCTATGGCACGCGTGCCACAGGTGGCACGTGTGGACCACTCTGCTGACACGCGAGCCATAGGTCACCAGGAGAGTCATCGCCTGGCGCCAACACTCCCCAGCGGCGGCGTGAGGCAGCGTCATGCTGCGCGCCAGGGCTCAGGCCGTGATGCGGCGGGCGGGGCTGACGGGCCTACCTACTGCCTCCGCGCCGGCCGCACTGGACCCGCCGCCGCCCGTCGCGTCATGTCCTGCGTGCCGGATCCGCCGCCCGTCGCATCATGTCCTGCACGCTGGATCCCCGCGCTCTGTTTTTGGCAGGGGGGGGAACCAGGGCAACAGGGCTGTTTAAGCCCTGTTGTCCTGGTTCCCCCCCGCCAAAAACAGAGCGCGGGGATCCAGCGCGCAGGACATAACACAACGGGCGGCGACGGCGGGTCCAGAGGCGGAGGCGGCGGCTTCAGCAGCGCGGAGAATGCTCCGCGCCGCTCCGCACCGCTCAGAAGAGTGACGGGCAGCGGTGGGAGCAGCAGCAGCAGCAGCTTGAGCGGCGCGGAGAATGCTCCGCGCTGCTCAGAAGAGCGATGGGCGGCGGCAGCAGCAGCAGCTTGAGCGGCACGGAGAACGCTCCGCGCAGCTCAGAAGAGTGAGATCGGGCTGCCGCAGGAACAATCGGAGGAGAACATCGAGCCCAGGTAAGACTCGTATTACATCCCTGCTGCGCGCGCGTTCCCATCCAGCCGCCTCATTCTTGCCCCCCAGCTGCTTCATTCCCTCCTAGCCAGCACCTTCTTCTCCTTTCCCCACATTCTCCCTGGCTTCATCACAATCTCCCCCCTCTTTCCCCCAAACACTTGAAGTCTTCTCCTTTCCCCTCCAGATTCCTTCCCTTCCTCCCCTGTTTATTTACATTTATTTATACATGAATTATAAACCACTAATCATTTTTAGCATAAATAAGAACTATAAACTTTCTACAGCCTGAAAAATTGCATGCCCAATGCAAACTTTTACCTAATGCAGTGTTTGTAGTCCCAAGAATAAAGGTTGTTTAAAATGTGTTAAGCACGTTTAGTTTTCTTGTTTATCTTGCTCATCCTAGTACAGGTTGACTTTTAATTTTACTAATCCGACACCTGTAGAAGCAGGGAAAGGACCCAGAGTAAAGCTTGCCCCATACAATTTCAGTCTGTCATATAATCATATTACAAGTTGAGAATCCCTTATCCAAAAATACATGCGCCTAATTATTTAAAAAGTGTATCTAAATTACCTTCAGGCTATGTGTACAATGTAGTACTATTTAAAAAATTTGAGTTGATTTTTTTTCAATAAAAAACTGTTTGTATAATTGAAAGCCCTGTTATTGTGTTTTTCTTTTAAGACAAAAGATGTTAATTAGTTCAGACAACTGTATGAGTTGTTTTTACTAAACTAAACCCCCATTATTCAGGTTTAATTGCAGTGTTGGCACTTTGAAATAAATAAGTAGGTTTTGTGTTGCAGTTTGGGCACTCGGGCTCAAAGAGGTTTGCCATCACTGATATAGGCTAATTTGTGCACAGTTGCCAGCTGTCAGTTGCCTAGCAGTAACCGCAGCAGTAAGTGCTCCAAAAAGTGTGTGTGGAAGTTAATGTCTCCCCTTTCTGCAGTAGTTGGGGAAAGTGTTGAAATGGTAGAGGACAGTCAGAACTGTCAGTTCAACACTAAAAAGCCAAAGGATTACATTGTTAAGGGAGTGATATTGTCACCCCCCCTTTTGGTGCAGTTACTTTTGCTGCTCCCCCCCCCCTTAACTTTTCAATTGACAGCTGGCAACTGTGCACAAATAGCCTATATGTAGTCTCACCAATTTTCACATATGTTACCTACTGCAATTTCCTCCCTTTGACAGCTGAAACTTACAAGAACATTGACAAGGGAAGACTACACACATTGCACAGATGTAAGTGTGCACTTGCGCACCTGCGAAAGACTGACAATAATAATATATATTTTTTAAATGATGAACACACTTGTGCAATTTTCAGGGGGCAAAAAAACCCCATATGACCTAAATTGTGCTTTTTTGAAGCTCCTAAAAATAATTTTTAAAAACATGGGTGAACAAAAAGGGGTAGCAATCAGAGTGGGGAGGGGGAGACAAGATGGGTTTTGCCATGAAGGATACTGGGATACCAGCTGGAGGATAGAGACGGAAGGAGGGAGAGAACAATCCATGGTGAGCCCGATCATCTGTCAGGCACACCGTGGGTTGTTCTGTGAACAAACCACAATGTGTAGCTTATTCACAAGGCGGCTTAGCATGTCGTGCAAACACACCCAATGTTGATGTCTGCCTGACCTCCAGAGGTAGGGAGTTCCACAGAAAGGGAGCAACCACACTGAAAGCTCTTCTTTGGGTGGACTCCAACTGGGCCATAGGTTCATGCGGAACCACCAGGAGCATGCCATCTGATGACCTCAGTGACCAGGCAGGTTGGTAAGGGAGATGATGCTCTCTCAAGTATCCTGGTCCCAAGTTGTTTAGGGCTTTATACAGTAGTAGCAAAACCTTAAATTGTTGCAGTGTGTGTGAATCGTTGCTGCCGTTCACTGTTCCAGTCAGTCAGGCCTTCCTTCCTCCATGATACTCCAACCCATTCCCCCTCCTACCCGGTTTCCTGTCTGCCCCCTCCCCCAATAGTCAGTCTTCATTCTGTGGTCACTGATCACACCCAGTCCTCATTGGGCAATTTTTTTGGGGAGCTCCCTCCCTTGGATTTTTTTCCCCTGAAGAATTTTTCTTACCTTGGGATTCCCCCTAAGCATGCTGATACTTCTTTCTTATATGTGGATACTGCTGTTTTGGCTACATAAGGAATGACACTCACAGTCTGAAACTCAGAAATAGAGGGAATAATGCTGATGATATGCTAACTCACACATGTTATACCATCCTACTGCTGTTACCATACCTCAAGTAAATTTGGTATAGGATTTTGGGTTTGAATGTGGGAAAACCATGTTCTACGTTCAATACAAGGATGAAGTTCCCAGTGTCACCTTGGTCAAGAACTTGTTTCTCAGTTTAATTTCCCTCACACAGTTGTTGTAAGATGAAATGCCCCCATGCATGCTGAATAAGCAGAATGTATGTAATAAATGCTATTACCATTACTACTAAGATCCCAAACAGACACAGCTAACAACTTCATCTTTCCCCCCATTTTTACCCTAGAGTAGGTGCAAGGGATCTAATCTGGATTGGGACCCTAGCATTGGGGTTGGGGGGGGGGGTTAACTCTTTCCTCTATGCTGTGGTTCTGATTGGTGCCTAATCTAGAATAAAACGAAGCAGGTACATCTTAAAGTAATGTCTGTTTTGGCCTTAACACACAATCAAAGTTTATTTTTTTTTGCTTCCTCTAAGGAACTAACTAGACATTATGCACAAATGTGTGTAACAGAGCCCTAATGTGTGTAACAGATAATTTCTCCCCAAAAGAAAAGCAGTTGTCGGAGTTCTTTGAGTGGAGAAGTTGCTATTTCTATACTCACTTCAAATTGCCTCCTGTAGCTAACTTTTTCTTCCTGGAGGCCTAAGAATGAGTGTTTATCTGTGTTTTGAAGGGCAGGAGCAATTTGGAATGATGAAACAATGGGCAGGGAAAGGGTTAAACACTCACCACCATCACCACTACCACTTCTCCACTCAAAATCCCCCAAACTGCTTTTTCTTGAAAACAAAACAGAGGAAGTCCATTACATGAATTACGTAGTGTGCAAGTTGTAGTAGTTAGCCCTCAAAGGCCAGTCTGCACAGAAAATATTTTGGAGTGAACGGGGATGTCTGTAGGGCTGTTCATGTTATGCTATATGCATGTACAGAAGTCTGTCTGTATGTGCAGGTGCTTGTGTGAATATGTAAAAATCCAGAGAGCTGTACGGTCTACAGTCAGGGCCGGATTAAGAGCATTATGGGCCTGGTGCTGAGGATTTTGGTGGGCCTTTTTATGGAAATAAATAAAATGAAGACGCAATTTTATATTAAAACAAATTAAATATTTTAATTACCATTAAAGTGCCAAAACAGAAACATATTGAAAATATTTCTTTTTTTGTAAACAATAAGCTTGTTAACTCAATAAAACCTGATGGAAGTGGGCAGTGTCCGTGAAAGCTTATGTCAGAATGAATGTGTTGGTCTTTAGGGTACCACAAGACTCTCTTGTTGTTCTTGCTGCAATAGACTAACACAGCCCACCCCTTCGGGAATTATGCAGACTGTTAGGCAACAATGTACACGAACCGAGCTCTTACTCAGCTACCCCCCCCCCCCCCACGTGCTGTATGGAGAGAATGCTATTGACCTGCCTTACAGGGTTGATGTAAGGATTACAACAGGGGTCCTCAAACTTTTTAAACAGGGGGCCAGTTCATTGTCTCTCAGACTGTTGGGGGACCGGACTATAGTTTTTTTTAAAAAAAAGAACGAATGGATCAAGTAAAAAAAAAGGACCTGGGTCATTTTTTTTCACTTGATAGGGGTGAATTTTTTTTTCTTAAATGGAAAGTTATTATAATTAATTATAATGTTAACAAGTGATTAAATGGAGGATGGAATGTTATTTTGATGGCAAAAGTGGGTAGAAATTAATGATTTATTTATTTATTTATTGCATTTATACCCCGCTCTTCAGCCAGAAAAGGCTCTCAGAGCGGTTTACACAGATTACCGGTAATAATAAGACATTCCCTACCCTCAGGCTCACAATCTAAAAGACGTGACACAAAAGGAAAAGGGATTGGGGGGGAGGAGGAAGAATGCCAAACATTATATTGGTGCCTGAGTTTGGCATTCTTCCTCCTCCCTCCCAATCCCTTTTCCTTTTGTGTCATGTCTTTTAGATTGTGAGCCTGAGGGCAGGGAATGTCTTATTATTAATCTGTGTAAGCCGCTCTGAGAGCCTTTTCTGGCTGAAGAGCGGGGTATAAATGCAATAAATAAATAAATAAATAATAAATGATTAAATGGAGGATGGAATTTTATTTCGATGGCAAAAGTGGGTTTAAAAAATAAGAATGTACTACCTTTTTTGCTGTCTAAAATTGAAATACATTATAAAAGGCTACCTACAAATTATAAGCGTGTTTTGCTTTTGTCTGGCTGCTCTGTGTGTGTGAGTGCTTTGTGTGGGGTAAACTGAAATACATTATAAAAGAGTCCCTGACTCTCAGCCTAACCTACCTCACAGGGTTGTTGTGAGGATAAAATGGAGGAGGAGGAGGAGGAGGAGGAGGAGGAGGAGGACTATGTAAGTCGCCTTGGGTTCCTTGCAGGAAAAAAGGTGGGGTATAAATATAACAAATAAAATAAATAAATAAAATAAATGTGAAAAGGCAGCAGCGCCTGCATGGGAAACAGGTGAGCAGGCAGGAAAGAGGGCACTCTGAGGGAAACTGAGGCAGATGCCGGGAAGGAGGGAGAGTACTTTGAAGGAAGCTGAGGCAGAAATGGAAGGAGAAAGGGAATAGAACGGGGGGGCACTTTGTGCCTGCCTGCCTTTCTTTTTTGCTTGTTTCCCTCGAACTTTGAGGGAAACTGTATGCAAACTTTGAGGGAAACTGAGGCAGGAAGGAAGGTGCTTTGGGGGAAGCTGAAACAGGAGAAAGAGAACGGAAGTGTCTGCGTGTGAGGGGGGGCATTTTGTGCCAGCCTTGCTTTCCTTTTTGCCTCGGTTTCCCTCAGGGAAACTGGACAAACATTGAGGGAAACTGAGGCAAAAAGAGAAGGAGACGTAAATGGATAAACTTGGAGGGCAGCGGCGAGAAAGGCTCCGGGGCGAGGCGGCTCTGGGGAGCATGCTCAGGTCCCCGCCCCCCCCCGCGTCCAAGCGGAGGAAGAGGAGGAGGAGGAGGGCGTGGCGCGCGCCCCTCGCGGCAGCCCCACCCGGCGAGGAGGAGGACGACGATGCCCCCAGGCATGCCGGGGGCTTCGCGCGTGCCCACCCGCCCGGTTCTCCCCCTGCCCACTCACCTTGAAGGCGACATCGTAGAACTCTCCGCTGTTGCTGAGCGAGGGTCTGCTGGGCAGCGCCACCCTGTTGGCGGCGCAGCAGGAGGAGGAGGACGCCGCCGCCGCCGCTCCGGCTGCCCCCTTGGCCCGGGCTGCGCCCCAGCCGCCGGCATCGGCGCGTTGCTGGGCAGCGGGCAGGGCGGACGAGGGCGCTGAGGTGCTGCCCTTGCTCTTGGGGCTCTTCTTGCGGGACATGCTGGCGCGGGCTCGGGCTTGGCTCAGCGCGCCCTCCCGGCCGGCTGCGAGCAGCAGCAGCAGCAGCAGGCGGGCAGCCCCAGCGCCGGCGGCATCCCTCCGCCCCTGCCCTCTCTCCGCCCGCCGGTCCCGCTCTCGGCCGCCACCGCTCCGTCCATGCGCCCGGCCCCGCCTGACACTCTGCGCCTCTCCGCCACTGGGAGCGCCCGAGCCCCGGCCACGCTGCCGAAGGGGCGGGAGGAAGCCAGGCGCCAGCAGCCCCTCCGGCGAGCGGCTCGGAGGCGGCAGGCCGGGGTGCGCTCACCTGCGAGTAAGAACCCTCCGCTCCATCTCACTGCGACTTGCTTCCAAGGAGACGTTTGGCCATAATAAGGAGGACTTACTGCGAAGCAAAACGCGCACGGGGTCTGGCTGCACGCTTACGCGCACTTGAACGCTGCAATCCTCACTCACTATCCACAATGAAGTGGAAGAAACGCCTCCCCCCCCAAGAAACCACGGAGACTTCTTTCCGAATAAACACAGACAGCAGCGAGTTGTTACTAGCAAGCCTATGAGCACGTACTGAGGAGTAAGTCCGGCTGAATGCAGCGGGACTTACTTCTGAGTCGACCCGCTGCTCGGGTGCGTTCTTGCAATGCACTTGCAAAAATGCCCGAGGAGGGCTCGAGGTGCTCCAGCTCGTGAAAAAGGATTTGAGAAGAAAGGAGGGAGGAGACAGCCGGAGTCGTAACCCTTGTAAATTGCATCTAGGGATGCAACAATTAATTGAAAGCAGATGAGATTCCTCTCCAATTTGCGGTCACAATTCAGCATTTGCTTTATGGTTTTGCTGGATGTGGACCAAATGAAAGGCAGACTTGGACAGGGAGAGAACGCGATCCCGTCTTATTTAAAGGTGCAGAACACAATAATAACCTCCAATTATTTGAAAGAAAGAAAAAAGTTTATCCTACCCTTCTTCCAAGGAGCTCAGGATGGTATACAGTACACCAGGGGTAGGCAAGCGTTTTGCAGCAGCCCAGTTAGCTCAGACAGAGCCTCAGCGTGAGCGTGGGAAATGGCAACCGCTCGGCGTGCTCGCCTCGCTCCGGCAACGCCCCGCAGGCAGGACAGGTGAGCGACTGGACGACGTCACCTCGGTGACCCTCATTTCCCCCGGCGCCGCGCGTCCCTATTGGTGGGCCTATTTTGGGGGAGGGGCCTGGAGCTGCCGCTCCAATAGCCCCTATCTTAATCCGGCCCTGTCTACAGTATCAAAGGCCTTAGCCAAATCGATAAATGCCATATAAAGGGGTTGATTTTGCTCCCAGCATTTTTCTTGGAGCTGACGTGCAGTAAAAATCATGTCTACTGTCCCTCTAGAGGGGCGGAAACCATATTGAGTTTCAGGGAGGATCTCTTCTGAAATAGATAGAAGACGGTTTGCGAGAATCCTAGCAAATATTTTACCTGCGGTTGCTAAGAGAGAAATGCCCCGATAGTTTCCACAGTCTGTTCTATCACCCTTCTTAAAGAGGGTGATAATTATGGCATCCCTGAAGTCTTCTGGGATCTCTTCTCTTATCCAGATTTTTTCGATGAGTTTATGAAGATGTTGTACAAGTTCGGGGCCCCCTTCTTTAAAGATTTCAGCAGGAATCCCATCTGGTCCACTAGCTTTGTTGTTCTTCATTTGATTAATGGCTTTTTTTACTTCATCCAAAGTGGGGAGTATTGCAAGTTCCTCTTTAATTTGTTTTTGTGGGATTTGCGAGAAAATCTCATTATCCACCTTAGATTTACGATTTAAAAGGTCATAATAATGCTCTTTCCAACACAGTGCAATAGACTTTTTGTCTTTTAAGAGTTTGGTGCCATCTTTTGATTGTAAAGGGTTTGTACCATAGGTTTTTGGTCCATAAATGGCCCTTGTGGCCTTAAAAAAGCCCTGTGCATCATGAGATTCTGCAAGTTGTTGAATTTCTTCAGCTTTCTTTTTCCACCAAGCGTTCTTAAGTTCTCTTGTTCTTCTTTGGACCTCAGCCTTTGCGCTAGCGTAGGTTTTTTTCTTGGCAGCGCAGTTAATATCATTTTGCCATATTTGGAAGGCTTTCCTTTTTTGGTCAATTATATATTTAATCTCATTATCATTTTCATCAAACCAATCCTGATGTTTCTTAGTTTCATATCCAATAGTTTGTTCACAAGCTGCAGTAATGGAGGTTTTCAGCTTAGACCAATGGTCCTCAATGATGTCAGGAGGTTCCGTAGGTAGATGTTCCTTAAGAAGTGATTGAAGACGAGTTTGCTTAATAGGATCTTGAAGGACTTGGATGTTCATTTTACGCCTTGGTTTCCTTCCTTGAAGCCTACGTTGGGGAGCAATGTTGATAACCATTGTGGACCGGATTAGTCGGTGGTCTGTCCAGCAGTCGTCGGCACTCACCATGGCCCTAGTAAGAAGTACATAGCGGCGATCTCTAACACGGACAATTACATAATCCAGAAGATGCCAGTGCTTTGACCGTGGGTGCTGCCATGATGTTTTAAACTTATTCTTTTGTCGAAAGAGCGTGTTTGTAATAGTGAGATTATGCTCTGCACATATAGACAAAAGTAAGAGTCCGTTCGGGTTGCTATTACCAACTCCGTCTTTTCCAATAGTTTCTGGCCAGATGCCCCAATAAATTTGTGAATATCTTGCGACTTCTCCATGACAACATGATGGCAACGGTTTTGGACAACAACGGCTCTCATGGTGCTCCATTTAAAGTGGGATCAGGTGTTAAACAGGGATGTGTTATCGCCCCAACATTATTTGCCATTTTCATCGCCATGGTTTTACATCTTGTCAAGGGGAAACTTCCCACCGGTGTGGGAATTATATATCGAAAAGATGGAAAGCTTTTTAATCTCAGCAGGCTGAAAGCAAAAAGTAAGGTAATTACAACCTCCATTGTGGAACTTCAGTATGCTGATGATAATGTGGTCTCCGCACATTCAGAGGACGATCTCCAAACTATCCTAAATGCTTTTGCAGAAGCATACGAAAAACTTGGTCTCTCACTTAACATCAAAAAAACCAAAGTGCTTCATCAGCAAGTGCAAGCCAACCCTTTGGTGATGCCATCTATCCAGCTTGGCGGGACAATACTGGAAAATGTCGATCATTTTCTCTATCTTGGCAGCTATCTTTCTGTTACAGCTAACATCGACAGTGAAATCCAGCATCGTCTGAGCTCCGCAAGTGCCGCATTTTCTCGAATGAAACATAGAGTGTTCGAGGATCGGGATATTTGTAAGAAGACCAAAACACTGGTTTATGAAGCCATTGTATTACCAACTTTATTGTATGCCTGCGAAACATGGACTATCTATAAACGTCACTTCCACCTCCTTGAAAGGTTTCATCAACGTTGCCTCCGGAAAATCCTGCAAATTACTTGGGAAGATAGGCGAACAAATGTCAGTGTACTGGAAGAAGCAAAGACTACTAGCATTGAAAAAATGATCCTTCAACGCCAATTTCAGTGGACCGGTCATGTTGTTCGAATGCCTGACTGCCGTCTCCCAAAGCAGTTACTTTACTCGCAACTCAAGGATGGAAAGCGGAATATCGGTGGTCAATATAAGAGGTTTAAAGATGTTCATAAGGCTAATCTAAAAAAATGCAATATAAACATCGAAAACTGGGAAGCTCTGGCCCATGAACGATCTAACTGGAGGTTGGCCTTTCACAAAGGTTCCATGGACTTTGAAGAAGCCCGAGTGCAAGGTGAAAGGGAGAAACGTGCTAAGCGAAAAGCACGTCAAATGAATCCTTTACAGGACCATCTTCTATCTGGTAACCTGTGTCCTCACTGTGGGAAGCTGTGTGGATCTAGAATTGGCCTCCACAGTCACTTACGGACCCATCGCCAGAGTCTACACAATCTTCTTTAGAATTTCCTCCTTTTATTCCGGAAGACAATCTTACTCGGTCACGAGTGATCGCCTGATGATGTAAAAATCATATGGTATATGTGTTGATCTTAAAAATCAATATGGAGACTGGTCCGCTTAAAAATGTGGAGTATAAATTGTGCGTACTCCTGGATTCACACTGGGTATGATCATCTGCAGTACTCTTGTGTGGCAGGCATGAGCTGTACTCTCTGTGTATGACACACTACTATTGGTGCAAGGTCATCCCATTGGGGACAGTTTTATTCTTAGTGCATGGCCAAACGTGTAAGGCCCTATGTGACCAGACCCCACTATACTTTATGCAGTGCCTATTCCCGTATGAACGTCCCCATTCCCTCAGGTCTTCAGGTGAGAGACAGGCCTTGATGCCAGGGGTACAGGCAGGGGCAATATACTCAGAATTAATTACTCTTCCGATACCTTAAGCACGTAGCCAAACACGTACCCTGGATTTTAGGAAAGCCAATTTTAACAAACTCAGAACAATGATTAGTAAGATCCCATGGCAAGTGACTCTCACGAGAAAGGGAGCCCAGGAGGGGTGGGAGTTTTTTAAAAAAGGAAATTTTAAAGGCACAATTGCAAACAATTCCCACAAGGAAAAAAGGCAGAGGGCAACAGAAGAAGCCAATGTGGCTTCACAATAAACTCAAAGATGACCTTAAAACAAAAAAGGACACGTATAGGAAGTGGAAGGAAGGACAGGCTACAGGAGAAGAGTACAGGCAGGTAGCACAGAACTGCAGGAATAGTGTCAGGAAGGCTAAAGCTGAGAATGAGCTAAGGTTAGCGAGGAATGCTAAAAGCAACAAAAAAGCTTTCTTCAGATACATGTACAGTAAAAGACAGAAGAAAGAACTGGTGGTTCAACTACGCAATGAGGATGGCAAATTGATAACAGAAGACAAAGAAAAGGCAGAAGTGTTCAATTCCTACTTCGGCTCGGTCTTCTCCCAAAAGAGGGTCTATGACCCCCCTGGCAAACCTGAAGTGCAGACTGAAGGGGCAGAATTGCAGCTTGAGATTGATAGGCAAATGGTCAAGGAGCACCTGATTACTCTGAACGAGTTTAAATCTCCAGGGCCTGATGAGCTGCATCCTAGAGTAATAAAGGAACTGGCAGAAGAACTCTCAGAACCACTGTCTATTATCTTTGAGAAATCATGGAGGACAGGTGAAGTGCCAGACGACTGGAGGAGGGCAAATGTTGTTCCCATCTTCAAAAAGGGCAAGAAGGAGGAACCTGGGAACTATAGGCCAGTCAGTCTGACATCAATCCCCGGGAAGATTTTTGAGCAGATTATAAAGAAGTCAGTCTGCAAGCACCTTGAAAACAATGCAGTGATTACTAGAAGCCAGCATGGATTTGTCAAGAACAAATCCTGTCAGACTAATCTGATCTCATTTTTTGATCGGGTAATCTCCCTTGTGGACTGTGGGAATGCTGTGGACATTATATATCTGGACTTCAGCAAAGCTTTCGACAAAGTGCCTCATGATATCCTGATTAGTAAGCTAGCTAAGAGTGGGCTAGATGGAACAACTATCAGGTGGATCCACAATTGGCTACAGAATCGGACTCAAAGAGTGCTTATCAATGGTTCCTTCTCAAACTGGGGAGAGGTAACGAGCGGGGTACCACAGGGCTCGGTCCTGGGCCCGGTGCTCTTCAACATTTTTATTAATGACTTGGATCAGGAGGTACAGGGAATGCTTATCAAATTTGCAGATGACACAAAGTTGGGTGGAACAGCTAATACTCTGGAAGACAGAAACAAAATTCAAAGTGACCTCGATAGGCTGGAGCGCTGGGCCGAAAACAACAGAATGAAATTTAATAGGGATAAATGCCAAGTGCTGCACCTAGGGAGAGGAAACCAAATGCAGAGTTACAGAATGGGGGACACTTGGCTCAACAATACTACAAGTGAGAAGGATCTTGGAATTGTGGTAGATCACAAACTGAATATGAGCCAGCAATGTGATGTGGCTGCAAAGAAGGCAAATGCAATTTTGGGCTGTATTAATAGAAGTATAGCTTCCAAATAGCGGGAAGTGATAATTCCCCTTTACTCGGCACTGGTTAGGCCTCATCTTGAGTACTGCGTCCAGTTCTGGGCACCTCACTTTAAGAAGGACATAGACAAACTGGAGAGGGTTCAGAGGAGGGCAACAAGGATGATAAAGGGACTGGAAACAAGGCCCTATGAGGAGAGACTGAAAGAACTGGGCATGTTTAGCCTTCAGAAGAGGAGACTGAGGGGAGATATGATCGCACTCTTCCAGTATTTGAAGGGATGTCACACAGAGGAGGGCAAAGATCTCTTCTCGTTCATCCCAGTTTGCAGGACACGGAATAATGGGCTCAAGTTACAGGAACCTAGATTCCACCTAAACATCAGGAAAAATTTCCTGACTGTCAGAGCAATAAGACAATGGAATCAACTACCTAGGGAGGTGGTGGGCTCTCCCACTCTGGAGGCATTCAAGGTGCAGCTGGACAGACATCTGTCAGAGATGCTTTGACCTAGATTCCTGCATTGAGCAGGGGGTTGGACTCGATGGCCTTGTAGGCCCCTTCCAACTCTACTTTTCTATGATTCTATGATTCTATAATCAATTTATTTCATGGAATAGATTCCATTTCACCAGGTGTGTTAACTATTTTGAAAGTTTTGCTGTTCCCGAAATAGGAGTTTGGGGAACACTTTGAGTCATCATGGGCAATATAAATCATCATCACGCCTATCCTATATGACCATATATTTCTTCCTTTTGCAGCCATCAAGCTGGTGGCCACCAAAGCATCTTGTGGCAGTGAAGCCTGTAAGTGAGTGATGTAACTTGCATGTTTCTTTTCTGCCCTAAACCTACTGCCAATCAATTTCACTGAGTGACTGAAACTGAACTACTGAGAGAATATTTTTTCCTATGCATTCTCTCAACACAATTCATAATTTCTCTCTCTCTCTCTCTCTCTCTCTCTCTCTCATATTCTCTTTTAGTTATCTTTTTAACACTAAACTAAAAGGCATCAATGCTTTAGCCTTTTCTAATGTTTAATATAAAAATTCATTTGTCTTCTCTGGACAGGAATTTGCACATCTCCCACTTTCATGGGGAAGATGCACTCATGCAACCAATTTTCACCATATGCTGTAATGTGTGAAACCACAACTATGTATATTGAGACACAAAAATGAAAAGCTGTAATACTGATGCAAATCTGGGACTGGTGTGAAGCTAAGAAATTAGCTGAAATATTAAAATTATTCATTTTATTAAAGACAGGTTATACATGGATTCCAGTAACAACTCGGTCCTTTAGTTTATCTCTCCTTTCTCACAGGGTAAACAGTCAGGCTATCATATAAAAATATTAGTTGAGATAACAACTGAGCTAAACCTTGAAAATACCATTTGCATGATAACAATATATTCGTTTGCTTTTAAACAATTACCCCAGGAAAACAAAATATGGTGCTAATGTCTTCCATTTGGAGGCACAGAGAACATCATATCCTGGAATGCTGACCTATCTCTAGCCATGAATTGCTTAATTATGAATGCATGAGGCATTCATTCACCCAGCAATATTCTCATTTCTGGCATAAGTGTGTAACCTAGTAAAGTATAGCCCCCTGCAGGATGCCTGCAGCACAATCCTTTTTGGCCTTGAGGAGCTGCCATAGTTGTTAAGCTTTGTGCGGAGATTCTATGTTTTTTGTGAGGAGATTCTGAAGGGACAGTGGAGGAGTTGAGAAACAGGGCCCAAGTGTGGGGAAGGGTATTCTACCGAAGCCTAGAGATCCAGAGGGGACAAGCCCAAGCTGCAACTCCATTACTATGAGGGAGGGGGGATGCTTGTAGATCAAGTTTGAGGATATTTAGGGAAACTTGTCTCCCTGTATCTTATTTATTTATTTATTTATTTATTATATTTATAAATAATATTTTATTTATTTATTATATTTATATTTTTTCCTGCAAGGAACCCAAGGCGGCTTACATAATCCTCCTCCTCCTCCACTTTATCCTCACAACAACCCTGTGAGGTAGGTTAGGCTGAGAGTCAGTGACTGGCCCAAAGCCACCCAGTGAGTTTTATGGCCGAGCGGGTCCCAGTCCAACACTCTCACCCACCACTACGGCACATTGGCTCTATGAACCTGTTATCCAGATCTTGTGAGATTTGCTGGAGCCAATCAGAAGCAGTGTTCGGACAGAAGAAGCAACATTCTGAATGGTGAGATGCTGGTATAAGGCATTCTCTAAACACACACACACACACACACACACACACACAGAGAGAGACCTCGTGCAGCTGAACTAGGTCTTCTAGTTTGAGAGACAGAGATCTCTCTTTAAAAACGGGCTTTAAAAACGTGGCTTTTCAGGCGGGAATATGGGGTGGGTTAGGATTTTTTTTTTTTTTAAACCTCTTATATTGTTTTAATTGTGTGCTTCCCAATGTGACATGCTCTTTCAAGAACTACCAGCCCCAGAGTTCCCTGTACATAGGCAAAAGGGAAGGACAGCTGGTGGGAGGGACAAAGCACCATAATAATTAGGGAGGGACATTGATCCCAGGGATACTGGGAGACAGTGCTGTTGATTTAGAGCAGTGTTCCTCAATCTTGGGTCCCCAGATGTTTTTGGCCTACAACTGGCTGGGGCATGCTGGGAGTTGTAGGCCAAAAACATCTGGGGACCCAAGGTTGAGGAACACTGATTTAGAGCCATATACGGTATATAAACTGCCCAGGGAGCCTTTTGGCTGATGGGCGGTGTAGAAATACTATATATATATATATATATAGAGAGAGAGAGAGAGAACGAACACATCTATTTCCAACACACCACCACCCACCCACCCACCCACCCACCCACCCACCATACTACCATGTCTAGCTAATAAAAGAAATCACACAGCCAGAAATGTAGGGAGGTTAAACAAAAGGCGCTAAAAGAAGCATAGGGACACCAATCAATACTCCAGTTTTTCAACACACACAAGGTCTTTCTGCAGTCTGGCTCAGGTGATACACTAACTAGGACAAACTAAAAAGTTACAAAACAGCAAGCTTTGCAGGACTTTTCTTCAGACTGGATGTTATGTTATACAAAAATAGTAAAAGGGGTGTTTGGGGTCATGGTACAAAAGCACCAGTGTGGGCCATACTGTAAATTTGGAAATGTAGAAAATGTAATTTCAGAATTAAAATAGAAACTTTTCTTCCATGAGTTTGTATGAATGGGGTGGGATTGTGGTATGTATGTGCTAGGTGGGTGATGTCACTACAAGTCTGTATTTGGGCCCAAAAAATGAAGCTTGGACCTTGTTGAGAAAGAAAAGAGGCTAAGGAAAGAGTGAACAACAACAAAGGTACTATCCAGAGGAGACAGAAGAGAACAGCAGCTGCTAACAGAGCTGCTGAGGCCTATAGCTGCATTCCAGCCCAGGATGTGTGGCCTGCAACTGCAACTCATACCAATAGTTTCCTCTAGGATATAGCCCTTAGTATACATATTCTCTATGGCAAGCAACTGAGTTGACGGGATGGTTCCACCAGCTGGTATGCATCATTATTCAACTGGAAGTCTGGAACGTCAGTTCCACTCTGTCATGACCTATAAAGAGTAGTAAATGCTACCTATGCTCTTTTGCTATTCCCAACCAATTTGTCAAATATCAATTGCCATTCCCTGAGAATCTTATTACTAATTGCCACTGGTATTGTCTGGAAATAACAGCTTGGGTAAAGCAATCATTTTGAGTGCATGTATTCTCATTAGGCTTGATAACTTTAATATTCCCCAGTCTTTAAATTCTTGGACTAAATCCATCAACTTAGTATGATTAGTTTGGACAAGATCCATGCTATTAAGTGGAATGTGTACCCCAAGATGTTTCCACACTCTGTCTAGGCACTGACTGGTACAATGATCTCTGCCTTGGTGTAATTGACTTTAAACCAGACATCCTGCCATACTGTGTGATTAACATCTGCAGTGGCAATGATAGTAGATCTGTTACATATATATATTCAGAGGATGATCTCCAAACTATCCTAAATGCTTTTGCAGAAGCATACGAAAAACTTGGTCTCTCACTTAACATCAAAAAAACCAAAGTGCTTCATCAGCAAGTGCAAGCCAATCCTTTGGTGATGCCATCTATCCAGCTTGGCGGGACAATACTGGAAAATGTCGATCATTTTCTCTATCTTGGCAGCTATCTTTCTGTTACAGCTAACATCGACAGTGAAATCCAGCATCGTCTGAGCTCCACAAGTGCCGCGTTTTCTCGAATGAAACATAGAGTGTTCGAGGATCGGGATATTTGTAAGAAGACCAAAACACTGGTTTATGAAGCCATTGTATTACCAACTTTATTGTATGCCTGCGAAACATGGACTATCTATAAACGTCACTTCCACCTCCTTGAAAGGTTTCATCAACGTTGCCTCCGGAAAATCCTGCAAATTACTTGGGAAGATAGGCGAACAAATGTCAGTGTACTGGAAGAAGCAAAGACTACTAGCATTGAAAAAATGATCCTTCAACGCCAACTTCAGTGGACCGGTCATGTTGTTCGAATGCCTGACTGCCGTCTCCCAAAGCAGTTACTTTACTCCCAACTCAAGGATGGAAAGCGGAATATCGGTGGTCAATATAAGAGGTTTAAAGATGTTCATAAGGCTAATCTAAAAAAATGCAATATAAACATCGAAAACTGGGAAGCTCTGGCCCATGAACGATCTAAATGGAGGCTGGCCTTTCACAAAGGTTCCATGGACTTTGAAGAAGCCCGAGTGCAAGGTGAAAGGGAGAAACGTGCTAAGCGAAAAGCACGTCAAATGAATCCTTTACAGGACCATCTTCTATCTGGTAACCTGTGTCCTCACTGTGGGAAGCTGTGTGGATCTAGAATTGGCCTCCACAGTCACTTACGGACCCATCGCCAGAGTCTACACAATCTTCTTTAGAATTTCCTCCTTTAATCCCGGAAGACAATCTTACTCGGTCACGAGTGATCGCCTGATGATGATGATGACATATATTTTTATTTATTTAGGGTGCATCCTATGGAGATGAGCATAAGCCTCCAAACTCGGAGGCTCACGCTAATCCAATGCAGAGTGGGAGGAAAGGCGGAGGCAGTCTTTGCGTCCCTGCTCCTCCTGCTCTGCGTTTTCACTAGAGAGCCATTTTTGGCCACCTAATGATGGCATTTCAGAAGGGGAGGGAAGAAGCCTGGAGTAGTTTCAAGATACCTTGTATCCTGGCTGCTCCAGGCTCCTCCCCTCCCTGGCTCCCACCCCCTATAACCCCTCTATGAGGTTGCTTTCCTGACTTTGGAGAGAAGCCTGTGCAGTTCTTTCCACTCTGGCTGTGAGGGGGTGGGTGGAGCTCCTATTCCCAGCTCCAAGGTTGGAGCGAGTCACCGACCTTGGAGCAGGAAATCCAAACTATCCTATGGGCCCTTCAGACAATGTCTAGGGGCGTTAGGATCATTCCCTCCTTTATAAACATTTGTATACCATCTTTTGGCTCTAATTTTTAAATTTTGTTTTCTTCTTCCTCCTCCTCCTCCTCCTCCTCCTCTTCATTATACCAACCATTAACAATAGGTTGGAACAATAACTATCAATACACTTAAAAGAGCATTCAGAGCCAAAATGAAACATATAAACAAAAGTGTAACAAAATAAAATTAAAACACATTAAAAGCCTGGTGGAACAAAAATAATCTCAACTGCCCACCTACAGGACAACATAAAGGATTCCAGAACTGTGCCATTTGCAAACATGCTCACTTTGTGACAAACTGTTCCTCTTTGTACTATTTGTATGTGGGGATCACATTTCATAACTATGTCGAGCTAAAGGCTCAGTAGGGAGAGCAATAGTAGTGGGGACAACCCAGTCTAGTCTTTTGTTGGATTTTGAAATCATTAGACCGAAATTGATTGATCTCTTTACATAAGGCCTAGGTGCTTTATACAAAACATCACCTACTTTGAAAAAATCCATACTGAACACCATATGTCTTAATAAATTTAATAGACCCTCCAGGCAGTCAAAAGCCTTTTCTGGATTCAGGTATATTATTGCAGACACAAAAGGAGAAAATAAGAGATGAGACACAGGTAATGGGTTGAATTAAGGGCCACATTTACTTAATTCAGGATCTGCAGAGAAGGAAATAAGTGCAGGGTATGCTAACCTGCTTGCTATAGGCCACTAGCCTGATGTCAATTCAGGCAAGTTATACCCTACCCAGAGAAACGAGTGGGCATAACTAGCCCTTCCCCTGCTCATAGGCCACGCCATACCCATCTGGGTATGGAGGGTGACCTTCTTGATTCATCCCACCCGGGGCATCCAAGCTCTGGGTGGATGTGACAGGTTAGCCACAAAGGCCATCTGTACCCTCCCCACAGGTCCCACAGCCCTGAAAGGCATAGCCAATCTCAGGCATAGCCAATCATCCTAAAAAGTGCCTCAAGGAGCTCACCTACCAATGTTTCTTCATAAACCAAGCCACACAACCCACCATAGAAGGGGACAAGGCACTTAGTCCCACTTCTTCCACCTGGAAGAGATTACTTCTCACAGGCTTCTCTGTAGATCTGAAAGGAACAAGTCATTGCCCATATATGACAGATGGACCCCATCAGCCCTGTACAGTTCAACCCTGCTGTGATGGATATCAGGGTGAAACACTACCCCCTCCCCCAACAGGGCCTACCTTCCAACGCGAGTCACAGCTCATGGTTGACTTTCTTCCTGGCATGAGCCAGGCACTTAGGGTCACCCTCTCCATGCCATACCCTGCGAGGAAGGATGTTTGACCATGATATCATCACTCCTGGCCACTGTTGCCAGATGGAATCAAAATCAGCTCAGGCTTGACGCACCAAGGCTTTGCCCTTTATGGCACCTAAATCGTTCCCACCCAAATGAACCAGCAAAACTTGTGGGGGGACCCCCTGAACAAAACTGGCTAACTGTAGGAAGGAAGCGGTTCCATACAAAGCCCTATTTCCCCAACCACTGGATCAGTGTTCTCCAACCTTGGGTCCCCAGATGTTTTTGGCCTACAACTCCCAGCATGCCCCAGCCAGCTACAATCTCTGCCACAGGAGTTATTTCTCTCTTGAAGCAAGCAACTATAGGTGTGCTCAGGATTAGAGCTCTCTGAAACAGTAGACAGGTAAGCCTTTACAGCAGTGTTCTCCAAGCTTGGGTCCCCAGATGTTTTTGGTCTACAACTCCCAGCATGCTGGGAGTTGTAGGCCAAAAACATCTGGGGACCCAAGCTTGGAGAACACTGCGCTGGATGGTAGCAAAATGGCTGAGCCCAAGTTGTGTCCCAGTTGACGGCCTCGCAGCTTGGCAGCCAAGAGCCAACCCAGAAAATGAAGCTGTGCCCGTAAAGGAAGATTTGCAAATGCCCCACTCCTTTTCAATCTGCCAAAGAAAGGAAGGAATGTAAGAGAAGGGGGGAAAAAACTAATGAACCAGATCTGGCAGGGGCTCTAATAGAACTGTGAAAAACTGGAGATCCCCATCTTCCAATCTCTTATATCCCTTTCCCAGAAAAAACCTGTCAAGTATGCTGATGAAACTGCCCCAAGAAAAGAAAGTGTCCCACACTTGAGGTGCCCCAGACCCATGCGATGTAAGGCCTTTTTAGATAGCCCCAAATTGAAACTGGGTAAGAGGGGCACCACTGATGGCGGAACACCTGGTGTGCCACCCCTGATGCTTGCAAACCTAGATGAAGCTTGAACTGGACAAATTTCTAACATCAGTGAAATGGACAATGTGATTTCATGGCCCTTACCCCTCTGATCCGCTTTAGAAACCTGAATGCAGATCAAGACCCAGTTCTCCTGGAGAGTTACATCCCATCTCTCCAGCACCATGTTCAATGTATCATTTTTCGAATGAACCAGGAGCTCACTGATCCTCAGGGCACCAAAGAATGCTGTGAGTGCAGCCACTTGAAAAAGCATTGCTTCGTAATGGGAATTGCGAAGAACCTTCCATTGATCCTGAAGACCCAGCAACAACTCTGAAGAAATAGGAACCCCTGGATCTGTGGTGGGGGGAACTATTCTGGCCCATCCGTCCAGCATCCTTCTAACATGAAAATCTGCAGAGGTGTCCATCACACCCCAAACCTTGGATAAGAAGGCTAAATCAGTCATCTTCCCTCTCAAGGTCTGCATCTACCCTGTATGCATATACCCTGCTGATGTAGATGCAAACAGAATTGCATAAGGTGCTCCACAGGAATGGGCCATGACTGAGGGAGGCTCACCTCAGTTCTGAACACAGAGAACTCTCTACCTGTTCTCAAATAAGTTAAATGGGTACTGGGTGTGATGGAAAGCATGCTTGCCTGTTCACCTACCATCTTCCAAGATCCCACAACGCTTGTATCATTGGGTCCAGATGTTCCCTGGCAGAAGGGGTCAGAAGCCAAAAGCGCTGGAACTGGTTTTGTGACAAATGCCGGCGTGTAAGAAAGAGGATAAATTGTAGCCTAAGCACCTGGTTGTGAAAACCCTTACTAACCTCATAATCCAGTAATGGTTTTAAACCATTTAGTTTTAAGTAAGGGACCTGTGGTAGATTTTTGGGAGATTCGTTGGAGCACCAAAATATCAGGCTGTTCCTTCAAGAAGGCTTTTGTTATTCTCGTCTGCTTTCCTGGGTGTCCAAGTCTTTCCCAGCTGAATGTAATAACCCTTAATCTAACCTAAGACCTCATAAGTAATACTTGTCTTTGATAATTGCTTAATGGAATAACCATTGATTGTGCCATTCTCCATGGCCTAATAAATTGAGACTGGACCAAGGGAAACAACAGTATGTCATGATGGAGTACTGTTTGCAGGAGTTGGTAAAAAAAAAAGGGGGGGGGGAGAAGAAAAAGAAAAGATGGCTGCCCCCAAAAGTCATGAAGTAGTATCATTCCCACTGGGCTATTCTCAGAGAGGAAGGCCACTGGACTTCTGCTTATTGCAGTTCGGACACCACTTGAAACACCAGTAAGGCATTTTTTTGCAGTTAAAAGACTGACTGCAACCCTCTGCTGCCTAGTATTGATTATGGTAAGCCCCCACCATTTAATCAATGAGTTTTTAAAGGATAAGGAGCCCCTGTCCTCCCCCCCCCCCGCTGAATACTTTTACTCCTAGATAGCGCATACCTATTGCAATTATGCTTCTCAGGCGTGAGTCCATTCTATCCTTTAATGGCCCGGTCCTATGAGCTTGTTCAATTACAGGTACCACTTTTCTAAATTAATTACCTGAGCAAACCAGCTAGCTATAAAGGATACAGGATTCCCTCCCAAATTTCTCTTCAAATCCTTTAAATATTAAATTGCTCCAGTGGGATCTCTTCTGAAAATCTTTGATTTTTCAAGAACAAATCCTATTTATGTTTTTGCAGCCCTTGTATCTTCTCCTCCTAAGTCAGCCCAAGCTCCACTGCTGACTGTTTTTGCTGTCACATACCGTAATTTATCTCCCATTGCTTTGACTGTGAGTGGGCATTAAAATTCCCTGTAGTTTAGCAGCAGTCAAATCCTTGTTTGCTTTTATTTCTCCTAGTAGGTTTCGTATGTCTCTTTTTGTTGCTATCTCTCTCTCCTCCCTGTGATGTTGTTCTGTCAGGTATGGCACCAGTTTCGGACTCAGCAGTACTCTGCTTCCATTCATGGCCCTCAAATCGTCACTGCTATGATTCAAATACTTTTTGAAGTATTTGGGACCCCTTTAATTTTTCTTCCATTAGCTTTGTCCATTTTTTTGCTGCTGATCAACTCTGCCATTATCGTCATTAATATCATGGGGGGGGGGGAACTGAACTCATGGTCTGCCACTTTAATGGCTGATTTGGAACCCAACAGCCCAGGATTGTTGGGATTTTGTTTTTTTGATGGGGTAGGGCTGGAGTAATTTCTTAAACTGTACATTTAGCTGAATTTTTCCTCTTGCTCCTTCCCTCCTGTCCTTAGCCCCATTTTATTTAGTTGCCTACTGGTTTTTCCCCTACATTGTGTGGCTGGTGGTCTAGAAGCACTCCATGCTATTTTGGGGTCTTAAAATTAGTCTCCCTCACCCATATCACAAAGGTTTTGAAACCAGGTCCCATAGTTCCTTCCACAAGGGGTTTGGTAAAGACAGTGGAGTTATATTTCGAGGCTACTGGAATATGCAGAGTCAAATATCCAGATACTCAGGATATTTTATTTCCTTTATAATTTTTCCACTACTGAAATTTGCAAACTGTTTCAGGGACAAGGTGAGAATGTTTGAAGCTGAATATATTGTAAATCTTTTTGATGGAGGGATCTTAAACATTTGCTACATTTATTTATAGGCATTTTTGCCATCCAGCTGTTATGACTTGACAAACTGCTCTAAAGGTTTTTTAACACTTTCAGCTGCCTTTATCTCCAACATAATAGACAGGTATGGATTAAAAGTATCTGAAGAAAAAAAAAAACCCTTCATATTTTACTCTAGATCTTAGGTATGAATAGGGTAGCTTGGGTATGTCTGTTGCTAGCATTCAGACATACTTTCTGCAAAGCATCAACAGTATACTGTAGGAATTTGTGTGCAACTTCCCAATTTCTGAAACAGAAATGTCTAGTTATCCTTCTTAAACTCCTTGAGGACAGCCCTAGGTGAGAAAGCTGATGTGAACGGGCATGGCACAGATCATGCAAAATCCTTCATTATGATACATTTTGGAAACTTCATGGGAAAGTATCAGTTGACACTGTGGTTTGGACACTGCAGGGCAGAGTTGGGGAAGAATGTATTGCCAAGGTTTTGGAGACCAGCTCCAACTCTGTGCATCTTTTGCTTTCTTCTTCTTTTTTAAATTTTATTTAGCTATTGCATTTCAGGCATCTCTAATCTGCTGTGAAGAAAACCTTCAGTGGGTTGGAAATGCTGTCACCAACAGACAGATATTTTTGAGTATGGGGTTGGATTTATGAGACAGAGATGAATTAGAATAAAATGTAGCTCCTGGTAATGATTCCAAAGGGATGTTGTGTTTTCAAGTTTCTAGAGAAGACAGCACAGAACCCTATCCTGTAGCGCCTGAGCACATATTTCCAGAAGGTGGTGCCATGGAGCTGAAAGGCTGTTTCCGGAAAGCTGTAGGCTTTGAGGACTCAGATGCCTGGAGGCAGTGGCTGGCTGGCTGGGAAGGAACATGCTGAAACTGAATCCCAACAAGACCGAGGTACTTCTGGTGGGAGACAAGGGGAGGTTAGGGGATGTTGACCTGGTGCTGAATGGGGTACAACTCCCCCTGAAGGACCAGGTCCGCAGCTTGGGGGTCACTCTAGACTCCCAGCTGTCCATGGAGGCTCAGGTAGCAGCTGTGAGCTGGGTGGCGCTGTATCAACTCCATCTGATACGGCAGCTGCGCCCCTACCTTCCTAATCACCTGCTCCCATCAGTGGTTCATGCCTTGGTCTCCTCTCGCCTAGACTACTGTAATGCGCTCTACGTGGGGTTACCCTTGAAGACGGTTCGGAAGCTACAGCTGGTACAGAACGCGGCGGCTCGCCTGGTTAAAGGCAGCCGCCGGCGGGATCACATCATGCCAGTGCTGAAGGATTTGCACTGGCTACCAGTTGCTTGCCGAGCCGAATTCAAGGTGTTGGTTTTGACCTTTAAAACCTTATACGGCTCCGGTCCAGTCTATCTCAAGGAGCGTCTCCAGCAACACCAGTTGGGCCGCTCAACAAGATCTGCCACGGATGGCCTTCTTCTTGTCCCTTCAGCCAGAGCAGCTAGACTGGTGCGGACGAGGAAGAGGGCCTTTTCTGTGGTGGCCCCTGTACTGTGGAACTCTCTCCCGAGTAACCTCCGCCATGGCCCCTCTGCTGAGCTTCCGTCGCTCATTAAAAACCTGGTTGTTCAGGCGGGAATATGGGGTGGGTTAAGATTTTAAATTTTTTGTATTGTTTTAAATGTATTTTATTGTTTTTATTCTATGTACATCACCCAGGGTGGCCGGTTGCCGGCCAGATGGGCGATAAATAAATATAAAAATATAAATAATAATAATGCTTCATCAAAAAAGGGTTTTTTTGCAGTAGTAATGCCCATCATGATGGCTTAAACCAGTATGTACCCATAGTGGATATCCATTTGGCACAATACTTCTGATACAGTACTACTCCAAGGCCATCTAGACTAGCATTGACATAGAGAATGTAAGGCTTACTTAGATCTGAAAAAACAAGCATAGAATCATGAGTCAAGCACTGTATGAGAGAACATAAGGAAATCTCTGCTGGATTAGACCAAAGGGCTATCTAGTCCAGCATTCTGTTTTCCACAGTGGCCAACCAGATCCCTATGAAAATCCCATAAGCAGGACACAAGGGCAATAGCCCTCTCCCTCTGTTGTTTGCTATCTGATATCTAGAGTCATGGTGCTTCTGATCCTGGAAGTGGCATGTAGCCACCATTACTAGTAGCCACAGATAGCCTTAGTGTCCATGAATTTCTCTAATCCCCTTTTAAAGCCATCTAAGTTGGTGGCCAACACATATTGTGGTAGCAAGTTTGATAGTTTAACTATGTGCTGTGTGCATAATGATATTATAGAAAGCATCTCTCATGGACCAGGACCCCAAACCCTTGTCCTCAGAGCATTATGACCCTTTGTCCTCAGAAGATCCTGACACCTTGACCTCTGGTGAGGCTCCTCAGAACCTAGTTCCTCAGAAAGATCCAAGGGGGTCTACTCCCGTGTCCAGAGGAGGTTGCCTTGCCATCCTCGCACTCTGAGGACTTTGGCCATGAGGATGCTTGCATGCCACAGCCTCCCCCATGTCGTTGCAGCTTGAGGCTGATAAAACAGGCCAGGCCTGTAAGAGACAAAGCCTCAGTCAGTGCAGCACCAGAGCCAGCCAACCTAAATGCAGATAACTAAAGGCTCAGTCTTGATCTGCTCCTTATTGGAGAACAACATACAAACAACCTGGTTTGGCTTCCAGCACCAGGTGGAGATTTCTGTGGTGAAGATATTTTCCCATCTTGAGAAACCTGACTTAACCTGAACCTTGCTCAAAATCTGATCCACAGCAGTTCCCTGCAACCCAGGCTACAACGCAGGTCATTGGCAGAACCCACAACCTGAAATGTTATTGCATCTTCACTTTCCTTGGTTGAAGCATCTCCAAAAGGCACTTCCTTTCTATAACAGGTAATGCCTGGGATGGGTATTGGAAGCTTACCTTTCTTATCCTTGAGGACATAGCTTTGAGTTACGGCATGCTGTGTACAAACAATGTAACAGTATCCTATGACAAATTTCCTGCAGTAGGCACAGAAATCAAAACATGTTTGGAGGGGTCTTGAAAGCCTCCCCCCCCCAGCCCCTAAAACTCTACCTTTTGTTTATTTGCACATTTCCCCCCATGGTTATTTACAGCCATTATTCCCTGATCTGTTGCTGCCTCTGCACCATTTATTTTCCCACTGAATTGGTGGGCGTATCTTTCTCCTTGATCTCCTATGATCTCAGGCCATCAGGGATCTTATACAGAAGCTGACAGTGTTGGTGAGGGTAAATAAGGCCAGTTACCTTCTCGCAGAATGGGGGAGGTGGAGGAAAGCATTCCAGTGGTGAGGCAGCTGACATTTTGTAGTTTGTTCTGCTGTGCTGAGACATTTTTAGCTCACAGCAAAAATAGGGAGAGTGGCCTGGTTGCCATGGCAACAACTCTGGCCCCCAAAAGAAGCCCTTTTCCAGCACTCCCCTATTTTATTTTATTTTTTAAATATATCACAAAAATGGACCCACTTTTAAGGGTCATGAAAATGTTTGTAAAAGTCACATCTTTCTTCCCTGCCCCTCCCCACCCGCACCCTGCTGCTCCTTTTTGGTTTGGTGGTGCTACTGCTTTCTGCCTCAAACATAACACTTTGCCTTTCATGCATGCCACGCCTGAAAGCCTCCAGATGTGGCTGACATTTTAGCCCTGTTCAGGCAGTTGCCTGAACGCATGAGTGATTAAAGTGGATGGAGGGTCAGAGCTGTGCACACTGGCCCCAGCCAGCACCTACATCTCTGTAGGTGGCCTACATGCTGGCCCTGCCTCCTCAGTTCAGACCTTGCTGTGTTGAACTGGCAAGGTCTGAAAGGGATCGCTACTTGTGTTCGTGTGAACTCTCCATGTGATCGGGACCCATGGTCTGCATTCACGCGGAGAGTTCTACTCGCAATCGCTTGAACATGAGCAGAACTCCCTTTCAGACCTTGATGATGATTCAACATGGCAAGGTCTGGAATGAAGTGGGGGGCAGCGTGCCCTGAGACGTGGGCAATGGGGCCGGAGTGCTCAGTCCCGATTTTTGACCCACTTGAAGCCCTCACGTGTTCAGGCAAACACCTGAAGAGGGCTTTTGTGCCAGCATAGGTAAGTTTCTGCCTTTGGACCAGAACACCCCTCAGCCATCATGCAGTTTAGCTGTGAAGACACACTAGAGTCATCCCACACCCTCATAATCAACCATACTACATTTCTTTTCTTTCTTTCTTTTTGTTAAAGAGTACTAAATATTCAATAATGTTGTGATATAGGCTAATCTTTTACTCTATAGCTTTTTCAGATGCCTATGGAAGGTTTTTTGTTTTGTTTTTTAAATCATCCTTGGGGTGAGGGAGCGGGACATCCTTTCAAGAATCAAGTTGAGCCATGCTACAGTTGTGCACATCTTGTGAATATTTTAAATCATTGGTCTGTCCCAGTGTGATGCCCTTCTTCCTTGATCCACATTTGGCAGGCAGCCCCTTTGTCTGTACTGACCTGCTGGATGTTGATTCCTTACATGGTTCCTGATAATCATACCTGCCTTGTTCTGGTGAAAAAGACCTCGTTGCCTTCTATTATAATCTTTAATATAAAACATATGCTTAACTGCTTTGATTGACCCAGGATGGGAATGAATTGCACCATCCTAGATCTACCCTTTTAGCCCTCTTACACAAACAGGCATTGTTTAACATTCCCCATAGGAAATGTTCAAATGTCCCCTGACACTATTCACTGCATTCTGAAGATGCATTCAGCTGTATTGTTTTTAAACCTTGGCATATTCTTGTAGCGGAGCGAAAGGTACTGCTCCATTTACAAATGCATTACAAATCCAATTAAGGAGATGGAACAGCTGAAATTCTTTTCACATTGTGATCAAAACTAGGTTTGCTAAGCCATGTAATTTTTTCCCCTCAGCTAGTGTATAAGAATACAACAACTTCTATGTGTCAGAAAGCAAGCGTTACACATGTTAGCCAATATATTCTTGGTAATTTGTTTTTCTTTCCTCATAGTCAAGTAGAAGCTATCAAGTAACTCCATGATAAATGTGGCTTAAGAACATCAATCAAGGTATGAAGGATAATCAAACTTCAGGAATATTAACATCTGCCTATTTCTGTGAGCCTCTTCATATTTGTTGAAAATGTATTCACATATATGGACATAAAATGACCTAAGTAGTTATGAATCACTTACACAGCATTTTTATAGTCCAATGCTAAGGGCCACTTTTCATGCTCCTTTCCCTCACACATGTTCTTGAGAAGATTGCCAGGAAGCAGCTGGAAGATGTGCATCTATGTAATTTAAAGATGTCAGATGTATGTCTCAGATAACCACTGTCCCCCATGATAAACTGATTGCCTAAATGTGTGTGTGGTTGTTAAAGAGATCTGCATCTGACAGTTCTCAAGCTCCACAGATGTGCATCTTATGAGCACCTCCTAATGCATGTTAGAGAAACTTAACATTAAAAGGTGCCCTGTGATTTCTCTACTCCAGTAACAAGAATATCTCTAACCATTTACATGCCCTGCACTGGGGCCTGCATCCCTGCCTCTCAATCCAATTCTCTCTTCTCATCCCCTCTTTTCTCCCAAAGATGGTACTGAACCAAAGATCTTACTGAATGTTTCTGCTCCCTACAGAACTCATTCCAGTTCCCCTATTCCTTTCCCTTCTGTCACCAAGGCCCATACATACACTTCCTTTCAGGAACCAAATGGGCACATTTCCCTTCATTTAGTGAATGGGCATTTACCACCTGTAGTAAATATGTATTTGGGATGGGATGCTCCATGCTCAAATCTCAGTGTTATAAAGCGTGACATGTAGCCAGTATTACAGGTAGCTTTGCTGTCACTAATACTAGGGATGGACAAGTACTTCTTCACATAGGGAAGTACTTCTTCACACAGCACATAGTTAAACTATGGAATTCACTACCACGAGATGTAATGGTGGCCATCAGCCTGGATGGCTTTAAAACGGGATTAAACAAAGTCATGGGGGACAGTTCTATCAATGGCTATATGCTGTCTCCAGGTTCAAAGGAAGTATGCCTCTGAATTACCAGTTCCAGGGAATCAGCAACAGAAGAGGGTTATTGCCCTCATGACCTGCTTGTGGGCTTCCCAGAAGCATCTGGCTGACCACTGTGAGAAACAGGATGCTGGACTAGATAGGCCTTTGGCCCAGTCCAGCACCTCTTATGTTCTTGCGTAACTTTTTAAAGTTTTAATGCACTTCTGCTGCAATTGCCACATAGCACAAATCCACTTATCATCCCAAACTCATGCAGGTGTAGACTAATGCTATGTGAGAAGAAGACCCTGATCTTCCGTTTTTCACCTTCCTCTCTAAATATAATTACATGGTGGGAAATAGATCACAAGCTCCACTTTTCAGATTTCTGAATTAGTTTTGCTGCTCTATTGGGAGGCGCAGTTTCTGATGTGTAATCTGTTACCATTCCCAAGTTAATAACATCGCCTCTTTATCTTCGTTTATAATTAATTGATTATACTGGAGCACCATCCATCATAGATTCTTCCTCACCTACCTTTCAAAGATAAAATAGTAAATCAACTTTATAACCATAAAAATTGATCTGACTCCGTTACTGGATGTAATTTTAAAAAGAAAATAAAAACAAATAAATTGCTAGAAATTGTAACAAAATGGTTTTCAGTTGTTTTTAAAATATATATTGTCCAATCCGTTTTAAGAGTTTGTTGCCATGGTTATAATACTGTCCTGTCACAAAATAATGTTATTCCAGACAACCCTCAGACATTTCACTCCTATATCCAATAGCGGTCTATATCACATATGCAGAGGCCTACTGCATACCTCTGTATGAGGAACTCCATGGCTTCATACAAAGCCAGTGTGGTGTAGTGCTTAAGAGTGTTGGACTGGGACTCGGGAGATCCGGGTTCTAGTCCCCACTTGGCTATGAAGATCACTGGGTGACTTTGGGCCAGTCACTGACTCTCAGCCTAACCTACCTCACAGGGTTGTTGTGAGGATAAAATGGAGAGGGGCAGGACGATTATGTAAGCCGCCTTGGATTCCTCACAGGAAAAAAAGGTGGGATATAAATATAATAAATGAATAAAACAGATAAATACAGAGTTGTTACTGACTATAGAGTTGGTACTGTGGCATGTGCGGGAGGTGAAGAGATCCAAAGAAGCCACAGATGGTTTTTCCACTTTCCAAAATCCCATTTGGCATTCATAGGTAGCTCCTGGGCTAATGGAGAGTTGGCTCCAGCAATGTCTTTTTTCTGTATACTTTTCATGATTTCTGATATTTACCATATGAAAACAGGTACACTTACTTTATACAATGTGGCAGATTACTAGGGAAAGTAGGTGCCTCAGCATTCATGGCAGTGCCCATTTGAGAATCTGGAGCTCCTACCAATAATAACAGGCAACACTGAACTAGCTGCACCAAGGGTGTGGCTCAGTGTAAAACAGCATTACAGTAGGGCTGGCACGGCACTGAATATTGGTATTGTGGAGACTGGCTGTGGTGGGATCCCTTGAAAAAAATAATAATCAGGAGGATCCATGCCTATAATCCATGTTTTTTGCACCATGACAGTGCTGGAAACAGCTGGGTCCAGGATTCTTACTGTGCAGTCTATAGACATCAAATGTAAGTGTTAATTTGATGGTGTTGTGTGTGTGTGGATTCTGTGTAAGATCATACTAATGCAAGAGGATCCATTTTAATTCTACTGGATCTGACTTTTGGCCAGACTCCATGGAAAAGCAAAGAGCCCTAAATTAACAAAGCAAACCAGGGACTGCAACCCCCACCCCCATTCAATGGGTGGGGAACCTGCCCTGTCACTCACACTCACTCCATCTTTCTACCGCACCCTTGACATAGGAATATGTGATAGGAATGGAAAAGCCTCACCCACCCAGACCTTCATTTTTCACCCCTCACCTTCCTCAGCCTGGCTTTCCATGTCCACTCCCCCTTGCCCTGGCTGTTTCATTTTCTATCCATTTTTTTGTCAAATCAAGGCCTTCCATTCTAACTCAATTTCCTCCAACACTAGCCTTCCCTTTCAGCTCTTCTCCCCACCTGCTCTGGCTGCTTCATATTCAATCCATTCCCACCCTTTCACCCTAGCATTCCATTTCAGCCCCCCCCCCCCACCTCATCCTGGCTGCTTCATTTTCAGTCAATTTTTTGTTCCACCTAGGCCTTCTATTTGCATCCCCCCACCCTCGGCTTCATTTTCAATCTATTCTTTGCCCCAGCCTTCCATTTTCATTCCATTTTTCTTCTTTACCCTGGACTGTGCATGCTTCTTCTCTTGTCCTCACCAGTGTGTAGTTGCAGCCAGCAGAAGAAAAGCTCTTCTAAGTTCCAAGCAGAAAAGGTTTCTCTGCTCCACCTTTCCCCCCTCAAAAGTGAAATCAAAGCACTGCAGCAGCCTAGTCGATAGCCAAAACCAAACCACACCACACCCATCCACCCAGGCCAGGCACCAGAATGCTAGTTCAGTAGTCATGGTGAAGACCTTTTTGAATACCAATTGGTTAATGGGTTCCATAGGAATCCATTGACCAGGCCTGTCAGTCTTTCCTTCATTCCCCCTGATCGCCGCCTACTTCTTCATGGGTGAAGGCTACCGTCAACCATACAGAACCTCCTATACTTTTAAGAGAGAGGGGAAAAAAAACTGTGTGTGAGAGAGTCTTAGCAGGGAGGGATTTGCCTGCTGATTTTCCACAAGGGCAAAACTGAGAATGACTAAGGAAAAGCTGACAGCCAGTGCCTCCCTCTGTAAGGAGGCAGATAGGAAAGGGCTGGCTGGGGGGGGGCAGCCTGAGCCTGGTGGGGTAGTGCCCCTTTCATCCTAATGGGCCAGCCTCCACTTTTGTTTTCACATTTAAATACTGTCAATCTGTATATTACTGAAGGCGCAATCCTATGCATGTTTAGATAGAAAAAAAGGCGTACAACTCCCAGCATGCCCCAGCCAGCATGGCTGGCTGGGGCATGCTGGGAGTTGTAGGCCTTTTTTTGTTTTGTTTGTCGAAACATGCATAGGATTGCGCCCTAAGTGAATTATTCAAAGAAATCTAGCCTCTAGATTTAGAGTTTAAAATATGCACATCTGGAAGCAGAAGCAGGGACAGGCTTCCAGATGCATATGTCAGTGCACAAAAAGTAGTCATTGTCACATTACAAGATACACATCTTCACACATGAGTGTACATCTGGGCGTATGAAAGGGGAAATGAGTTCCTAGGTTCCTTTCCTAGGTGGTACGGTAGTTTTTGCTATTCTTGTTCCCATAAAAAAGTCCAGAGAATAATTTTTTTGACCAAGTGAATTGAGAGGGCAGCAGGGTTTCAGGTTGCACAGCCTAAGAATGTAAGAAGAGCTGGGCAGGGTAGACCAAAGGCCTATCTAGTCCAGCATTCTGTTCATGAGAGTGGCCATCCAGATGCCTACGGGAAGCCCACCATAATTATAGCACCTTCTCTTCTTCAGACAGAAAGATATTCTGTGTCACTGGGAAGGTTCTTGCTACCGCACCGGCACAGATGATCAAATAAATTGTATCATCTGAACCACTTTAGACAACATCTGTTCTTTCTTAAATAAAAATGTGAAATTTCCAATAGAGAGAAGCTTATTTGGCAATTGTGTGTGTGTACAGCATATGGCCCTTATTTTAATATGTCTGTGCCCGACTGGTTTTAGTGTATTTTATTATTCAGCACCCATGCTCTCATTTTGCAAAGTTAGGGGTGAGTGTCAATCCTTATGTACCATCCATTCACAAGAGAGAGGTATCATCAGGCTTGAGGGCACCTCAAGGTTTGCAGAAGGACAAACATTCTTTAGGACAAATCCCTACAGGTGGGGGAAAGCCCATAACATAGCCCAATGAACATGCTCAGTAGCCATGGAACATTGAGTCCACTTGAGTAAAGAAAACTGGTGGAGGGGCAGCAGCGAATGGAGTGGTTGGTGAAGAGGAGGGCATGGCCATGGCCATGGCCATGGCCACCTTGAGGCTTCAAAATGCTGCTGATCGGCTGGCAGGCAGGTGCACAAGAGAGGCTAGCTGAGAGACTAGATTAGAAGTACAGAAGGGCTAAGGAGAAGAGTGAAAGATGGGCTGATATAACTCTTGTCTCTCCCCCCCCCCCCGCCATTTTCCGTTGGTCAATTTCACTCCTTCTTTTTCCTCCTCCAAGAGAAACAAGCAAAAGAGGATGGAGGATGATACACATAAATCATGCTGAGAAGCTTTTTTTCAATGTCCCCAGGTATGGAAATAAGGGTTGCCTATAGAAATCAATAGAGAAATCCAAGGTTTTGATGTACCTAGGACTGGGCACCAGTGTGTCCAAACCCCAACCCTCCCTCCAAATGGTAGCAGCAAAGAGAAGAGTTCCCTGTGCTCTATAAACCACTTCTTACTTATTTATTGAAGCACCTAAGAAAATAGCCCCACTAATGCAAATTCCAAAACACATGCAGTTCATTGTCTCCATATTATAGGTTGGAAGGGGTGTATCTCGGAAAGAGTGACTAATGAAGCATAGCATTTCAGTGTAGCTTACTCTGAATATTGCAGGTCAGGCTTTCGATGGTTATTTAGTGTTGTCCAGAGTGTTTAGTGTTGTCCAGAGATATTAAACCCGTAGTGCAGATTGGGGGTTGGGCTGAAGCTGAGAGAGTAGTTTACAAAAACCCTGCAGTGCTTTCCATTGCTTTTATCTCCATATTGCACGGTGGCCTGAAAGAGTAGTATGCAACAACTCTGCAGTGCAGTTCACTGTTATACCCTATTCTAGTTTTCAGGGACTCTGTTGAGAGAGAGAGAGAGAGAGTAGCTTACTAAGCCCTGCAATGTACCCCACTGTTAATATTGTATGTCACTGCTAATATTGTAGGCTGAGACTGGTGTGGATTCCAGGTCAAATCCCCTCCTGCAAATACCTTTCAGTCTGCAGCAAAGGTCAATATTACTCTCTCAGACCTTTTCCCAGGCCAAACCCAGGACTCAATCACATGCAGAGGCCCCATGCTCCATTGAGTGGCATGTGGACTAGATGCAATTTAAATGCTTAAAATAAATAAATACATAAATAATTTTTGCACATGAGGTATGACCCAAATTAGAGCTATGCTAACTTTGAGCCCCTGCAATCATAGGCTCAGGTGAAACATGTGACTCCAGGGATACACTGCAACATTTCGTTGTGGGGCACAACTTGTCTCTCTATATTGTTGATATATTGTTGAACTTATTTGTTCAACGTGATATTTTATCCGGGTCGTTTGCAGGAGAAGCAGAGCATCCTTCCCCTCTACCACACACACAGATGATGCAACTTATGAGTTGGCCCTTCATGGGAACGCCTGTTTCTCTGTGATTTCTTATCCCATTTTTGAGGGAGAGCAACTACACAAATGAACTGTTGCATAATCAGGTGCTAAAGTGGAACTTAAAGCTCTTACGTAATGTCATCTGTGTGGTGGATGGGAGGCATGGTGCACAGAGCTTCCACCTTGTGAAGACCCCAAGTAATCAATGAACTGGGGCTTTGTTTTAATGCCAGGGAGAATGAATAAACATTGCATCTTGAAAAGAAGAAAGAAAATGGGAGATCAAGCTTTAGGATGACATGAAAGCCACCGATCTATGATAATTGAGCTGCGTTTTGCTTTGGCAGAGGAACAAAGAACAATTTTGACTTTCATAGGATTATCAGGGAAGAGAACTCATTGTTTCTGTTATACAGTTTTGCAATACATTGTTAGCAAATTCAATGCCCATTTCTTTTTTCTTTGGAAGTTTTACAAGTTTTATCTCACACAATATAATCATTTATGAAAAGAATCACTAAAAGACCTGTCCTTGATATTTCAGAATGCTAGACAAAATTTGAATGAGTTTGTTAACTTTGAATGAGTTTATGCTGAGGTAAGGGCAGGATAACACTAACGTCAGTACTACAAGAGCCAAACTACATGTTATGCTAATAATCACGTAGTGTGTAGCTGGGGTTTGCCTCTTTTTTTTGTATTCTAGTGTAAGCACATGCAGCCCCAGTTTGGACTGGGACCCCTGTACTCCGGGAGGGGAAGGTTAAACTCCCCCCCCACATTTCCTCCCTGAAATTCCCACCTCCCCCCCCCCACAGGGGAGGTTATACTTTTTGCACACACACCTGTGTGTGTGTGAATTTTGTGGGAAAACCAGTGTGTTGGGGGGAGATTTATCTACATATGCTTACACTAGAGTGAAAAACTGACAAGCCTCAGCTACATGCTACACAATTAGCATGTGTAGTTTGGCTCTAAGATTAATAGCTGCTGCTTTAAACTATCATATACTCTCTCATGTCAGCCAAAATCTTTTGACAATATGGTACTGCAGTTATTAATTACCTAGGTAAAACTCATTCCAAGAAATGTGTGCCATTATGTAGTAAAGCTGCAGAAAAAACTGGGTGCTTGTGCTATACTGGATATATTATATGCATGGACAGTGATGTTTCAACTTGGGCAGATCAGAAAGAAGAACCTCCACATCCTCATGGTCCATTTCGAGATCCAAAGATCTTGGGTGGGGCACTTTGTGCATATTTGGGGTGTGTGTGTCCCAAACGCTTTATTTATTGTTTGTTTGTATCCTTGTTTATTGTTTGCATTTTGTCTTTCATTGACTTGTACACCACCTAGAGAACTCAAATTATTGGGTGGCTGAAAGGTGCAATGAACAAACAAACACACTATAACTCAGATCCGAGGCTCTTATATTCATGATAATAAGCAGCAGATGGCTTTTCTTTTTTCTTGTGTTTAAAGTCCCCATCCCACATTTTAAAATTTGTCATTCATACTCTTCTCTGGAGCCACAATGCATGTGAGCAGGGAAGCGACATTGTAATATCCTTCCTCAAATGCATTGTGGGGAGAAATGACCCCAGAGAGGGGTATCAGCACTGCTGTCAGTATGTCATGTCAGCAAAAACTAAAAAGTTTTAAAACAAACAAACAAACAAACCTTTAAAAACCAAGAGAAGCCCTCTGCTGCTTATTATTACAATATGGCATCCTATTGTGTCAGGCAACAATTCGGCTTTAGAACCTTTGTCTCAATGTGCTGATAATTTTTTGAACCACCTTTATTTCACAGATTCATTTATATATCCATAATTCCTCTGATTTTATTAGTAAATTGGAAGCATTCAAAGCTGCATGCCAAGATTACATTTTGGCGACTATGGATGTGAAGTCTCTATGCACAAGCATTCCCCAGGATCAGGGGAAGGAGCATTGAAAAACATAAATGGAAGAACAGATAGGCCACACATTTTCTTTCCTCCCACACATTTTCTTTCCTCATTGGCTGAGATTGCACTCTGCAAAAATCATTATAAAAATCATATATAAATCATGGCTTCTATGGTGGCACCAGAAATTTAGCCAATCTCTATATGGAGAATTTGAGATGAATGAAATACATTTTTTATTCAAGCAATTCATTTCTGCCATTACTCTGGGCATGGTGGTGCCACATTGATGATGTATTTCTAATATGGTGGGCACCAAAGTATTGCCTAAGTGCCTGTTTTGAATGGGTCAGTTCACAGGACACCAATAATATTCAATGTGAAATGAATTATGATTATAACAGAATGAATTTTTTTTGGTGTTCTAGTGATCAAAGAAATATTTTAACACCACCTTGTATAGGAAACCAACAAATAGGAACATGTATTTGAAGTTCGATAGTTCACATCCATACATACCACAATTTACCTTTTGGTCAATTTCTTAGGCTCAGGTGCAGTAGCTGAAATCTAAGGGATTTCAGTGCATAGGGTGGGTTCGCATGACTAACATGCTAAGCCACCCTGTGAATAAGCCACAGTGGGTTGGTTGTTCATGATGGCAGATGATCGGGCTCACCGTGGGTTGTTCTCCCCCTCGTTCCCCATCAGTCCTCCAGCCGGTATTCCAGTGACCTTTGCAGAAGAACCCTTCTCTCCCCCACCAGCTCTGATTGCTACCCTTTTTTGTTTGTCACTAGTTTGTTTTGTTTTTCAGAGCCTCAAAAATGCACAGTTGAGTCCATAATTCTTTCTCTCTTTTTTTTGGTCAGTCTTTTGGAGATGCGCAAGTGAGCACTTATAGCTGTTCGATATATGTAGACTTGCCTGGGCAATGTAAGTTTCAGCTGTGAAAGGGAGCAAAGTGCAGTTGGTATCATAGATGGAAATTAACAAGGCGAGACTGCATATAGGCTAAGTTGTGCACAGTTGCTGAGCTGTCAGTTGAAAATCACTGGTAAAGTGGTGGGGGGGGGAGTAGGTGCACCAAAAAGAGTGTGGTGGCAAGATCTCCCCCTTAGCAATGTAATCCTTTCCATTTCAAATGTTGAACTGACAGTTCTCAGTGCCCTCCACATTTTCAACACTTCCCTGGGTCTCTAACTATTCCAGAACGGGGAGATATTACCTCCCTCCCCACCACACTTTTGGGAGCACTTACTGCTGCAGTTACTGCAGTTGCCTGACAGTACTAAAAAAAAAACAACACCTAAGAAGGGGGCTGAATGGGACAGAGTGAATGGGGCCACCTTTGGGTGGGGTGTAAGTCCCACTGGTGCTGGTGCCCATTTTGCTCTGTCCCGTTCTGCCACCTCAAATCTTTTTTCTTTTCTTTTTAGATCCTGTCTGTAAAATTTGTGCTTTTAAAAACACACACACACACACCTGGGAAATAGATGCACATTTCATGGCTGGGAAGTACCGTAAGTGGAGGGGAAATATAACACAAATTTCCCCTCCATTTACTTCCCAGACATGAAATCTGCAGATATTTTCCCTCCATTTACTTCCCAACCTTGAAATTTGCATATATTTCCCAGTTGTTGTTTTTTTTAAAAGTGCAAATTTGACAGACTATGAAAAAACAGCAAACATATAGGAGTGGGGCCATAATAGCTCAGTGCTTTGCAAAGGCTCCAATTTCTAGTAACACTAGATTAAAAAGGATACCAGATCGCAGGGCTGGAAAAACCTCTGTCTTTGACCTCTATTCAGCCTTTGCTGCCAGGCTGAATAGAAAACGGGGCTAGATGGATCAATGGGTTGACTAGCCATTGACTAGGCTGTTTCATATTAATATAGATTTTATGCACTTTGTAAGGAAGGAAGGAAGGAAAGAAGGAAGGAACCCTTTCCATGTATATATTAGCTTTCTCTGTTGGGCCCTGCGCAGCAATGATGGTAAACATAGGGGGAAAGTCCACATTCAGAACATATAACTGCTAGCCATTGTTAGCTGAACTTAGCTAGGCAAACAGCTCTGAAAGTATTAATCACCTATTGAGAAGGGAGTTGGGAATCCTGACAATCCCTTTTCTCCCCTGATTGGAAAGGACAATGTAAAATTCACAGTGCCAACAATTTCTCTGCTTTCGTGCATAGGGATCTCTGTGTATAGCAGTGCTTCTCAATTATTTTCTGTCATGCCCCCCCTAGGAAGAAGAAAACATTTCGCACCCCCCGCGCGACTGTAAATAGTATCATTTGTCTATAAAATTGTTATAAGTACACCTCTGCATAACACTGTATCCTTATTAACGTATAAGAGAATAAAAAAAGAAAGAAATGTGGATCAATTTACAACAAAGAATAGCTTTATTAACTGTAGCAGAAAAGATTTAAAGGGTCTAAAAGTCACACGGGCGGGTTTGGCCAATCATGCGAGCCCCCCTTTACGGAGCCTCGCGCCCCCCCAGGGGGGCCCGCCCCACTATTTGAGAAGCACTGGTGTATAGGGACTGTATGGAAATAATTCAGAATTCTGTACGAATGCTTCATCCAACAGTAAGTAACTGCTGAATATCAAGAACAACCTTTTCCCTCTCTGTTGTGAAGTACCTCTAGATCAAAACAAAGAGATTATGAAATGCTTTTTAGGATATAATTCAGTGATGTCCTGGCATCACAATGTGATTAAAATAATGAATTACTAGAATGTAAGCCAATTTAGCCCCTCTGACTTCCATGGTAATAAAATACAAGTATTTGACTTAACTTGGCTGTCAAGAGGACTGTGTATGTCACGCTTTACAAGTGTTCAGGTTCAGACTTGTCTGAGGTTTACCAGAGTAATTTGCACGTGCCCACACATCAGTTTCAGGGAATCGATTATTTCAGATGTATATTTAATCTAGAAATGCGGATGCTGCTGATTTGAAAGTGAAGTTACACAAATGATGGCTGATTGTAACAATTCATCTCCGCCTGCAGCATTAACATCTGTAATTCATCGCATTTTTGCAGCTTTAAAAAAACTTGTTCTTGATCATTTTAATGTTCCATAAATATGTGCATTATTGTACCTTGTTTCCTGTTGATTGAGTTTCCTTCCTGCCACTATCAGTACCAGAGAAGCTACATAGATGAAGGAAATGAGTTAATACTTTGGATTCTGAAATATGAAGGAAAGCAATACAGTTGATAGTTGTTATAAATTAAAACTTCAAAACTTGGAAAATGTTAATTGTAATTACTCATTAAGGGCAAAACTAAACAAATACTCATGGAGTATACTAACACTTAGTACATTCTGCTCAAAATTACTAATCAGTAATAGTATACTATAGGCAAAACTATTGAACGGTATGAATTTCCCTCTTGTCCCCTGGAATGTGTAGGATCATTTACCCCATGTGCTGCTGGCAAGGGGAGAGAGTTACCATCATTAAGGACTGTGGTTTCTTCTACCTCCTCATCCCCCAGAAATGGACGGACATTCCCCTGTTCACGGAAAGGTAATAGGTGAGGTGAATCATTCTGAATCTGGAAAAGACTGAAATGGATATATGGACTGGGTCTCCCTAGCCCCACCTCCGTGCATCAAAAGTCTCAAAAGGAGCAGCTGCTGACTGTAGGGTGACAGCCTTTGGGTGGCAATGAGGGTGAATGTGCAGGATATAATTATTTATTTTATTTAATAGATTTATATACCACTGTCCATATTTAAAATACCGCTAAGCGGTACTTGGCAGTACTATCTGTCGGGCAATTATTTCCCCTTTTAAATTATGCTGGCATAATTTAATTATGAGAGGTTGTCTGTTCATTGCTAGCATTTCTCCTTTTAAAAATGTTAGGACTGGGGGAACAGGTTTTAGTAGCTGTTTCCCAAGAGTATTTTAAGCAACATAGTCTCCTAACATTTTTGATAAAGGGAATGAGTATGTGTTCATTCATTCAGTTGCTGAAGTCAGTTACTGTTGTAGTCAGTTACGATAACATTAGACTGAAGGATCTCTCATATATGGCCCAGGGATCTGTTTTCATACATTGGATTTACTGCGCATATATATATGCAAATCAGAATGCATTGCAAAAATAAAAAATTGACATTTTAAAGACTGAATGTAACATCATATAATGTAATTAACCAAAATGTACAGAATAATAATAAAAAAAATCTAATAGCTGTAGAAAATAGCTATTAGCTGTAAAAAAAATCTAATAGCTGTAATAGCCAGGGAGCCGCACGGAGGCCAGGCGTGGCCGGGAGCCCAGGAGCTGGCACGGCAGCGTGGGAGGCGCCCGCAGAGCAAGTGGAGGTGCGGAGCAGCGCAGCTGCTTGCTCTGCGGGTCCCTCACACTGCCATGCCAGCTCCCAGGAATTCGTTCCACAACCATTTAATCACTGCTTTGCCAGCTCCCTCCATGGGGCTCCCTGCCAGGGAGCCGGCAAAGCAGTGATTAAATGGTTGTGGATCTAATCATCTGAGTTCCCATTATTTCTAATGGGAAAACTCGCTTTGATATGCGAGTGTTTTGGATTACGAGCATGGTTCCGGAACGAATTATGCTCGTAATCCAAGGTACTACTGTACTACTGTACTGCAAAATGTGAGTTGTGAACGATGGCTCTAACTAGCAAGCAGAGGAAAATGAAGGAGATTAGTTAGACAATAATAGGTTTATTTAATGACAGTATTTAATTATCCATTTCTTAGATACTGTATAGTATACACACACACACACACTATATTGCCTGTATTATAAGGTGACTTTTCCTTTCCTCTGTTAGAAGGGGATACAGTCATGCCTTGGATTGAGAGCATAATTCATTCCGGAAACGTGCTTGTAATCCAAAACACTCTTATATCAAAATGAAATCCCCCTCAAAAAATTTGTACAGAGATTTTTAATTTAAGCTGTACTACAGTACTTGTATTGCAAGACGTCGCTTGTATATCAAGTAAAAAATAAATAAATAAATATTTAAAAATTTGCTTGTCTTGCAAAACACTCTCAAACCAAGTTACTTGCAATCCAAGGTATTACTGTATGTACATATATCTTCTTTCTAATAACAGAGAATCTTTGTGGTTGTTAAGTGTGTCACTGAGGTCAGAAGAAGTAGAAGTTATTCTTCTACGGGCAGCCCCAGGTTGAGTTTTCAGCCTCCACCCTTAATGCATATGAACACTTATGTCCCTCATGAAGTGTGTTTTTGCCATCCTGCATAATTGGCTGCTGCTGTCAGAGGAGTCCGCGTGTTCAGGTCAGAGGACAGGTAAGTGTGCCTAAACAAATGTGAAGACAGGGGAGAACTCAATATGCAATTATTCTTTTGTCATCTTTTGAAGACAAACCCTTTCTCAGAAAAGTCTCCAAAGCTCTTAGCTCATACGCTGAGAACATCTTATTTAGTTAAACAGTGAAATAATATTTTATTTTTGATAAAGAATATTTTGAGTTCTTCTTAAACTGATATAGAGATAGATATTGACATGGTTCCGTCATTTTATTATGATTGCAGACAATTCCTCTTCTTCATTTTGTTCTTTCTTCTTTGTAGGACTTGAAATTGTGCTATCCCATGGAGACATTGTCACTTATAAAAAGCCTCATCTTATGTTCAGCTTTGCCTGCTGCTTTCACCTTTCAATTTCTCTCTTTAATATCTACTCTGTGGTTTCAATTATAGTGATATGACTGAATGGATTTTTGCTCCATTATGCCTACCTTATAACTCAGTGTCTACTAAGGTTTTAGTTAACTTACTACATGTTGTTGCTCTACATCTGCTTATGGTAATAAATGGCTCTTAATCTCTTAACCTGCTACTTACGATATAGTACAGCGGAGTTAATTATATTCCCTGCATAATGTAATTCTGAACTCCATGGGATGGAAATAGCTTATAAATTTTCTATAATACCATGTTTGCAATCTCATTACTTTGTAAGTTTAAATTGATTTGGTCCTGGTGACCTCATGTTAAGGGAGTTTCTAAACGAACTGTAGATGTCCTCTTGGAATTTGGCTTAGTAGCACCAGTCAGAATGGTTAACTGGAATGAAATTGTATAGCTGCATCATATGGTTTTTGAAAAGTATTAGACAACGTTCGAGTCCATCAATGGATATTTTCAATTGTAAAAATAGAAATCTCCATATTCAGAGGAACATACCTCTAAATCAACATGGAATGGTTATCTCAAACATGTCCTGTTGGTTAGCTTTCCAGAAGCTTCTGGCTAGCCATTGTTGGACACAGATTGCTGGACCAGATAGGCCCTGTCCGGTTCAGCGAGGAATGTGCATAGCTTTTTCATTGTTGCCTATGAAATATCTCTGGGGCATGCCCACATATGGCTCCAAGGCTGGGAACCTGCTAGCCTAGAAAAATGCCAACTTTAAAAACATATATTGCCTACTTAAAAAAATTAAACGTCCTGCACTGCTGAAACGGCAACATTCAATACAAAAATAGAATCTGTATTGACTACCCAGCTCAGTTCTGGATAGTACTGAAGTATGAATAATAAAGTTCAGTGTAAAATATCTAGGTGGTCAAGCAACCAGGAAATATGTCTGAAGACTCACATATTCAAACGTGCTTTTGAATTGTTTTTATGGCTTTAACTCTATCATTCTCTGTGGATGGTATTGGTTGCCAGTTGGGGTTCTCATAATGTGGAATGGTAGCTTCAGTTGCATGATAGCTTCAGTTGCATAGATTCCATATGTCTATTCCAGGGAACAGACGAATCTGGGACTTCGGTCCACCACTCTACCGCTGACGGCCATCCAGCTCCAAGGTAGTTATGAAGCATGAACTAACCGCAGCATAGGATACCATACCATATTGGGGACCTCTGGCATAGGAGAACTGTCATCAGATACCAAGCAGGTCCTTAATGTCCCTTAAGGGCATGGCCCTTAATAGCTGTAATTTCCCAGCATTTTGGAGTTAAGGAGTTTTGCATGAACATGGAAAGCCCTTAACACAACATGTTAAACCAGAAGGTTTTTAGTTAACTGAATTTGATAACATTTTGAGAATGCTATTCCTACAATGCTAGATGCCTGGATCATTTAAGATAATAGACATCAATCATATTTACCTTCAAGAAGTCAATACTATTTGGAAAATAGTATTTTAAACCCCAAAATTGATTCTGAGGAGTCTGTAAGAAGAGAAAAGGAGACAGATATCAGGAAGATAGGTTCTGAGGAAACTGTGTAGAGGGAACGACAGAGAGAGAAAAGACAGCTCCTGAGGAGTCTGAATAAAGGCCAGGAAAGAGAGCTGCTGCAGCAGCATTCTGTCTTCCCCCAGTTACCACCAGACAGCAGCGGCTCCATAACCAATAGTAAATAACTGAAGCCTACAGTTACTTCCAGTGGTCCCTCTAAATGTAACCTCACTTTCCCTACCAGCAAACCTGTGATAGGGTGTGAGAAGGAAACCATGGCACCTGGGATTCCTACATACAGTAGCAGATGAGGGAGAAAGATGCCGACCCCAAACTAATGTGCAGTACTTCCTACCCACCAGGACCACTGTTCCCTGAAAGCAGTTGGGGGAAAAGCAGTGAGCAACTTAAAAATCAAGAACTAGTATTTATTTAACAGGAAAGGGAAATGTGGGGGAGGGGGGAAGCAAAACAAATGTCCAAATGAATAAATGGTCTCTAAAAGTCTCTAAACAAAAAAATGGAGGGAAGGGAGTCCAATAGTAATATGTTCCATAAACGTAGGGAATTTCTTAGAACCTGTCTGCAGCTGTGCAGTCCAGGACTCAGAAGTAATGGTAGACCTCACAGTTTTTCCTCAGAATCACTCCTCACAATATCTCTGTGCTTTTACATTGTCCGCTCAGAATCTCCCCACCGTGGTTCATCAGGGTAAAAAAGGGTTGGGATAATGCCATTCCTCCAGAGGGCTGTATTTGCACTCCATTTGCACTCCACTGTACTCTTACTCCCTTCCATCCTGTGAATAAGACCTTATGAAATTCCTCAGGCTAAAATGGGCTCTTTTTTCAAAAACTTACAAATACCTTATACTTCTTCTGGGACACCGCACATACTATACCTTCTCCCTTATCTAAGATGCCAAATTGTTTTCCAAAAGATGCTGTACAAATGGAGGAATGTTACTACAAAGTAAACCGTAAGTCTGGGGGGGGGGGAGACACAGAATTCCTGCCAAACTGCTGGTGGGCACTCAACAAACTTTAAACTCCTATAAATAAGCCATTTCTTGCCCCTTGTTCCTCAAATACAGCACAGACCCTCCTCACACACACCTCTCCTACAATGCAAAGTTTCAGATCAGTCTGTTGTATTGTACAAGCCATACACCTCACCCCCAACCATTTCTGGTTACATAAATGTGATTCAGCCGATTCACCCTCAACGTAGGGTCGCTCGCTACAGACATAGCAGTAATTTTCTTTAGAATTTTCCTCCTTTTAAAATCTCCTTTTTGTAAAAAATATATATATATATATCCTGGAAGACAATCTTACTCGGTCACGAGTGATCGCCTGACTGATAGCTTACAAATGTCCTTCAGATTCTGATCCCTGCCTGGTATCTGATGACAGTTCTCCTATGCCAGAGGTCCCCAATGCGGCACCTGTGGGCACCTCCAATGGAGCCTGTGAAGGGGTTCCCAACATGGTGCCCATAGATACCCCCCCAAAAAAGTTAAACCTTTTATTTTTTTAATTATTTTTTCCATTTTTAAAAAAAATATACATACATGGATTTGTATGAAATGCATACAAGTTTCTAGCAGTTATACATAGGTCTCAACAAGTGTGAGACTAGGCATTGGATTTTGTGTGTCACATTTGATTTCATGCACTGTCCTGTATGTATCAGCATTCGTGTATCTATAGCATGTATTAGGTTTTAGGCAAATGGGTTCCTGATAGTGGTCTGACACAAACCTTTTTTGGGGGGGCGCCTCTCCACCGGCCTTGCCTCTTCGCGGCGGCGCCCCCCCGTCTCGTTCTTCTGAGTGGCACGGAGCATCACTTCTTTTGAATTAAAGGACAAGCTTTGATAAGCTATGTTTTCCCATTCAATTTTGGCTGTTCCCCCTCCCCACTTTTCTTCCACTGCTGCAGTCCCCACAGAGCTGTAAATTGTTCCCATTCTTTTAAAATTTGCTTTATTTTTGTTGTCCTGGAAACAAAATACATTTTCTCTTTCCTATTACTAGAAGTTATTCAGTAGATGCTTCAAAAAGGCATTTGGATATACATCAGGAATATGGTGTCTTCAATAGGTACACAAACAGTTGTGCTAACAGGGGGAGAGTCCCCAGGACAATAGAAAGGAATTTGTAATTCAAATTAGAAATGGCTTCTTCTCACATTGGACACCTATATTTACAAAGGTATAGAGATTAGCAGCCTAGTCTTAAAACATCATTACTCAGACATGAGGCCCACAAAACTAAACTCAATTAGACTTTGATTCCAGCGAGTATGCCAAGCATTGCTGCCCAAAAAGACATTAGGAATGATCTGATCTAACCTCAGCATCAATATGTTCCACAGAATGATGTCAGTGAGAAAGTTAGGCATATACTTAAAACTGCCTCATTAAAACTCCTTAACTTTAGTTAGATCCAGAAGAGCTGGAAAATTAATCTAATTAATTAATAGATATGTGCAATGACTCAGCATTAGTGCTCAGCCCAAAGTTCTCTAATCTTGATTATTGTGGTGCTGGTGCAGGATGGGTGGATACTGAAGTTTCTTGGTAAATTTTGGAGTTGGTGATGGAGGTGGCAAAATTTGGGGAAACAAAACTCACCACCCAGTGCCAGAGCTCTTCCCAGTGGCTGGCAGTTGCCTTTTTTTCTCCCCAAAGTCCTGAGAATGACACCACAGGCTGACATAGCATTTCTCTGATTGGGGCTCCTAGGGGGGAGGGGAAATGGAGTTCAGGTCTTAAGTGTTGCCTTGCCTTGTATATCCTGGATGCCTGGGGATCTTGTCCCCGGATTGTCTTCCTTGTCATTGTCTTGGATGTGTCTGTACTTGACATCATAATTGAAGTGTGTATTAATGTTTCAAATTCAATTTCAACTCAAAATTTCCAACCGTTAACTAAATTGATTTTTAAGTGGCAAAATGATCACATCGCATATGATAAGATGATCTCAGGTAGAGAATGTCCAGAGATTTCAGGAGCGATGTAGGAAATTCTCTGTCAGTTTAGTTATCTTGGTTAAACTCACGTTGCACAAAGGGCACCATTATAATACCAAGTTATAGGCTATGAATGGAGTCTGATCATATGTTAGCCTTCCCCATCCTGGCACCCTCCAGATATTTTAGACTTCAACTCCCAGCAGCCCCAGCCAGCATGACCAATGGTCAGGAATGCTGGGATGTTTGTCAAAGCACTGGAGGATACCAGGTTGGAGAAGGCTGTTGTATGCTATAGAACAGCAGAATTACATATTAGTTCAGAACAGGTGTAGCTGATTCTGATTTGATAAGCTTTTTAAATATCTTATGAAACAGCACAGTAAACAAATAAAAACTGGTTGGCTCATGGCCATTTTAGTATCACTTCTAAAAAAATAGCACCCTAAATAAAACCCCTTTGAATCTACCACCATCCTTTAAAGACAGAGCTGACCAAATTGCATTATTCAAGCAGGTCAACAACAAATTACAGCATGCATGGTGGTGATAAATGGAACAATTCCCATTCAGTGAAGCCTTTACACATGTCTAATTATCTTGGGCTCTCCAAAGTGACTTCTCTGTGTTAACAAATGTTGGCAGCTGATCCAGCCTAAAAGCCTTAGACTTCACTCTTGACACTTGTTTTGCTTCCAGTAATGAAGTGGGTAACAGTGCATTCTTCCATAAAAAAGCACAAGATCTCTCTTTGTCCCCCGCCCCTTTCTGATCAGCAATATCTATAGATTTCCTTAAGTGCTCCCCCCCCCCATCCCCCTGCTGGAGCTGTTACTAAATGCTGAGTGATGGGGTTGCCACAGCGGCACTGCTCAACAGACCCTGAAATTAGCAAAGGGAACTATGACCACCTGACAGCTACTCCTATCATAGCCGCCAAGTTTGAACAAACAGCAGAAGCTATCTTGCTCACAGGAGAAATAACGTTCATGGAAATATTAAAGAAACGTGAATGCCACTGCCGGAATGGCAACACTTTACAGTAATTGGCTTTTTGTGATTCATGCTGGTCTGAATTCAGAGAACCACAAATAGGAAGTTTAAAAGCATTAGACTGGGAAATGGCTCTTCCTTCCTAAGAAATGGGGAAAGATCAGATGTTATTGAAGTAAATTTTGTTTTAATTTACAAGTCTTTCCCCCCCTTTAAAATCTATTTTCTGTAAAGTGTTATGCTTCTGGCTGTTCTGTGAAATCACACTAAGCACATTCCTTGCCTTCCTGCTGGTATTTAAGAAGATCTATCTTTTGGAATGTCAGATATTTCCATTAACACACTAAATAAATGGGACATGTCACCATTAATCACAAACTTTCCTTGCTTTGGTCTTTTCTTAAACTAAATGCAGCTAGTCAAACAGAACCAATACACTGACCATCATTGGTCATTTCTGACATGTCCAACTTTCTGTAAATTGGGATAATGCAGTGAAATTTGGTGGTCATATATACTCTTCCGAGAAGAATTCATGGATAATGCCCTACAAACCACTGGATTTAAGGCTCCCTGGTGGGGGGATGGAGGGCAGATTGGCTGGAAAGTCCAGTGTTTTTGTTTCAGTATTTTGCCAAATATGACTCACAGCACAGCTTGCTTCTTGCACTACTTTCGTTTACTTTATGCTGTTGTTTTCCCTACATCGCAATGTTCAAATTACAGGGGTGGCAAAGGAAGCCCCCCTTTACCCTTAGCTACTATTTTTAGAAGGCTAGAAGTGGGAAGGACAATTATTTGTCCTATTGATTTCCATGGGAACTAAGTTCAATTAACTTAGTCTAGATCCAACCTATCTATGGATCATTCTGGGAGAATCACAGGTTTCCATAGATGCACTAAAGATGAGGCAGGACTGGCTCACTTACTAAAGATAATATTTTTTGTAACAAGTACCTTAAAGCTAGAGAACATGTTCTCCTTTGATGCTCTATTTAATAAGAAGAGTATATAAAAGTGGCTTTGGAAAGAAACAAAAGAACAAAAAAAACACTTGCCCCAAAATATTTGCCTTAACGTTTGTTTTCTTTTCTAAATACATTTTCTTGCTGTGAAATCCAAAATCATCTTCAATCAATTTAAAAAAATTTTTTTTTTAAAGAAGTGTTTAAAACACCTAATGAAATAATGTCTCATCTAAATGTTTTAGATTTTCTGGACCCCAATCCAAAGCCTCCTTTTAATATATCTACTTGGTTTTAACAACCTGCATTGCTGCTTCTTCCTCAGCTCCTGCACGGTCACTGCCCCATTTGCACTGTCTTACACTTTGCTTAGCTCCTGCGTTATGCCATTTCTGACCCCACCCGCTGGTCCCATCCACCACCATCTTCTGCACCACTTCTTTTCCAGCCTGACGTAATTGTGTCTACAGTTTCCTTTCAGAGATCCAATAGGATCCACATTGATAAATCTTGGACCTTAATTTCTATAGGCCCACTCTGTTACTAATTTCACGCTCTACTTGTTTCCATGAATAAACTGACCTCTGCCAACTCCCTATTATTTTATATCTTTGCCAGTCCTTATCTATGCCTGTTTTTCATCTTTTTTTCTTGTTTCCTATTTTAAGTTTGTTTATTTATTTATTTATTTATTTATTTATTTAATATATTTATTCACCGCCCATCAGCCAAAAGGCTCCCCGGGGCAGTTTACAAAAGAAAGCACCACAAAAATAGTATAAAAACACAAACATATTAAAATATAACATGATAAAAACAAGCAGCCAAAATTAATTCAATGCAGAGGTACAGTGGCAATAATAAAAGGAATAAAATCAAGCATTAAAATATTGGGCAAATAAAAAGGTCTTCACCTGGCACCTGAAAGAGTAGAGGATAGGCGCCAGGCGCACCTACTTGGGAAGCTGATTCATATATGGGGTGCCACAACTGAGAAGGCCCTTCCCCTAGTAGCCACCCTTCTAGCCTCTTTTGGAGTGGGCACTCTGAGAACGGCCTCCAAAGAAGATCTCAGGGTTCAGGCAGGCTTGTATGGGATGAGGCGTTCCTTCAGATAACCTGGCCCCAAACTGTTTAGGGGCCAACACAGTAGGACCAGACGGTGCTCTGGATGCCTCAGTTAAAGGAACTACATTAGCTGTGGAGTCCAACTCATGGCGAATCCAAGTGATTTTATCCTCAAAGTGCTGTGCAAACTCATCACAGCGGGTTTCCGAGGGTTCTACTAAATCTTTATCTGGCCCCGATAGTAAAAGGCCATGAACCACACAGAAAAGTTCATGTAGAGTAGGGAGCAAGGCAGAGGCTAAGAGTGTGAGCTGGAAAATCTCTGGTTCAAAATCTTCTGTAAGCCATGAACACCGACTAGGTGGTCTTACTCCACTCTCCTCCCAGCCTTTCATTGCAACATGGGGGTAGTAATGCTGGCCTGCTTTACGGAGGAATTTTATGAAGAATACTGAAATAATAATTAATGCAAACTGTTCTGAACATTTGAAAAATGCTTTATAAATACTAAATAATATGACCACCGAATTAGTCCGTCACACACTGTGGTTAGGCCTAACATTACTTCCCCTCTGTAGCTGCATGGAGCAGTGATAACACAGGACTGATGTGTGTAAACTTAAATGAGGCTACTAAAATGGCCACCTTTTCACATAGTCACAGTCTTAAAAGCAGTTAATGAGAGAGCTCAACACACTTTCCAATGGAGTTCCACACTGATGGTCCCTCCACTGAAAAGACCCTGTCTCTTGTGCTGCCAACCTGATGGATCTTACCAGCATGTGAGTAGGAACTATGTGTCTCTGGGCAGGTTCATATAGGTGCAGGCGGTCCTTCAAATAAACTGATTCCAAGACATTTAGGGCTTTAAAGGCAATAGCAACCAGCACTATGAACTGAGCCTGAAAACTCACATGCATCCAGTACAGCCGGTACAGAATCAGTGTTATATCACTCCAGTCACTGGCCCTCACAAGCTACTGGCAGCTGCATTCAGCACCAGCTGAAGCTTCCAGACTGTCTCCCAACTAGGCAGCCTCATGTAAAGTGCATTACTTGAGTAGCTCTATCAGTGTTCTTCTACATAATCAACCCCCCAACATGATGAATCCCAAGAGGCAGTGCTTTTTTTCTGGAGAAAAAGGACTCTTGGATTACATTTCCTCGGGAGTAGATGGTGATTAAATTGTAATGCAATTAATAGAAGAAAAGGTGCTGGAACTCAGTTCCGGTGAGTTCCACCAGAAAAAAAGCCCTGCCAAGAGGCCATAATACGCCAGTGAGCTGCTTTAGGACTGGTGGCCCACAAGTTCTGCAGTCCTGGATGAGCAAAAAGAGAAAACTTAGCAAAATTTTAGCAGAAAGAGAAACCATATATCCAAATGTGTGTAAAACATCATTTCGGACACAACGCTAACTGCCAAAAACAGACATTACTTTAAATCTATGACTAGCAGCTACACCTTTTCCTCTTCATTTTTACCATAGAGTGGGTTCAGGGCCCCTGATCTGGATCAGGACCCTGTCAGGGTAGTGGGAATGGGATAGGGGAGCTTTTAAGATCTGGATCTTTATGGCATTTCTACACTTTGTTATCATCCATGCTATTACAGGTTGAGCTGCTTTTTCTGTTTGATGTTAATAAAATTAATTCAATACCGAGTCCCACGCGACATGCTTCCCTATACAGCTTCTTGCTAAAAAGCACAGCACTATCATATTGATAGGTATATTTAAACAGAAATTTCATACCCCTTTGATAGGCACTAGTTCTTGAGTAACAATTTCCCCCCACAGACCACTTCATTTGAAATTACTGTGTATGCAGTACACTAAGCAACACTTTCCATGCAGGTTCGTTTCTCAGGTTCATTAGAGTATGCTTGAGGGTTGCCTTCTCCGTACTTATATGAGCCGACTGCTTTGCGTTAGTGCTTTTCAGAATACTGGAGACTATACAAATTATAAAGCAAGTCGATGACAATTATCATGGTTAACATCATGCATTCACAGGGCTTTTGCTGCTACATCTCTGAACAACACCTTCCATGTCACTTGAAAGTTTGCTTTTGAAACATGAGTTAGTTTCAGAAGTGGTTCATGATGTAGAAGTAGTTATTCAAAAGCCTTGCTGTGCGTCTCCGAGACTTTGCACACACACAAAGAAGCTCCGGATCACACAGCCTATACCAGTAAGCCCTCCGGAATTGAGTTATTAACTTGGAGAAATGAAACTATAGGGCTGCATTCAAAGAACTGAGTGCAGAAGAAAAACAGCTGCTAGCACGGTCCTGCAAAAGCTTGCTGGAGAGCATGCACTAGAATTCACACAATGCTGCAGATAGATACCATACCATATTTATTCACAGACAGCACACATATTACGGTTGAGCCAAATTGGGGTTGGGAAGTGAACAGGTGCTTTCACAAACACTGTACTGCATGCACACGCTGCCGCCACCCCCTTTCTTGATTTCTCAAAAGGGGGCTTGAAAAGGAACAAAAGTGTTTGCAGCAGTCCCCTCCTGAAACCCACTTAGAAGGTAGAGTAATTCTCCATTCACCTCTCAGAACACATTTAAATGGCTGCTGCCGAATTCCTCTTCCTGGTGCTCTCCACCTGAATAGAATGGCCCCAATTAGAGTCAGGCACAGTTCCTCCCACAAGCAGCCCTCAGTGGGGCTCAAACCCCACCTCTGTTTCTCCCTGCCCTTCCTGCCAGCACTTACCATGTTTGCAAAAAGAAATAAAGCCTTGCTTGTGGAAAGGGGAGGGAATAGCCGCATCATTGTCTCATGATCCCGGGCAGGAAAATAGTTTGTGTATCATTCGGTGCCATGGAGAGAGCCCCTCTGGTGTTAAATGAGATCTCACCAGATCAGACCTGCTCCCCCTTCCCCAAAGTAGTATGATGCTTGTTTGTTTTTGTTTGGGGATAAGAGGGAATTGGACACAATGACTAAACTGGGATTTTTGAGTGTTCATAATTATTGAACATTCTAAAAACCCGTCTAGGCTTTCTGAGTGATTGATATAAATGCTCAACATCCCAATTTATTTTCATGGTCGAAGGAGGGATGACAACATCCCAATGCAAATGTATCTTTATTGGCAGTACTGATGCATTTTTATTTATTTATTTATTATATTTTTTAATCGCCCATCTGGCTATACAAATTATAAAGCAAGTCGATGACAATTATCATAGTTAACATCATGCATTCACAGGGCTTTTGCTTTATTAAAAGAAAAACCTGTTTAGTGCTTTATAATGGTAGATGAATTTTGCAATTGTTTCCTATTAGGCAATTTGTCTTAGTGCTCTTCGGTATTTCTGTATCTATCTAGCATGGCTTTATCCAGATTACAATTACAGACATGACTACGGTAAAATGGAATTAAGATTTAATTTGAGTGGCCTATCATTATTCCTGTCTTACAGTATATTTGGTTTCAGTCTTCCATTTTCTGTGTTTTTGTCCTTCACACATTTTGCTTCCCTATTTGCCCTTATTACTCTTCCTTGTGTTGTGCTATGATCATTGTTTTCCTAAAGTGTTTATGACACGCCATGAGAAGCCTACACAATCCTTTCAGTTTATGCAACCAGAAAATATCTATTTTTAAACATGCACTTTTGAGCCACACCATTTAATAATGAATCAAACAGACATTCTTGGGAGGGGAAGCAGAGAATCCCTTTCCTCTAAAAATTAGCATTCAAGAGCAGCTGGGTAAGAATTCTCAGAAACTAGCATTGCTTATTTTAGACACAATATAAAGCGCAGACCCCTAACACTTAGCAAAAATCTTTAAACTTTAATATGGTCATCCATTACAAGGAGAACTGAGGACAGAATAGCATTGCTGAACTCTCTTTGGGCCAGGAGAGAATACTCTTTCTCCCGCTTTAGTACATTTGGAATTTTCCAAGCTATTAAGTTACCTTAGAGGTTGCGTTACTGGAATGTTACGTGGATAAAAAAAAAATACTAAAAATGGTTACAGTAAATCATCAACAAAGCTGGTTCTTAGAGGAGTCAGACACCTCTCCTCCAATTAACATGTCAAAGCGATTCATGAGGTAAAATTGCTTAGGAAAAAAGCCGCAAAAGCAGCTGCTTTAGCTATAGATCTGGGGGAAGCAGAAGTGAAAGGAAAGTTTGCAGACTGTCCCACTCACCACACATAACTTAAATCCTAAATACCTTTCACATTGTTCAGTGTTGTACATGCCTTCTACATGTTGAGCCCATGCAGATGACCTTTGGAATGGATGACTACCCAAAACTGAACTTCCTAATTCTGTGGTAACTTGATTGTCTGTACCTTCCAAATGTTAGGAGAATTTTATCACCCATCAGGGGCAGATGTGCAGGGGAATGTGTGTAAAATTGATGTTGGTATCCATCCTTTGTAACTACTATGCTGTTTTGTTTAGAGACAGGTGGCCTCAATTTGGAATGGGCTCATTCCTTCCAGTCTTTTTTGAAGGGCCAAAAGAGACATTACTTTCAATGTGTGTCTAGAACTATGTCATTCCCCCCCATTTTTAGTAGGCGCAAGGGGCCCAATCTATATCTTAAAAGCCCTATGACCTGCTCCCCATGCCAGGGTCCTGATCTGGTTCAGGGGGCCTGTGCCTTCTCTAAAGTAAAAATAAAAAAAAGATGTAGCTGCTAGACAAGATATAAAAAAGATATTGGGCACAATCCAGGAAAAGAAAGTTGTGACTAAATTTCATAGGAAGCAATAGAATGGGTCTTAATCATAAATACCTTGACTCTTGTTAGTTTAAATGGGACTTAATCATTGCTAACCTTTGCTGGATTATGCCTATTCCTTTATGTTATAAGTTGCTTCTCATTTCTGATAAAATTGAACTTCAATGCGTATGCGTGTCTGTGAGCTCTTAAAAATACTCCCAAAGAATAAAACCAGCTGTCAGCCCTTAACAGCCAGCAAATGCTGAGCAGATGAAGTTTGTAAGCTTACAGATGAAGATTGTAAACCATGGACAATTTCATATGGGAGGAAGTGGTCATTAATATCCTGGTTCCAAACTGTTGACGGCTTTCAGGTAAGAACCAGCATAGTGACTTGTGCCTGAAAGCAGGTTGGGAGCCAGTGTAACTGAGGTAGGACCAGTTTAATATGGTCTGTAAAGTGCGCAGAAAGCAATTTGCTGCAGTTAATGTCACTCAAGCAACAAATCTATCCTTCTTGTAATTTTACCTATAGAAGTGTCCTACAAAGATGTAACTTTCACCACAAGACATTATGGCAATAAAAGACAGCAATGGAATGACTTTGTCTTTTATCTTCAGTTAGCAAAAAGGATTTGTCCTTCTTTGGCAGACAAGAACTTCAGGACCACAATTCACCTTCTATCACCTTCAGGCTGTTCTGGTGCAGCGTCCTTCTTCTAGTGTTGACTGCAAATCCACATGGAGATAAGAACTCATCCATCATGTAGCGACTGATTTCTTAAATGGGTCAGCCCAAACAGAGCAATTTGCTAGGTTATCAGATAACATCTCCATTATAACAAATGTTGTCTATGACATACAGTTATATAATAATCAGATTAAAGTTTGATTTGATGTTCTTTACTTGATATCTAGTTGAAATATCTGCTACAGTACAAGAATGCAAGATTACTATAAGAGTTCTACCTACTGGAAATGTAAATGGGGACCTTTAAAATATCCTGTTCTTGCTGCTATCAGGGGGCTAATCCCAGCGTTACACTTTCTGCTTCTCTTTAAGACTCGTGCAGGGAAGTTTGGAATAAATGGCTCTTTGCAATGCCAGAAATAGATTGATACTACTCTGAAAGCCAGTCTGCCACTTGCATAAGTCAGACTATTCTGACATTACAAAGGGTATGATATGCTACCTTTTCAAACAACATGCATATCACACATGAACATCGTCCCACATTAACTTGAGTAATGAAGTACTTCATTTTTGTACTTTTGCATTGCCACCAGTGAGGAACAAATTACTTCTTTTCCTGACTGGTTTGAGAAGAAAAATAGTGGCCATCTCATTCAAGGAATAAAGCGGGGGGGGGGGATATGCTGGTGCTGATGTTGAAAGGGAAACACGATCTTTTATCCAACACTATTTTGCCCCAAAGGACAGACCCATTCACAGTCCTCGTCGAACACCACAGAGGAAATAACAGAGAATTGCTGCTGTCTCTTTCACTAGTACGTTAACACAAAACTGTCAGGTCAGGTGTAAAATGTACAGCTGCAGGGGCACATCAGCAGCACATCTGGCAGTAAACTGTACTGTAGAGGTGGTGAAGTCTGACAATGGGAGCGATGGGGTTCAGGCCCTGGATTTCGTGGCTTTGTCCCCCTCCATCCATGGCTCTGTCTGTGTAATGGATCCATCTGATCCATTACAGATCCTCCCTGGATCTGTTTTCCATTAGCCGTACCCTTATCTCTCCTTTCCTTGGTGAGGAGGGCAGTGAGGAGGGCTGCAGAGATCCACCATGGATCCAGATGTTTTAGACTTAATCTCCCTTCAGTCCAGGCCAGCATGCCCAATGGCCAGAAATTCTGGGAGTTGTAGTCCAAAATATCTGGTACAGTGGTGGTGAGGAATGCTCACACCCGTAGATACTGCTACAAACATGCACCATATCATCTAGACCAGCCTCCCCCAACCTGGTGTCCTCTTTCACCCCTGGACGCACAACCCCATGGGTCACACACACTCTTTTGGTGGGTGCCAAAAAAATCAAAATAAAAAATAGCATCTGTAGTGGCTACGGAGAGCCAAAGGGGTCAGAATTAGCTTGTTTGCAAGCTACTGTTGACCTTTTTGATGCTCCGTAGCCACTACGTATGCCATTTGAAAAATTAATTAATTAATTTGGGGGCAGTGGGGGGCTGAATGCATGACCGGTGCAAGGCAGTTTGGCGCCCTAGGCAAAATTATATTTAGTGCCCCCCTCGTGCTGGGAGGGGGGGCTCTGGAGCAAAGCAGCCGGGAAATGCCTGCTCGCCCAGCGCCCCCCCTGGCCCCGCCACCGGGGCCAGCAGCCCTCCATGGGCCTGGAGGCGGCGGTGCCTCTGGGACCCGTTTCCAGGCAGCCGCTTTCCCCGCTGCCAAGCTGGCCTCGCCGCCTGTACCCACCGCGCGGAGGCTCTGCGCAGCATCTCTGGCCGCCGCCGCCACGCGGGCTCCTGACCCAGCCTAGCTCGGGAAGAGGCACCCCCCCGCCGAGGAAAGCCGAGCATGACCCGGAGCCCATCCGGCGCCCGCAATCCCCCACACTGACCTGGTGGTGCCTTTGTCCAGTGGCGTCTCCACGGCTGCCCTGCCCTGCTGCCTCGCCGACAGATCCGAGCTCCGCGAGCGGCAGGCAGGCAGCGCGTCGCCCAGCAGTCCCGGTGGCAGCAAGGAAGAGTCGGCCGGCAGGAGCGGAGCGTTTCTGCGTCCGCTTCAGCCACACGCCCTAGGCAGCCGCCTAGTTCGCCTAGTGGTAGCGCCGGCCCTGGCTGAATGTAGCCCGTGGTAGGTTCCATTGGGTAATCTACAACAAATCCAATTTGGAACCCAGATAATTCTGTTGAACATCTGAAGGATGTTTGACAAAATCATATGGGTTCCCTGAATTATTTCCAGTGTGGACTGTGTGTATGTCTGCCCATCACTGGTAATGTGTCATTCTGAATCCAGAATAGCATATTTGGCCATTTTACCCCTTTGTTCTTCCATAAGTAGCATAAATCTATCAAAAGGTTTTTGAAAGGCCTTGTTGTTGAAGAATTACAGTATAATTGTTTTAAATCTCTGGCTCTCTCTTGAGGTTATTGTGCCCCATAAAAGATACAGAGCACCTAAATATTAACAAATGGATACTAATTACACTTGGTTTTGAATGGTAGGTCAACTGCATGGTATATCTGGAATGCACTGTACCTGCTTTCTCCTCCTTTTTGAAATTGTTCTTTCAAATTCTGCTGGAAGTGACACATCTCATCTTGTTATGCTCCCCTTGATGCAATGTGACTGGCTCCAATTGAGTGTGAAGCAGGCTTTGGTATACATGTGTTGCTGAATCTATTATTAGCTAGAGGCCTACTAGATAACTTATGCTTACTGCTCCCTACACCTCTCTGCATGTGTACTGTTTCATTGTGATAAAACAATCACACCCTTAGTGTTTCTTTAATGCATCTTATGCGACAAGCTTGCTTACGTTTAGGTAAGATACATTCCATTCAAATCTTTTTAAAAAAATACATTTAAAATATAAGGCACAATATAACAAAAGTTAAGAATATTCTTAATTCTCTCACACTGAAGTCAGTAGGACCCAAAGGTGCTTAGTTTTGACTTCTTTGTGCTCATAGGCTTATATCCAGTAGTGGCTTCTGGTAGGGGAAAGCGGTTCTTCTTAGTTATACAAGGTGGGGCCTCTGAATTTTTGCAGCCCCCCCTACCCACTGCAGCCACCCCATGCCCCATGAAAACCTGGTACCCCCACCCCAGGGCAGTGTGGGATATGGGCATGAAGAACTACAGGAGGCAGGAGGGCTCAGTAGAAATTATGCGTGGAAGAGCTTCCTGCTAGTTCAAAGTCACCACTGGATACAACCCATAGTTTTGAATGTATGTGGGAGATACTCGTAAGCTTATAAAATTTCATTAAGAGCTTTAAAATAGAAGAAATAGGCCATGTTCTTTTAAAATCATCTCCCAGATGGTTTGCAAAAGTTTCAAAGGGACTTTTTGTTTGTTTTGCAAGACATCAACATATTACCTCTGCATTCTGTATTCTTTCATTTTGAATTAAATAGCAGTTCAACCGGATGGTGCACATAATATTGCTTTATTATTGCAATTAAAATGTAAAACAATCTTTATCTGGACCACTTTTATGTCCATTCTTTCTAGGTTGGAACAGTGTGGGTTTACAATATTTTATCCTTATCAAGAATCTCAGCTTATAATAGACTGGGACTAGAATTTCCTGACTTTAAAAATCTCTCATTTCTCTTTCACTGTAGTATAAAATGGAAAATGTCCATGCCCAGCCTTCACAGAGGTTATACTGAAATCAATGAGATACACCAGTGACCGGAGTTGAAAGAATGTGTAAGACCAGCATGTTGATGCCTGATGTGAACCCTATTATATCAAGAGAGAAGTTGATGTATCACCTCCAGAGGGAAGTATTAATTGCTCTGTCATCCAATAACCTCTTTTGCATTTGCATACAGTGTGCAGAAATAAAGGTTATCTCCATAATGCCTGCATTGTGTCCTTCGGTGGCATCCAGTGGCTCCCCTTGGTTCCTGTTCTTTCCTAGTTCTATAATATAGGCAACATTTGAGAGGAAAATGACTAGTTGTGCTTACAACCACATGTAGTTGTGGGGTGGATCATTATCTCAGTTTTGTGCTTGGAATTAGGGAGTCAATTCTTCTTTCTCTCCTGTGCATGGCTGTGCTCTGAACTCAGCATGAATTACAGTATCATCTTAGTGCCAGTTCGGGCACTCTCCACCATGAACATTACACATGAGGTGGAGTGTACACAGTACTAGTACCCCATCACCACCATGATTCCAGATTAGGGGTCTGGCCAGCAGTTATGCCAGCTAGGATGGGTAGAAAGAAGTGAACTGCTCTAATTCACACTCTAGTGGACTGAGGATGAGGATGTGAACCAGGACAGTTGAGGCATCAAGAATGTTGAACAGGGAAGGCTGGACATTCCCGTTTCACTTAAAAATTTCCTTTGCCTCCTCCTTAGCAGCTGGAAAGCTCTGAAGCAACCACAAACAGACCCATCCTCACAACGTGTGTGCTGCCTGCTCAGAACCCCCAACCTTCTGCTGAAATCACACTTCAAGTACCAGTCCTTCTAGAAAGATATGGGCCTCAGGGACTCCGAGGTGAGAGCTGCCTCTCTCCTATATTCTGGTAGAACTTTTAGCCTAGATGTCGTATTCCTGCCAGTGCCTTTAGCCAGGAATTTGAAGCCCAGGATCTGTAGCCCAATTTGAAGCACAGGATCTCTGTGGAAACAGAAAGGGCCTTTGCAAGCAGGTATTACTCTTTGGAGAGGAGACACTTAGAAATGTGTCCTACATAGTAAAAAATATATACAAGAACAGAGAAAATGTCAGAAAAGGTAAGTTCGTACATCCAAGCAAGTTATACAAAGAATCAAGGCATCACTCAATGAATGTATCCAAGAGTGATATTATCTAGAGATAACTAATTTTCTCCAAACCCTCCTAGATCCTAGAAGCTGAAGTTGCTCAACACCTTGTTAAATTAAACTATCAGTGTGAAGGAATGTGCATCCTTAAAGTCATGGATGTCTTCAGGGGGAGGACGTGAAGTGTTGAGAGAAGGCAACCACCAGGAGCAATATTGTTTTATCTCATCAACCCGTTACTTAAAAAAAAAAAAAAAAAAAAGGGCATTCTTTTAAAACCTCTTTCTCTGTGGAGGAATGAAGTTGTTGGAATCTCTGTGTTAAAGAGAAGATTTAAATCTACATCCTCACTTTTCCAGGATAGTCACACAGCATCATTACCTCTGTAACCTGCTGAGACGATAGAAAATGTCCATAAAAACCTAGAGCACTGAAAGAAGGCCCATGTTTCTAAGAGTTGTCCCAATGCCCTCATTTGTAGCGATGGGTGAGAATAATGTTTGGTTTTCTTTTTGGTAAGAATGCACAACAATTTGCAAATTTCTTCATAAATGGAATAGAAAGAACTTGAGATTAAAAACATTCAAATATATGCAAACACAAAACTAACAGATTTATCTATCCAGGCTGAAGGCTTGAGCTTAGTTCTTAAAAGTCTAGGTGTGAATCCCTGTTTATTCAACCATGTTTGCAGTGCTGAATTAGGGTTGCCACTTCTCTTTTCTGGCAGACTGCTCATCTCTATTAATATTTTTGCTTGTTTGAAGAAATCAGGCATGGTGCTACAGTTTCTTCTTAACCTTACCATTTGAGTGTATGGCAAATTTTTCTTTACATGTCTTGGATAAATCTATCATAAGCTAATTATAGTTTTCATCCAAGACATATAAGGAAAACTTTGCCATACTTTCAAATGGTAAGGTTAAGAAGAAACTGAGGCTCCTCATTTTTATGAGCAATGTGGCAGGTAGGTACAAGATGGTCCTCTCCATGCCGGGAATAGCTGTGCCTATTGAACCTGTACCTATTGAATTTGGCTAGTACAGTTGGGTGAGAATTACATTCAGCTCATTTTTTAAAAATAAGAACTTACTAAAATCTACAAATTTCTTTATCAACTGGAAATAAGATTTTATTAATGTCAATGTGAGAGGAAGTGAAACTGAGAGATTTGTTCATTCTTAATTTAGGGATGCTTCCGAAATTCTCCTTCTCCAGAGTTCTGTCTGGATTTCAGGAAGTCTGAAAGTCTGGTCTTGACTTGTTCTGAACTAGAATGAATTCAGAGAGGGTATTGTCCATTATTCTGTTTCATGGGGTCGGGGAGAAGTTTGCGCACGTGGCCATTGGCCGGGAAAAACCAAGATTTGAGCGAAGCCATCCTAACCGAATCGGAGGCGGGAGGCAAGTGAATTCAGAACTCTGCATGACAAAGTGAGAAGCCTTGATGGCTTAGGGGGTTTTCATGACAGTCCCGGCATTCTAGGGGTAATTGGAGACTATGTTGTTAATATTAATATTATTATCATTAATAACTAATTCTCCTTCCAGGTGCAGCTCCCTTCCCCACAGGAAGGATTCCAAAAAGAAGAGTGGAGTATTAAAATAAATGTGGTGATGGTAATGTGTGACTTCCCACTAACTCTTAGGTAGCTATTGAGAGAAAACTCCAGGGGTAGTAGCTCTGAATGAAAGAGCACTGGATACCATCCTGGTTCTCCCAGAGCTTTATATCTCTCCTCTAGCCTCTCTTCCTTCCCCATGAGCAATAGGAAGGTGTTTGAAAAAGCAGCCCCATTTACATTGTCTAAACGTTGCTGCCCTTCCCCTCAGTAGTAGACATCAATACCTATAAAAGGGAAATTGAGAGGAGGGAGAAGCCACAGATTTAGGCCTACCATTAATTATGGCTTTGCCATAAATCAGATCTGCAATGCTCAATGCCTTTATCAGATGCACATTAATGATTCTTAAACTTCACAGCATTGTGATTAGCAACTATGGCTTGCTACTTATCCTCAGATTACTGTGTTTTTATGTTACATCTGCCATGTAGGAGACCTCAAAATCAATACCGAACTCTTTTTGCATTCCAAGGCAACAGAACTTGGAAAGGGGAAGGGAGACCTTTATTTTGTTTGTGAGGTCCATTGGCCCCTAAATAATAATGACTGCACAGATTGACCCTAAATAGCAACTGCACAGCCTTTAAGAACTTCAGAAGGGCTGCTTTTTAGTTATGCTTGCATGCAATTAATGTCACATGTGGGTTGGCCCTTACACGTTCTACAAGTTAGTCCTTCCTTCTTTCTTTTTTTTAGTATGAGAGTGCAGTGTGCTTCCAATTTTAACTGGGGTGGTGGGCAAGTGTCATAGAAAGTTCAGCAATCATGTCACAAGTATGTTTTCTGATGTTAATCTTAATTTGAAGCAAATGAAGCCTTGGATATCTGTTACCTGTTAAGCAGTGGTGGCTGAATGTTTTAACGTTGGGCTCCACTAGCTGGGGGGAAATGGCCTCACTTTCAGGAAAGGGTATCACATGTTCCCCAGCAACAATATATTGCATTTCAAGTGGTGGGAAAGTGTGATATCCTATCCCCAAAACAGAAGCGCTTCCTTGAGCAAAGAAATCTGAATCTCGCACAACAAATGAGTAGTAACCATGCATTTGTCATGCCATATAAACTGATACTCTGGAAAGAGTCTGCAGCAGAATGATGCCTATACAAACAGATGATATCCTAGCATCTGTGTAAAAGTGTGCCATAAACAGAACAGGAGTGACCAAAGAAACCTAAATCTCGCACAACAAATGAGTAGTAACCATGCATTTGTCATGCCATATAAACTGATACTCTGGAAAGAGTCTGCAGCAGAATGATGCCTATACAAACAGATGATCTCCTAGCATCTGTGTAAATAGTCAATCTACTAGTCAATTCTAGTAGAGGATCCTGAAAAACAAGGGATATGTTGGAGAAAGAAATTGCCAGATCATCTAAATGAGCAAGCTGTGACCCATGGAAAGAAGGGAGAAGAAGAAGAAAAAATATTACTACATTATTCTTTCAAAGGCTCAAAGTAACTTCTTAAGAACTAATAATCTTCAATAATGGGCACATTTTATTTGTTCACCATTTTCGTGTTTCATTATATGATATTTTCAAGTAAAAGGGCTATATTGATCAGGCTGTAGTTTGCTTATTGAACAATGTACAGCTTTGAAATATGTGAATGTTAGTTCATTACCAAATGGCAATAAATGGGAGAGTTCATGCTGTACCAGGTTTAAAACAAGAATACACACTCCTGCCAAGAATTAGTTATAAAACACTGTCTCATTTACACAGTGATTGTCTGTGATGAGTGATACAAAGAACAGATAAAAGTAAAGTAGCTGATGAATGGAATCCACTTTCATAACTGTAAACGATGCCATGTGCTTGCAATCACTTTAAAAGTGATCAAACGTAATAAGAGACGGTGCTGACAGATGTAGAAGAAGTGTTAACTTTGTCTTTCATCTTTGTCTCTCTGTGTGCGTGTGCTTAGATCATACTGCTCCTTAAATAATTATTAACTGCTTGTGCACCATCTTATATAGCAAATAAGCAACAACAACAAAATAAAAGGAAAAAGAATATGTTGTTATAAAGGGTTATGTGGTAAAGTACCCTATTAAATTGCTGGTTCATATGGTGCAAATATGTTGCTTGCTTTAAAAAATATTTCCTCCCCCAAATGTTCAGGTCTTTAATCTGAATGTATATACACACACATACACTATGATCCTGTGCCACATCATTTTTTTTTTCTTTTCCTTTTTTTTGTATCATAAAAAATCCACAAAATCTTTCCTGAATATACTTGTTCCCTATATTTTTATCCATTGCAATAAACAAAATAGCCCATGTGATTCTTTTCTTCTTCTATAGAAGAAGCAAATAATGTTGTGGGGGGAACATGACCTTGCCCAATCTAGCAGGGCCATTGCAAGTTGGAGAGTTCCCTGAATGTGGTTTCTTGAGTGTCAAAGGATCCTAATAGGCAATTCCCATGACATCACTGCTAATTAGCAACATGAACATGCTAAAACTGTGACATGCACCCTTTCTCAGTTTCATGTTCCGCAAGTTCTTATGCTGTGAGATTTTAGCTGGGCTTCTTGTGGAAATGAAATTGACAAGGGGCTTCACCAGATTTTGGACTGAAAATAGACAGTTTATGCAACTTTATGAGTTTCTTTTTTACAGAAGAAGCAAGACTTTCCTTCATGTGCCAGAGCACACATAATCTAATTTTGGTCACAGGAATTGCATTCCATTTTTTTTTTTAAAAAAGCAGTTAAATATCACGGTTGTCAGCATTCTCTTGTAAATTGCAACACCCTCCACAGAGAAAGATTCATACAGAGAAAATCGCCAGCTGGATTGGGAAGTGTGCTCACATAATGGTGCACCACATGTGCTTTCCATGGCTTCATGCCTGCATTAAGCATGAAATCCTGTAGGTTTGATTGCTCAGTTCAGATCTTGAAAACATGGCCAAACGTGTGTGTGTGTGTGTGTGTGTGTGTAGACTGAGGCTGAGTCCACACTGGATCCTTTCTCCATTTCTGTAACATCTTACTAGGAATGGATGGATCAGCCTATTCTGGTCTGTCACTTTCAAATGTTCATTCATAATTCCATTCCACCTCACTTCCTCATTAACCTGTAATATGTAAAATTATGCACAAAACATGCATTTAAAGACATATTTAAGTACATACTTCTGGAAGTATTTTTTTTTTGTGCAAAATATGCATTTCTAAACATATTTTCTCTCAAGATATGCATTTTAAAACACATTTTGAGCTGAGAAACATTGCAAAAATGGAAAGAAGTACGTATCAGAAGGATAACTAGGATCCAATCCGCACATTAGTGCAGGAGGTGTAGATCAGGTCAGTTCCTATCAGACTTCACATAAACTACATTCCTCAAGCATCCCTACATTTCACTCACTCTGTGTCAGCCTGATGCAATTGCCAGTCCACAGCATAGACATGACTTCCACCTCTTTATTCTGTTATTTTTCTGAACCAATTTGTGGTGTTTTTCTACCTCTTGTGTTGCTTTCTGTGTGAGCATTTCTGGCGTGGGTAAGTGATGCACTATTGTTCCACCTGGAAGATGCAAGTGGTTTAGCCTGCGGAACTACTACTCTGGCAAAAAAATTGCCTCACCTTCCCCCTAGGTGTGTCAATTTCCTGTCCCTTTCCTTCCTTGAACTCAGCTGCCTCACATTTGGTGAACTTTCTGCCAGTGTGGTGTAGTGGTTAGGGTGTTGGACTGGGACTCCGGGTTCTAGTCCCCGCTCGGCCATGAAACTCACTGGGTGACTTTGGGCCAGTCACTGACTCTCAGCCTAACCTACCTCACAGGGTTGTTGTGAGGATAAAATGGAGAGGAGGAGGAGGATAATATAATGTAAGCCGCCTTGGGTTCCTTTCAGGAAAAAAGGCAGGGTATAAATAAAATAAATAAATAAATAAATAAATAAATAAATAAATAAATATATTTTTTTTTACAAACTGGTTTTCTTTTTGAGTATTTGCAGGGGTGTGTGTGTAATAATTTGTTCTTCCCCCGCCCAGGGATATTTCAAGTGCACAGTTAAGCAACTGCACAGCTGTGCACAATAGCACATAAGGATCTGAGCACACACACCCTTCAATCACACACCTATCGAGCTGCATAGCTGTGCTCTTTTCATTCTATACTTCTTACTTTAAAGGAGAGTTCAGAGCTAGCCACAGTGACACATACCTAGTGTAATGCTCTCCACATGGGTCTACCTTTGCAGGGTTTTTGGAAGCTTCAGTTGGTCTAGACTGCAGTAGCTAGGGTACTTACTAGAAGAAGCTGCATTAACATACTAGAACATCTATTCTGGTTACCAATATGCTTCTGGGCACAATTTAAAGTGCTGGTTATTCCCAGTAGAGCCCTAAGTGACTTGGTCCAGGGTACCTAAAGGTTCCTAACTGCTCCCATATTGCCCCGCCCATACCCCAAGAGCTGATACAGAGGCCCTTCTGTGCATTCCAACATGAACATAAGAAGAGTCATGTTGGATCAGTCAAAATGCCTATCTCGTCCAGCATTCTGTTCCCATAGTGGTCGACCAGGTGCCCCAATGGGCATCCCACAAGCAGGACATGTACTCTGCTGCTCATGTTCCTGAGCAACTTGTATTCAGAAGCTTACTGCCTCTGAAGCTGGAGGTAATATATAGCCATGAGAAGTAGTAGCCATTGATAGCCTTATCCTCCATGAATCTGTGCAACCCTCCTTTACAGCCTTCCGAGTTGGTGGCCATCAACATATCTTGTGGTAGTGAATTCCATAGTTTAACAATTTGCTATGTAAAAAAGCACTTTTTAAAAAATCTGTCCAGAACATCCCACCATTTAGCTTCCTTGGATGAACCTGGGTTCTAGTATTATAAGAGGAGAAAAACTTCTCCCTATCCATTTTCCTACACCATGCATTATTTTATACACTTTATCATGTTCCCCCTTACTTGCCTTTTTTCTAAGCAAAGGAGCCCCAAAGGTTGTAACCTTTCCTTATAGAGGGAGCTCCAGTCCCTTGATTATTTTGACTGCACTTTTTCTAGCTCTACAAAATCATTTTTTACTAGACCTGTACACAGTATTCCAAGTATAGTCACATCATAATTTGTATAAAGGTATTATGATTTTGGCAGTTTAATATTTTGGCTCCTTTCCTAATTATCCTCAACATAGAATTCACCTTTTTCACAGCCACTACATATTCATCAAGCTATCCACCACAACTCCTTTCCTGGTCAGGCACTACCAACTCTCAGATCCATCAACATATATGTGAAGTTAGGATTTTTTTTGCCCCAACATGCATGCCTGACTGTACATTTGCCTACATTGAACCGCATTTGCCATTTGAATGTGCACTTTGGAGAGATCCTTGTTTTAACCACCCTAAATCATTTGGTGCCATCAGCAAACTTGGCCATCTCACTACTCATCTTTAACTAACTCCAGATAATTTATGAACACATTTAGAATCTCCAGTCCCAATACAGATTCATAGGGTGTAACAATTGGATAGAGTCAAAGTTGGTACCCCTAATTACTAGTTGCACCCAACCCCACACTACCTTGAGAGGTGTTGTTAGGATCTTTTGCTGGAGTCTAACGTGTGTGGGTTGTAAGTGTAGGTTCTCTACTTATCTCTATAACTAAAACAGATGGGCACATTTAGGAGATACAAGGATACTTTTATTACATGAAGGATAGAACAGATACAGAGTCTGTGCTACTAATTCACTTGTGTTTAAGTTACAATTAAGTAGCAAGGCAGCAGCAACTATTCACTCACTCACATTCACACTTTTGATATCTAGAGGAAAGGGAAAACCCTGTGCCTATAGAAAACAGTAAGGCATGGGGAGGGAAGAGCCCCCAGCCCTATTCTAACAAGGAGGAAAAGAAAGCAAGACCTATGAGCCATATCCATCTTGAATTGTTGCATTCAATGTGGGTGCGGCTGATTCTTGTGATGTCATGTTGATGGCAAGAGTGAGCTTCAAGAGAGAAGTAGCTTCCATATTGGTAGCAAGCATTTTTATATATTTAATTCTGTTGTTTCTCTTATGGAGAAGGGAAGGATCTCCTCTAGTGAGCAAGTAATTCTTGACCTATTTTGAATTAATCTCCCTATTGTTTTATTGTGTTTCTTTTACTAGTCAGATATTTCTTCCTGTTTATCTCTTACTCTTTGCTTAATCTGTAAACTCATCATGACCTTGACTATTCACATAGCCTGTAGTATGATTCCCAGCTGGGCATGTGCACAATCTTCTTCAGACCAATATATCCCATTTAAAGTACTTATTTGCATGTTATCTCTGTCTATTTCAACATCAGCCTTCATCCATCCCTCTGTCACGTATCTTTGCCCTCTCAGTCTAGAGCAGGGCTCTCCAACCTTGGGTCCCCAGATGTTCCTGGCTTACAGCTCCCAGCATACCCAGCCAGAATGGCTAATGGCAAGGGATTCTGGGAGCTGTAGTCCAGCAACATCTGGGGACCCAAGGTTGGAGATCCCTGGTCTAGAGGTTACTCCAGTTCATACTTGACAATGTCCTAGAAACCAATGTTCAAGGCCTGCATGAATTTTTGTTACTCTTTCCACCAGAGCAGTTATCATACCATTCATAACAGGTCCCCCCATTGCTAGTGACATATTTTTCTCAAATATGGGGTCTAGTGTCTTCTCTGGTATTTGACACTGAAGCACTGCTCCGGCACCTGAAGCTCCCACGCTTGTCCTTTCATCCATACTAAAATTCCCACAGTTGTAATGAAGATAACACTTTGCCCAGTTAAGATCACAACAATCAGATGGGAGAGGATTGTCTGTATTCTCACAAGCCCCAGACTCTAGTCTATGATTAAACTCCACTAACTCTTATTATTTGGCTTGCTTTATTAAAGCTGCATTTCCTTGACTTGTCTATTATATTGTACTTCTAATATTGCTTGATCTCTCAACTCTTTGACTATATCTAACTTTTCTTGATGTTGAATGTATTAGTATTTCTTGTAAGTCTTGCTAACTATACTTTAGTGAAATGGATGTCAATGTAGTGTCTAACCCTATTGATTCTCTAATCATTTGGAATGTCTAAATGGGGCTCTGAACTCAAAATCACATTCTATTATCCTAGCTATGTTACAAACACTTATTCACATATCTTATCATTGTGTGTTAATCAAAACATAATTACCTTTTGTCTCCATACATACCTACTCATACTTGATCTATACCTTTTACAGCACTGGATTTTTCTTTTAAATTAGGGTTTTAAATTAATAAAATATATTTCTTCATTTAAAAGGGAAAACAATCACATAGGTGAAAGATTCTTTGTCACCTATGGGCAATACCCAGATGCGAGAAAGACAGCTACTTTAACCAATGTAAAGCTGTGTTTCTTTATACATATTCAATTTTTTAGTTGCAAAGCGTGCCTGGGATCAATCTTTTCTCTCTTATGTGTTCTAATGTACAAAATTCTAATACTTCCTTTTGACATATTCCAATCATGGTGGATCTCCCCTTTTAAAAACAGCCAAATCCCCAATTTACTCCCCATAACAAATGATTTCCTCCAAAATCTGTAGCCTCCCTCTTAAAATTACCCCAACCCACTCTCAGGTGTCATTTGCACCCACATCCCTGATAGGGGTTATGCCTGCCGCACTTGTAGCATTGGTCAGAATGCTTCATCTCTTTTTAGGGAAGAATTGCACAACTCCAGCAAATGCTACTTTGGGGCTGTTATTTCTGTATACTCCCTCAACTCGTTTCTGTTTGTGCCAAACCTCATCTCTTAATAGCGCCTTTTGCTCAACCTACAAGTGCCGCAACCACAAAACCCATCACATCCTCTCCTCAAGGGTGATGCTGATCCAGCCTCAGCACTGTCCAAGGGGTGTTGTCAAAAGCATCTCTGGATCCTACTGAGATCCACTCATACTGGTTAAAAATAGAAAATAAAATTTAAACATGCCCAATTGTTGACACACAACAAACAAGACAGACATACACACACACACACCCTCTCTCTGTTGATCATCCCTTAGTCTTCATCTGCCACCATTCCTGTAGAAGGATTGAAGTCTATAGGATTTCTAATGACTCAGCTGACCTTAAAGGAAAGTTGATGCATCTACAAGGGATATGTATTCTTTTACTCTTCCTGCATTGAAGCCCCATTTGTCTCCTAAAATTTTTATTGGTAAACATAATCTCTTTAGGAGGAAGGTTAACTTTAATAAAACTTTACAATAAACTATCTAATTTTGCCCTATTATTTTGTGCAAGGGGATCCCACTGTTTACATCCCTCCATTTCAAGAATTGACCATTTATTCCTACTCCTTGCTTTCTGTTCTTTAACCAGCTACCAATCCATAAGAGGACCTGTCTGTCCTGTTATCCCATGACTGCTAAGCTTGCTCAGGAGTTTTTGGTGAGGGACTTTGTCAGAAGGCTTTGTCAAAAGTTCAAGTAACAATGACTGGGTTCACACAACACGACAACCCACACCCAAGGTTGAGTATGGGTTGAGTGTGGGTTGTTGTTGAACAGTGGGTTGTTGTTGCTGCTGAACCATGGGTTGTTGTGTTGTGTGAACCCAGTGGTGTAACAAACCATAGTTTGTTAACCATGAACAACCCACAGTTCACAACCCAACAACAAATCATGGGTTCTCTTTGTGGATTGTTTGTGGTTAACAAACCATAGTTTGTTACACCACTGGGTTCACACAACACAACAACCCATGGTTCAAAGACAACCCACACTCAAGCCATACTCAAACTTGAGGGTGAGCTGTCAGGTTGTGTGAACCCAGCCAAGGTCCAATGGATCTCCCCTATCCATGGGGTGGATGCTAAGTTTGTCAGAACATGTGAGATGGCCTTTTCTGCAGTTGTGGAACTCCACAGATGCACCTCAGTTGTGGAACTCTCTCCTGTGGAAGGTTCATTTGCCCCCTTGTTTTTTAAGCTTTCACTGCCAGGTCAACACAGTGTCAGTTAAGCAGGCTTTTTATTGACTTTTAGCTGACCCTGTTCTTTTAATTATCTGCCATGTGGTTTCTAGCTTTTGTTTTTAATTTTTTAATTTTTATGATGCTTTTTTATTGTTATTTGAATGTTGATAGCCACCTAGAATACTACTCTGGTAAGTGGAAAGACAGTAGATTGGTAATGTTTGTCAGACAAAGAGGTGGAAGACAAATATGATTTGTTTTTGTTTTAGAAAATTCAATAAATAAAAAAAGAAAGACGATAGATAGATAGATAGATAGATAGATAGATAGATAGATAGATAATATATAAATTTCCAGCAAAAAGAGCTGTGCAGGTACTAGCACCGCATAAGGTGTGTCATGGAGAATGCTATGAGGGCTGAGGGTGGGGGGAACTCAGCAGGGTCATTGACCCAACACTACCCCATAGATCATTGATATTGCCCATAACATTCCAAAAAATGCACTGCCAACCGCAGAGGTGTGCAAGTTTGCATGCATGCATTCATTGACTTGAGAGGAAAAAAGGGTCGGGATGTGTAGCTCGCATGCTATCTTGCCATTCAACACTCACTTCAACATTGCCGTGTGAACAACAGAGTACTATAGCGTGGAAAATATTGGCACCCCACTTTTAAGAAGCAGTAGAAATATGTGTGGGTTCCTCCACAAAAAATTAGGGGCAGAATTCAACAGTTTCCATCCACACACAGCCAGCCTCACTGATTTGTTCTTCTGCAAGCTGCACTGACTGCTTGCAGAATGGAGATTGTACTTCATTATTTAGCGCTTCCAGAGGCAACCCGAAACAAGTGGAAATGCTAGTTTCTGGAACGGGGCAGGCTGGTGGAGCTCGCATAAGGGAGCTCCGCCAACCTGGCCTGTTCCAGAAATGAGTGTTTCCACTCATTTGGGGCTTGCTTCCAGAAGTGATAAATCTCCATTGCGCAAGCGGTGGGAATCAGGCAGCATTAGCCGCATTGTGAAACAAAAGCACACAATAGGACCCACACAGGAATGGGCAGCATTGGATACTGCCTTAGGCCTCTTTCTCCATCTAACAAAGAGGTGACACTATCAGATCTGTTTTGTGTGCATATGTGTGTAAGCAGACTGCTACATACTCCATTGTACATGGAAATCTTCAGATCTGGGCCTCAGGAAAAACATTTTCATAATTTTTTGAGGCCTTCTTAATAAGAAAGAGAGTTCCGTTCTTTCCCCTTTGGTTTGTTAGGTTTGCTGGTATTGTAACACTCTCATTGTGAGATTTGGTAGGAAAATCCTCTTTCAATTTTCAGATGAGCTGAAATTCAAATTTATATGAAAAGGCAATAATTTTACTCAAGAGTTTGTAGGGGTAAGGCTAGAGGTGTTATAGTTTACAGTATGAGTTATACCTGTTTTCTTCATCTTCATTTCATCCATATACAACTTAGATTGGCTGGAAAACCTTTTTCTCAACCTTTCTTTGTTTTCATTATTTCTACACAAGTTAAGCTCTTTTCATCTAACTTTAATACAATACTGAGCTATAGGTCTGCAGAAATGAAAGCTACTACGGTATCTCTCTTTACAAATGAAAGCTGTTATTAACTCTCTTTTTTTTTTAGTATGGAAAAAATTATATAAAACGTATCATTTTTGTTAATTCATTTCATAGTTTTTGCAGCATTGTGAAATGAGGCAAGGAGTGCCTTCCAGTATGTGTTAGCAAATGTAATCATATGGTGCACAGTTTAACACATTATCAGATGAATAATATTGCAATATATCTTTTAAATGGTCTAGGTTTTCAGATTAAAGCTCAATTGCCATCAGATCCATTAATGCTTAATTTTAACCCAACTATAGAGCTCACACAACTCAAGTACAATATTTAAATTTTTGACCCTCATTTTCATGTCCTAGTGCACATTTAATTGAAATTAATATTTGTATGCAGGCCAAACATATCTTTGGAGAACTCTAAGTACAATTTGCTACTTTATAACTTTATTTAATTTGGTGGATACATAGAGTTGAAGAAAAGAGGAGTCAAGGAGAAAGAAGGGCAGGGACATAAGTTATAAGTATGCCTAGGGAAGCCTTCCCCAACCCGGTGCCCTCCAGATGTTTTGGATGTCAACTCCGATCATCATCCCCAGCCATCATGGCCAATGGTCAGGAATGCTGCAAATTGTAGTCCAAAACATCTGGAGAGCACCAGGTTGGGGAATGCTGATGTAGGCTCTTGCCTGTGAATGCTCATGAAGATGAAATTCCATGGAATTTTACTTCAGAATGATTGGGGGGTACTTCCGCAACTAGCGCTTTTATGTGATTTCCATTTTATGTCTATTAAGAAATTCCTTTTATCTTGTGTCTTCTACTGCAGTAGTAAACCCTCTTATCATTTTGCAGTGTGATTGTTGTTTGGATGTTGTTCAAGGACTTCATAACCCTTGTGTTTACACTTATAGATCCCAGTAATAAAGAAATGGTTTCTACACACACTTTTGATATGTGTGTGTTAGAAATGAAATTTTTGGCATTAGATTGTGCTGGGAAGCCTATAGAATGTAAACTTCTATTTCTTGTGCAGAAGTTAACAGGATCAAGAAACAAATGTAAGCCTCCACAAGTTATTTCACAGCATCATCAATAAGCCACCTGTTGTGAAAGAAATAGATCTCTGTTAATGTACATGCACTTTCTCTCTTAAATGCTAGAAACAGAAGACAAAGAAAAAAAGGTTAATTTGGGGAAAATTGAACAGAAGCAACAATTTTCACTCTAGTTCTATGGATTCTATTTCCAGTATTGCCAGAGAACAGATCCTTCTCAGAGTGTGACTTCCACTTCCTGTGAACTTAAAAATCAGTTGGCTATGAGTAGGAGGAAAATATCACCCCTACAGTTTTGTGCAAGTATTGTGTGATCACTGATAAGCTGTAACACAGGTTTCTGCATGCAGAACATATTCACTAGATGCAGCAGCTCGACATTTTCTTGTGTACGTTTCTAAAAGGAGCTTTTTGCACAGGAAGAATGATAGCTGATCTGCTGACTGAATTCTGCTCCGCACTCCCTTAGCAGCAGCCACCAGGTAAGGAATTTGGGGCGAAAGGCTTGTGAGCTAAGAAGGTGGGACCAGACTCTGATGTGTCAGCAAGAGGAGGATTAGATAGGCCTTTGGTCTGATTTAGCATGGCACTTCTTATGTTCTTCTGCTGTGTTTCAAGTACAAATCTGAGCTCATCTCCCAAAACCATTTTCAGCTGGGACTGGAAAGATGTAGAAAATGTAGCCCAATGCAATATTTCGCCCTTGAAGATCAAGATGCTATGATGAAACTTGGCAGACACATTTAGAACATCTACTACAAGGGTGAAAAAACCTCAGACCTAGGGACCAAATCGCACCCTACTAGGGTCCCAATCTGGTCCTCTTGGGTTCCTCAGATAGTCACGCCCTTTCCCCCGATGCCACCCCTCCCCCCACCAATTGTTTGGTGGTCTGCCAACTTTTGTGCAGCCTTTCCTCTCCTAAAGCTTAGTACAGGCACTAAGAGCTGTAAACTAAGATTTGCCTTTGGACCTACCCACATCTGGAATACTGCCCCTAAGAGTTTTTCCAAAATGAAATCTTGCCCTCAGGGCAGATTCAGATTAACTGGGATTTTTTATGAATCCAACCCATGGATTCTGCAGCGGACTGGCTTTTCCTGAGTCACACAGATTCTGTGATTTACTGACCAGTTGTTGTTTTTTTACTTCACAGAATTTTACACGCATTTAGTTACCAAAAAATATGAAAAACAGAAAAACACCAACCAAAAATGTGCACCCCCCATAGGCTAAAGTGTGAAAATGCACATTTTGGGGGGATTTGCACATTTGGGGGGGGAATTATTTTTGGAAGTACAAATTTGTGCAAGTGCACATAAATGCAAGTTCGAGAAATGGAAAAAAATCAAATTCCATCAATGAGTGGATGATGGAATGAAAGGTGCCTGACAAGCCATGAAATGCAGACTGAATGGAGATAACAAAATCCATGCATCCCTACCTCAGGCTGAAAGAGGTTCCACACCTCATATCTAAAATGAACACAAGTGAGATCTTTGCTGCGTCTTCAAAGGGGACGAGGAAGGATTCAAACTAGATTGTAATACAACAACTGGAGTAAGGTCAGTCAAGCACTGTGCTCTGCAATTTATTGTTTTGTTTTGTTCCATAAACACATCAGTGCTTACTTTTGACTCAACAAATGGTACCTGTTGGTCACCTGATAGTCTGTAACCAATCCTTATTTTGGAATTATGTAGAAAATTCAGATATTTAAAAGATGCAGTTGTTATTGCTGGAGCATCATTAGAGTTGAGAAAGAGTCGTGCTGAGAAAAGAGACCCAATCTGTGCAAAGGTTATATAAACTAGCTTCATGCTGTTTATAAAGGCCCCGTCACCTCTCAGTTTGGTTGATTAGAATCACTTGTAGCAATGAGAGCATTCCTATAATCAAAGGCACATCAATGTGTGATGTGTTTTTAATTATTCACACCTGCTAATGTTCCAAACACCACACACTGCTGTGCCTCTTTGAAGACAGAGAAACAAACAAATGGTTGTGACTCAGGGTGCTATTTTTGAACACGCACAAATTTCCTTTTCGAGATTGTGAGGCAGGGCAACACTAATTATCGAGGCTCATTTGCACTATATGTCATAACTCACAGATTTGTAAAAAATGAATGCATGTGGGCACATTAACAAGGAATGGCAAGAGTTGTTACCACGTTTGATCAGGATACGTATCTTCCCACACATCTGAAACCTGTTTTCTGTGTCCTGGAACTAAGCCCTTCTGGAACACAAATGACTAGAGCGTTACATAAAAACTTATTAGGGAGCTGTCCTATGGCCCCTAGGCAATGTCTGAAGGGCCATAGGGCCATAGGATGCTGTAGGTCTCCTCCTCTGAGGTCGAAAACAGAACTCCAACTTCGAGGAGGAGATCTGATCATGGATGTCCCCCCCCACACATGCTGCCACAGCAAGCTCCATGGCGGTTCCTTATCTGCAGTGGCATCATGACCTTGGGGGGGAAGAACATTGGCCACTTTGGGGGTGGGACACTGGGTGGGGAGGAGGCCCCAGAATAGATAGCGCACTGCTTCATGCTTGTATAGCAGGGGTGGGGGAAATGTGGCCTTCTATATGTTCTTGGACTGCAACTCCCATCAGCCCTGGCCATCATAACCAATACTGAGGGATGATGGGAGTTGCAGTCCAACAACATCTCCAGCATGTTCCCCATCCCTGCTATACAGCACCATAACCTGCCAGATGTGTACCGCCTCGTTACTTTTATGCACTTCTTTAAACAAGGCCATACAGAAGCTGAACAGTTCACATTAGATCTTAAGAGGCAGTAGTATTTGTACTGCATCTCCACTTGCTTCTCCTTTATTTTTTGTTCACAGACACTACAAGACACACAATGCCTTTAGGGAGAAATATTTTTTTTTGTTTCTGTTACTGCTTCATCTTTTTTTCTCCCTCCTTCTGTGCCCTTTCCCTTCTTTTTAGAAGCAACTGAGAACAACAACCTTTAAGTATGTCATTTTCCTTGCTATTTCCTCGCACCCACCCCCATCCACCCACTTCTCGTGCTCCTCATCCCTCAGGGCAAGTTCATAATGAATTTCCTGCCTCTCCTTCTTCACTTTTCCTTCTGCCCTTTCCAGTCCTTTTGGTGTAGGATTTATCTGGAGAAAAAGGCACAAGCATATAACCTGTTTGGCAGACTATTTGACCTTTGATGGTCTCAGTCCATTTCTCACTGGGGCAATTTCCACAGCACAAAAACTGCTGCCATTTAGCTCTCTTATTGAAAAGCACAGAAAAGCTGGGGATTGAGGGTGCCATGGAAGCTGGGGCGAATGGGATTTTCAAAGTGATTTAAAGGCCACGTCACAAAAACATGAGCTAGGACAGGCCTGTGTGGCAGGCTCACGCTGGCTCAGCTTGTCTGAGCGTGGAAAGCTAAGCAGGGTCAGGCCTGGTTATTACTTGGATGGGAGACCCCTCCTCTAGTTCCCTGCACTGAGCAGGGGGTTGGACTCGATGGCCTTGTAGGCTCCTTCTTCCAACTCTATTATGAAATCTATGAATATATATATTTATATGGAAGTTTGATGGTGACACCGTATTGACTAGGTGGTTCCTGAAGAGGAACTCGCTTAAGGCTGATTAATATTTGACCAGATTTGCACACATCTGCCACCTCCCAGTAGCTGTATCACATGCTGCTCAGGCAAACAACATGGCTCCTCCTTTCCAAACAAAAGTTGCCAGTCCTCAGGGAATGATGATGACCTTCATGGAGGAAGGAATTTCATTATTCATCCTGCCTCATGTGATCCTTCTTTACAAATGTGACCAGCACGGTGTGAGATCCAGACACCAGTAAGTAGCAACCAGTAAGTAGGGCTGTACGAATCAGCCCTCAGTCTATTTTACTGAAAATGTTAGAATCTTCTTGCACCTTATAGGCCAGGGTGGGCAACATCCAAGGGTCTAGGGGCCCACGTTGCCCCCCAGAACCCACTAGGGGGCTGCACGACACTCCTGCCACAATTGCTGCCATTGCTGGATTTGCTGCTGTGGCAGTGGCAGTGGCAGTGGCAAAAAAAGGTGGCAATTCCCCTTGCAAACAAGACATAGAATCATAGAATCATAGAAAAGTAGAGTCGGAAGGGGCCTACAAAGCCATCGAGTCCAACCCCCTGCTCAATGCAGGAATCCAGGTCAAAGCATGCAGGGAGGCTTCTGGGAGTGCAATTCTGCTGGCATAGAAGGCATGAGCTCCCCATGTGCCTTCTTTGCAAGGAAAGTCACTGTGGTTTTCCTGCTGATGCAGCAGCAAATTTGGCAGTCGTGAAAGCAGGGCCCTGCAAAAACAGCCAGGCAGTGCTGCATGCGGCTCACGGGCCCACCCCACTATAAAGTAACACACTTATTGCAGCATTTGCTTCATAGGCTGGAGTATTATTTTTTTTATCATGTTCACATACATAGTCCAACAAGATGGTCCAGCTCATGTAACACAAAACAGAACATCTACACCCAATAATTGAGTGCAAAAGCAGATTTATAGCAGAAAGTAATACTAAAAAGCTTGATGCATTTCAAGGTGCATCCCGGTCTTCATCTGGGGAAGACAGGAAGGAACACAGTAGCTGCCTTATCTCGAGTGAGACCACTGGTTTATCTAGCTCAGTGCTCTCCACACAAACTGGGAGCCACTCCCCATCCATCCAGAGAAGAGTCTTTCCCTGTGCTACCTGGCTCTTTTAGCAAACAGATGATGCGATTTTTAGTATTTTATTTTATTTATTTATTATATTTATATCCAGCCTTTTTTCATGCAAGGACCCCAAGGCGACTTACATGATCCTCCTCCTCCTCCTCTCCATTTTATCCTTACAACAACCCTGTGAGGTAGGTTAGGCTGAGAGGCAGTGACTGGCCCAAAGTCACCCAGTGAGCTTCATGGCCGAGTGGGGACTAGAACCCGGATCTCCTGAGTCTCAGTCCAACACTTTAACCACTATGCCACACTGGCTCTCCAGTGTTAGACACTAAATGTTAGACATTAAATGTCTAACAGTCATATCAAAGCAACAAGCAAGTCAGAATGGTTCTAGTTACATGTACTGAGGGTTCCTTGCCACTGTTGTCCAAAGAACCTTCATACGTCACACCAGCAGTGGTCACTGAAGTGGTTCATTCAGCTACCATAGCAGAGGGCAACTGACAGTGTAGGCAAATTCTTGTCTTCAATAGCTCACAGATGTGTAGCCCATGCCTGCACTAGGGACTTCTCAGCGATCAGCAACCGTACACTTCCAGAGCACTGACTGCATCGCCCCCTGCCTCCACTGAGGCCATTCAGGGTAAGGGTGGAAAATCCCTTCTCTGCTCTTCCCAGTCACCCCAGAGCAGTGGTGGGCAGTTTTGCCTAGCAAGCTACTTCACTGGCTCCCGTGGCAGTTGAATTTTCTCCTGACAAAGAGTTAAATTCAGTTCAAAACATTGGGGTTAAATTCATTTCGAAACACGGGGGTATTACCTAAGCATCAGTTTCTACAATATATCTGCTTCGCATTCAGTGCGCTGCCTATTAATTTTCAAACTTGAGCTTTATGTAAAGCACTGAAGCTAAAATGTTTGTTCAAATGCGGGAAATACAAGACATGCTACAGTCCATTAAGTATAAATAAATAAATAAACATTTATTTCTAAGGCCCCTTACACCAAAGGGCGTAACATATAAAACATATACAAGAAACATAACAATACGATAAAATAACCGAACACCAAACACTGACAGTGATAACAAACCCCAGCAACCACCACATTAACCTGACCACGCATTCTGGCTGACTAAAAAGGTAAGTCTTTAATCCCTTTTGAAAGTGGGAGAGATCTTCCTCCGATCGGAGGCCCACAGGAAGCCTGTTCCACAAAAGTGGAACCAGATCCTGAAAGGTTCGCAGCCTTGACAAGGCAGAACGTGTCAGTGGGACTGCTAATAATCCCTGGCCCACCGAATTTAAATTCCTACCAGGAACATACCAGGAAAGCCTAGATGCCAAGTAATGAGGGACATTACAGCGCAAAGCCTTGAAGGCAAGAACCAATAATTTAAATTGGGTTCTAGTCTGAATGGGTAGCCAATGAAGATTCTTACGGGCCATAGTAATATGGGAGTATCGGGGCAAGTTCAGGACAACACGAACAGCGCTGTTCTGAACCAGAACCAGTGGAAGAAGCACTGAAGAGGGCAACCCAACTATTAAGCTATTACAATAGTCCAAGTGGGATACCACCAAAACCTGAACAAGCAGATGGGCCATTTCAGGAGACAAAAACTTACGAATCCTGTGAATATTCAAGAGGTGAAAGTTACATATCTTGGCAGTCCAACTAATAAAAGGATGCAAAGACAAATGATTGTCCAGCAAAACACCAAGGCTCTGGGCAGCTGAAACCAGAGCCACCACTGAGCCCTGGATATCCAAAGAAGGACATAGTAAGGGGACTGATACACGGTCAGGTTGAAATACCAGAATCTCAGTCTTATCCATATTCAATTTAAGATGATGTGTGTGCGGTCATCCATGAGGAAACACCTGACAGGCATTCTGTCACAGACTGCCACACTGCAATATCAATGGATGCAAAACTTCAATATATCTGTGTATCATCTGCATAGGTGTGATACTGAAAGCCCTGATCAGAAACCAAACATCCAAGGGGACAAGTATACAATGAAAAAAGAAGAGGACCCAAAACTGAACCTTGTGGAACTCCCACTGATAAAGGGAAAACATCTGAAACTGAACTCTGAAACAAAACAGAACAGGAACAATTAGAAAGGAAAGAGCCAAACCAAGACAGAGCATTGCCCTTGATCCCCAGTGATGCCAACCATGAAAGAAGAATGTGATGATCGAGTGTGTCAAAAGCTGCCGTAAGATCCAGCAGAATCAGCACAGATGTTTGATACTGAGCTTTCGCCTAGGGTATCATTCATCACATAATTTAAGGCTGTTTCTGTGGAGTGGCCTGAATGAAACCCTGATAGAAAAGAATCTAAGAGATTAAATCTAATTAAATAAGTCATTAATTGGGAGAGAACTACTCTTTCTAAAATCTTAGAAAGAAAAGGAAGAAGTGAAATAGGGTGATAATTGACATAAGCTAAAGGCTCCAAATTAGGCTTTTTTAACAAAGGACATACAAAAGCATTCTTGAAACATTCCAGAAAAATACCTAGTGAAAATGAAGAATTCAGCAGATAGGTTATATGAGGCAAAAGCAAAGGTAAAAACGTCAGATAAAGAACGGACAGGAAAGGGTCAGCAGGGCATGAGGTAGGAGGAGAAGAGGAAATAATATGAGCCACACTTGACTCAGTAACTGGAACAAAATCAAACCCTGTCTGAAGTGACGGGTCTGCAAACTGAGCTGAAGGCTGTGGGCAAACCTGCTGGCAGAGGTGGTGGTGGAGACCCAAAAATGAGTTTACAATTGTAGATACTTTCTGGACAAAGAAGGAAGCCAAGTTGCTTGCTGTAAGATCACAAATTGCCTGATTCTCATCACAACCAGCTGATGGATTCAATAAGGTATTAAATGTAGCAAATAGCTGACGTGGCATAGAGGCTTGAGATTGAATCTTCCTTTGCAGGTAACCCTGCCAAGATTCATCTACATGATGATAATAAGTAGTAAGAGCAGATCTCAAATTCAGATGCAATTCATCTGATGGACTCCGCTTCCATCGCCTCTCTAACTGGCGGACCGAGGCTCGCTCCAGTCGCAACTCTACATGCATCCATGGCTGAGGATGACGCTGTGTTACCAGATGAGTTAGATGGTACCACCACTTCAAGAGCAGCTTCAGTTATTGTATTAAATTGGTGGGCCAGGACATTTGGGTCCAAGGCACCACCAACAGATGACTGATCTTCTGCTTCAAGCTCCATAACTCCCTCCTCCCTTGTTATATTAGCTCCCGAAGCAGCTTTCCTCTGTCCCATAACTAATGCTGGTATGCAGCCAGATAGCTGGGTAAGAGCTTGAGAGAAAGAGTCCATGGATATCCCAGATAGATTACGGCATTGCCAGATTCTAGGAGGAGGAGGGGAAGGACAAATGATATCAAACTGGTAGGACAATAAAAAATGATCCGACATCCCCGAGTCTATAATATTTTCAAATACAACATCCAGTTTATTATACAGGAGCAGATCCAAGGTCCCTCCAGCCGTGTGGGTGGGAGGAGTATCCACCACTTCTAAATTAAATACTTCCAAAAGGGAGAAAAAATTCTGGGAAAATGAAGAGGAATCTCTTTGAATGTTAAAATCCCCACAAATAATGTGGGAAGGGTTTAAGGACAAAAAATACCGATAGCCACTCTGAAAACTCCTCCAAGAAAACTGTATTTATTCTAGGAGGCTGATAAATCCCAGCTACCGCCACAGAGGGACGGCCCACCAGCAGCATCGTCACTACAAAAGATGTAAAAGGGCTTCCACAGTTCACAGACAAAGGTTTAGTTGGCAGTGATGACCTAAAAATAATGGCAGTTCCTCCCCCACGGCTTGATGTCCGTGGTGTATGCATACAGGAGAAACCGTGCACTTTAAGCGTGGCTAGAGGGACACAGTCGTCTTCTAATAACCAAGTCTCTGTGACCACTGCCACAGATATTGTATGATCTGTTAGCCAGCTAAAACTCCCGCTTTAGAAGTGAGTGAGTGAGTGAGTGAGCATTCCATAATAATAATAATAATAATAATAATAATAATAATAATAATAGTGATACAGATGTTGTCACAGTAGATAAAGGAACAGCAATTAAGCAACTGGATCAATGTCGGTTGTGAGCACGCCCTAAGCGCAGAAGGCGTGCTCACTGTAGCACTGGGATGAAAGACATCTTCACAACCGCCTCTTAAAGATATATATCACCAGCACTCCTTTATTATTAGCCTTCATTAAATGCCATTTGTTTGCATAAGACTTCATCATTAGGTGCCCCCTTTGCTCCATTTTATATACTTTACCTGGGTGGCGCTCTCCTGCATGTGGCGGAGGAGTGGCTGCACACCCCTCCTCTCCACAATGCAGATGATGTGCCGTGTGACCCAGGATCTCCACGCCAATTCCTGATCAGGGGCGAGGGGACAGCTCAGATGTTTTTTGCCTCTTTCCCTCTTTGAATGAGGAAAAAAAAAGTATATTTTTGCTCTGCATCTGACAAGATGAATTTGGGAAGAGGGAGAAGGTAACATTTAATTTGCCTACAGCTGCAAGAACCTGGAGTCAGCCTGCACTAACGGTGTTGGTAAGCATATCCTGATCCAGTGTTTGGAACCATGTGCATAAAAGCTTATCCAGCCACAGCAACTGCATGTCCAGCACTCTTTGGCATGTGCAGTTTCTGATCCGGCAGCAGGGCCGGATTAAGAGCATTATGGGCCTGGTGCTGAGGAGGGTGCGCGGCTGAAGAGGGCGCAGAAACGCTGCGCTCCTCTTCGCTGCCGCTGCGCCGCCCCCGCCAGGCCTCTGCCTCCGCTGCGCTGCCCCCGCCAGGCCTCCGTCTCCCCACCCTCCCTCCCTCCCTCCCGCCGCCGCGTCCTCCCGTCCCGCTCGCCGCTGCGCCTCCCCCCTCCCTCCCGCTCGCTGCCGCTGAGCCTCCCACCGCCGCCGCCATCACCCCCTCCCCGCCACCTACCTTCTCCGCGTCGTGTCGCTTCCGGAGCCCCGCCCGCGTTGTTTTGGCGGGAGGAACCAGGGCAACAGGGCTTAAACAGCCCTGTTGCCATGGTTTCCCCAGCAAAAAACAGCACGGGGGTCCCGTCGCGTCACTTCCTTCTCCTTGGCGGCGGCGGCGGCAGCAGCAGCCAGGGAGTGGGGAAGGTAGGTTGGTGGTGGCGGCGCAGGTTTTTTTTTTTTGCAGAGCAGGGCTGCTTTGGAGAGGGGGGGCGCTAAATATTATTTCGCCTGGGGCGCCAAACTGCCCTGCACCGGTCCTGATTGTGGGCCTATTTTCTGGTAGGGGCCTGGAGCTGCAGCTCCAATAGCCCCTATCTTAATCCGGCCCTGTCCGGCAGGGGGACGTAGGAAACATCCTTATTGGTCCATCTGGCTCAGTGTTGTCCTCACGGACTGGCTGCAGCTCTCCAGGGTTTTGGGCAGGAGTTTTTCCCAGCCCTACCTGGAGATGCCGGGGATTGAACCTGCAACCTTCTGCATGCAAAGCAGATGCTCTACCACTGAGCTACATCCCTTCCTTACATTGAAGAAAAGTACATTGAAGCCTACTTCCTTCCTTACTAGTGCATCACCCTTGCTGGATTGGGAAACAAGAATGTATCATCAATGAAGTATCTGAATGACCCTAAGATGTTTGGGGTTCACAATGGGGTGGGGGGCTCTGTAATGGTTAAGAAAAATTTAAGCTTTCTCTGAAAGCAGCAATGCAGAAACAAAATGCTAATGGCTATTCTTATACCAGTGCATCTCTTAGCCCAATGTAGGCCAAAAGCAATATATATTCCTCTACCTACATTTCCATTTGTCAAGATGCATATAAATACTTTGAAAAAGGTTACTGAGGTTACAGGGAAAACTAAAGCACTTTGATGTTTCTGTATATAACTTTCTCTAAAACATCAGCAGTAATACTTCAATTTAAAAACAGAACTGTCAAATATCTTATTTGTATTTACTACAAGTGGATTTGGTGGAGTGCTCAAATAATAGAAAATTTCAGGGAGTTTATCTAGCAGTGGTCATTGCCAAGAGCTAAAACTTAATAAGTTATACAAAGAAGTAGATGAAAAAGTAGGCCAGACTCATGGGGGAAAAGCAAACCAACAACAAAGCAGAAATGCTTGACACATTTAGGGCAAAGAGATTCTTGATGGATAGTAGTCTTAGCTTTTTTTTCTGGACCAGTAATCTCCGTTACCGATGGCAAGTAATCAGACAAGAATCTCAAAGTCTGTTTGTGTATTTAAACTGTGCTCATCATCTAGGTAGCAGGGACTATATCATACCGACTATGTCAGAGGGCCAGTTCCTGTGTTACATATTTCCCTGCTTTCATTCTAGAAACGCATCTAGGGCTGCTTACATTTTAAAAGGACATCTAGGGACATGTGCAGAAAATGACTGAAGATTCGCCTCTCTGTAATAGCACTGCAGAGAGTTCAGACCAGAGAATTCTGGAAAACTGCTAGGCTTCAGTCTCTTACCTGTATACCAATATACAACAGTGTATGTCTTGCTGCTCTTTTGCACATTAAAAAAACAACAACACACAAGCAAAGGCATGCAGGGTGCTTCTTGATGGAGGGCTCCTACCACTAACAGTAAAAACGCATTGTGCAGGTATTCCATCTTTTCATCCTTAATGGGGTTTTCTTTGTGGGGGGGGGTAATAAAAAAGATGGACGAAGCAGTGGGAAAACTTGGGAGGGCTACAAATGAAAGATGAAGACATATGGAGCATATCCCCATTTAAAAAATAAATAAATCCATGAGTGAGGCACCGTTATTGCACGACGAGAACCCATAATTGTACCCGTAATTATGGAAGCACCACTCAGAAGAGTCAGAGATCCAACTGAAATGAACATCATCAGGGTGCAATGTGGGTCCATTTCTTTTTGTATAGTCTTTGTATCTCAGGGGTGTAGAACCTCAGGCCCAGAGGCAAAATCTGGCCCGCCGGTGGTCCTCAGAAGGCCACACATCCTTTCTCTGGCCTCACCCCTTTCCCCCAACCTTGGGCTGAAAGAGGTTCTGCATCCCTATTGCATCTGGTGCTTAATTCCTAATATGAGGGAGGCTTAAGACACCGCACTTATATTTGCAGAGGGCAAGAGCATTTTTACATTGCCCATTTAGCCTCTTTTGCACCATGCTAGCAACTGGTCAGTGTTCATGCAGAAGAGAAAGCAGAGGGGCATGTGTAATATACATGAGCGTGCTAGTCAATGTAGGTTTTACATTCACATTACAAGTACTATGTTACATGGCTCCTTTAAACATCAGTAGGCCCGTGCTGGGGTGTGGGACCTTGGCAGGTACCCAATCATGCCTACCCTTGATGCTGGGTTGGGATATTGGTGAGGGCTTGTGGCAAACTTGGGTAGGTTCTCTCATCACTAGGACTTGGCTTATTTTTGCAAAGTAAAAGAGAGAACCTTACACTTCAATTGTATCACTTTGGAAATCTGAGCCAAGTAAGGGCACAATCTATTGGGAACATCTCCTGCACAAGTTCTACTGAAGTGAATGGGACTTGCACAATCCTAAAAATACATAAATCAGTCAGAACAGTCTGAAATGAAAGTTGGATAGTTTGAAGTTCTGGAAGTCACTTCTGGCAATACAGAAAGCATTATTGCCATCGCCTGCAAATACTGTACTCTCACACTACATTTTGGACAACTCAAGGGCTATTATTTGTATGGAGCAAATGATATTACTAGTGTAAAATATTTATGGAATTTTGCTGACTTGAGAACTATGGAAATTCTCTAGAGGATGTAGGTAGTTTTTCAGTCAATGTGTTCAACAAAGCTCAGGCAATATATAAAATGCTCCATATAGTCGAGTTGAACCATTTAGAGCTGCCCTTAAAATGAGTGCTGTCATCAAATGGGTGAGCCTCAGTTACTTAATCTATGCAGCCATTGTTAATTGCTTTAATTATTTAATTCTACCAGGAAAATTGTCACTTTCCATGCCATAGCAGCGGACTCTGTGGCTGCAGTTCTCAAATCTCAATTCCCTTTAATGGTTGTAACCACTAGATGGGGGTAGACAACCTTATTCTCTCCAGTGAAACTTCCAGTTCCAGAGTGAAGGCATCAAAGATTGCCTGCAGCATATAGGATATAGGATCTTAGGGCTTTTGAGTAAACCTTGCTATTTGTTAGCTATGGGCAGCTTCTTGCTATAACGACTGAGATACTGCAACTTTCTTTGTGTGTGTGTGTGTGTGTGTGTGTGTGTATGTGAAACACACGTGCAATTTTCCTTTCATGAAGAATTACTCCTAATGTAAACTCTAATGCAGTTAATGAGACAAATGCTCAAATATTCTAGTCAAGACATTGGCTGCGCTATCAAAGCCGGGAGCTGCTGTTAGATGAAGGGGAGATTTTAATGTATTTCCTCCTCGTTAAAGTCATCCTCAATGGTGCGCAATGACTTTGGCCCTCTGAACCTCAACAACTAGTATGTGAAACCACACTGGCTCATTGAATCAATGCAGGAGCCAAAAAGTTTGCTTATTCAGTTTATGAATCACCCTGTAGCCAAATCTCTCAGGGCCACAAAACAAAACAAAAACAATAAAACTGATGATGAAACCAACAATAAAACACATTAAGGGTGCAATCCAAGAGGTGCACCCATAAGCCTCCAAACTCAGAGGATTGCAGGCAACCTATGGAGGGCCAGAGGAGTGTAGCAGCAAAGCTTGCCTCCACCCGGCTTCTCCCGCTCTGCAAATCAGCTAAACACCTGATTTTGGCTGTTTAGCTGAGGTGCACTGGACAGGGAGAGAAGGAGGCTGGGGGGCACAGCCAGGATACATCATATCCTGGCAACCCCGGTCTCCTCCCCTCCCTGCCCCCCAGAATGCCCACTTCACCCCTTCTCTGAGGTTGCGCTTCCGACCTCAGAGAAGAAGCTGTTGTGGTTCTTTCCACACTGGCTGCAAGGGGAGGAAGGGTGATCCAATCCCAGTTCCGAGGTCGGCGCTGTTTCCAACCTTGGAGTTGGAACTCCAGAAAATCCTATGGCCCTCTAGACGCTGTCTAGTAGGGGCCATAGGATTGCTCTGTACCAGTATCATTTTAAAAGCAGCAACAGAAATGTAGCATTTAAGGGTGCAATCTAATGCATTTTTAGCCCAAAAAAAAAAGTCCTATGACTGCCAGCATTCTCCGGGCCAGCATGGCTGGCTGGGAAGTGCTAGGAATTGTAGGACTTTTTTCTGTCTAAAGTTGCATAGGATTGATTGTGCCCTAAAAGAGATAAATATCCAAGTAGCTCCAAAACAGAGAAGATTTATTTTAAAATGCAGCATTACACATATTAAAAATAAAGCAATCAGCATTTAGAAATACTATTAAAAGGCCTGGGAGAATAAAACATTATTTTCCTGGTGCTGAAAAGTCAACAAAGTAAGCACCAGGTGGAAGTCTCTAGGGAGGGCATTCCACAATTTGGGGGCCACTGCACAAAAGGTCCACTCACGAGCAGCCACCTACTGAATCTCATTGTGTGGAAGGAATTGGAGCAATACCTCAGGCAATGATCTCAGGGCATGGACAGGAACAAGTTTGACGGCTTTTCATATGAAATGAAAACTGGGGACAATTTATGGATAGCAGGGTACTGCACCTGGTGGTGGGTAACCAGACCCGCCGCCGGCTCGGCTGCTGCTGCTGCTGCTGTGCCCACTGAACTGGGCCGAAAGTGGACGTGTGCCGAGCTACTTGGCAGACTTCCAGGTTCCCGGCGGGCCGCATTTTACATAGAAAGTGCCGCCCGTAAGATACATTAAAAGTGGCTGCAATTTGTGCAAGTTACGCAAATTGCGGCTGCTTTTGGCGTATCTTAGGGCATTTTCTACGTAAAAAGCGGCCCGCCGGGAACCTGGAAGTCACTTCCCCGGCTCGACTCAGAAGAATGTGAGTCAAGCCAGGGAAGCACGTAAGGGGCACAGAGGTGGGGGTTTTTTGGGGGGGAGGGGTTTGAGCCCGGCCAGTTCGCCAGATTTCCAGCCCCCGAACAGAATCCTCACACATTGCTACCTACACCTGTTAGGGACCTGTGCAGCAGAAGCAGGCATCACCCACTCCTGCACGGGCACAAATGCCGAAGTTACGCAACACACTGGAGTGGAGCAGTGACAGCAGGCAAGAGCGCTTGTGCGTCAGCTGTGTGGAGAGAGAGGGCAGAGAAGAACCAGCATTTACAAAAGGTATTGTACAGAGGTATTGAAAGGCATTATTCATCTCAGTCTGGCAATTTGCCAGAGGTGTGGATGCTCCAGTGTACAGGGAGAGAGAGGGAGAAAGAGGGAGAGAGGAGTTCTTACGGGCTCTCCCATCCCACCAGGGCTCACCCATCCATTTCAATGCAGAAGATTGTTCTGCTCATACGTCTGTGCATAAAAAGAGCTATTTCCTCTACTGTGGGAACCAAGGAAATCCAGATACACATCAGGTTTTCTAGGTTTATTTATTTATTTATTTAATATACAGTAATACCTTGGATTGCAAGTAACTTGGTCTGAGAGCGTTTTGCAAGACAAGCAATTTTTTTAAAAAAAATAAATTTTGACTTGATAAACGAGCAAGGTCTTGTTTTATAGGGATGTAACCGCTCACCTTGAACGGGCGTAGCGGGCCGAAATTGGCCCTGCTCACGCCCGCCAGAGACTCGCTTTGATATAAGAGTGTTTTGGATTACAAGCACGGTTCTGGAATGAATTATGCTTGCAATCCAAGGTATTACTGTATTTGTTCACCGCCCATCAGCCGAAAGGCTCCCTGGGTGGTTTACAAAGAGAAACAAGATATCTAAACTGACAAAAATCATATAAGCCCTGTTGATATCTATGTCCTAATCCATTGGGAAGGTATGCACAAGGAATGAACAGTGCTAAAGTGTAGTGTCACAAAAACCTCATTATGAAAGATCTCTGAAATGTGCCTATGAATATTGTATGCATTGCTGAATACGGAGTCTCTATATGTTCTGTGAAATCCTGTAGTTTATTAATAGGGTGATTTCACCCCCACCCTCTTCTAGGAGTCCATCCCACCAAGTCAGATGACAAACTTCTATTGATTCTAATGGTTATAGATTGCACCGTGTCTTCCCAATGAATTTCATTAGCGTCTCCTTCGAGCTGCCATTTATATCTCCCCGCTCTCTGTTCATTCTCTGTCACCTTCTCCTTTGCCTAAAGTGTTACTAGAGCTCATAAAAGTAATCTGTTTCCAGAGATTTTCCCCATTCCATCAAACACAGAACGCTTTTTACATTTCACTAGCGCATCCCAGTTGTGCCATTTTGTTGAGTTCTGTTGAGAGGAAAAAATATGATCTGTGTATAGATGTTCAATTTGATTTTTCATGTTAATATTTTCCCATGATTGGACACTGCACACGCACAAACACACAGAGGCAATTCCTTTTCTGCCAGGAAAGAAATGGCAAACCTGAGATTTAAAATTTGCTTCTATAGCAGTTGTTCAATTACAAATAACACTCTCGACAGCACTAAGTGCTATCATTGGTATCCTGTTGCTTTTACAATTACATGTTACATTACAAGAAATATTTGAGAAAGCTATGCTGTAATACATAACACAAGGCTATATAGCACAAGACGCATAGCACGGGGCGCGTAGCACAAATCAGGGGGGACTTGTGCAGCATAACGGTGTACAAAAGTGCAAGACTAATAGTACATGGCCTTTCATTTATTTATGATATTTTTAATCTGTCCAATCACAAGTCTTCTTGGGGTGGATTGCAAACAGTTAAATGCAGTGTGGCGTAGTGGTGAGAGTGTTGGACTGGGACCCGGGAGATCCGGGTTCTAGTCCCCGCTCGGCCATGAAGCTCACTGGGTGACTTTGGGTCAGTCACTGACTCTCAGCCTAACCTACCTCACAGGGTTGTTGTGAGGATAAAATGGAGAGGAGGAAGAGGATTATGTAAGCCGCCTTGGGTTCCTTGCAGGAAGAAAGGTGGGGTATAAATATAATGAATGAATGAATGAATAAAACACTATACAAACATTTAAAAGAATAAGATATAGTACTGAACAACAAACAGAACATTGATAGATAAATATAAACATATACATGAACAGCCATAAAAATCTAAAAACTAATTCTCTAAAATGCCTGGGAGAAAAGAAAGGTCTTCAGCTGTCAGCGAAAAGTTACAGGCACCAAGCAAGCCTCCTCGGGGAGGACATTCCATAAATGGAGTGCCACAGCTGAGCAGGACCTCTCTCTTTCTCTTCATTTGCATAGCAGGAGGATATGTGTGAAAAATATGACCACCTGGGCAGGACCATGTGGACCTTTCCCACCCAGTTAGGACTCTCCTGTCCTGATTGCTTGTGAAAGACCCAAATGATATTATGCCCTAACCATGCGGTCACGTTTTCCACACATACTCACTTGCAGCATGAGTTTGCAGTATGTGAAGCACTGCACTCCCGGACAGATGGTTGTGTGATTGGATTATTTACTTCAGTGTAAGTATGCGTGGCCCTGATTCATATTGGGACTGTGGCACTCCACGAGCAGGCGGGATTTAAGCTTTCCCACTCCCATTTTCATCCCAAAATTCCCTCGCTCCCCACGGGGTTAAAAAAAAGAAAAAAATGTCTCCATTGAAATCAATGGAGTTGTTTTTTGTTTTTATAACCCACACCCATTGGGGGGGGATTGGGGGATGAAAATGGGAGGGGGAAGTTTAAATCCCTCCTCCTGGACTGCCATAGTCTTGGGGCGGGACCCACATTACACGGTATGTCGTCAAGTTAGCAGAACGCTACTGCTATATTCATGTTCCGCAGTCACTCCTCACAGGGCACACTCTCGTTAAATGTACTGCAGTCATCCCAGTTTGCCACCCCACACCTAACTCCATAGTGGTAGAACTGGGTGTTGTCTTGAACAGGGTTTGTTTTTTGCTATGTCATCTCTGCGCAGGAGCAATCTTTTAAAAAAGAAAGGAAAAAGAATTGTTCCTCCTGTTCTGAGTTTTCCGAGCACAAGGTTCCTTCCTGTTAAATTAGTGTGATGCACTTGGGAGTAAGGGCATTGGAGAGAATGTGATTTGCTTCTGAGCTGACATGCCTTTTGGCTAATTTACAGCTCCCTGCTCTTCGGGCAACAGGGGTGAACATGGTTGTTTAAAAAAAGGGGGAAGCCTCCCGCTCCTCTCCCCTCTCAAACTCCATGGCGGTTATCCTGGGGGTAGTGCCTGTCAAACGCAGGGGAAACAGCCATTTCAGAAGCAGGACTTCTTTGTTTCTGGTCAGCTGTTTATGTGGAGGTGTGCATGTGCAAATTTGTTTAAAAACAACAACACCAACACGTGATACCCCAAAACAGCTCACTGGGAGACACAGCAACATTTACAAACCCAAAAAATAAATAAATAAGAAGCTGCCAGGGAAGAGGGCGAACCACCGCAGAACAACAAATGGCGGACATCTGTCTTCCCCACCAGATGCACGGGACGCCGCATTCCCCCGCCCCGTGAAAACTATTGGCTAACTCTAGTGATGACACTCATGGCCACACCTCGGACGGGCAATTGCAGGGCAAGTTTAGCACACACTGGTTGCGTACTGCGACAGTGAACCGTAATAACTGAAAAAAACGTGATAAACCTAGTCTGGGAAATTCAGGAAGAAATGAAGGAGAACAGTTACGCAGGACTAGCGCGACCGGCACTAACAAGTGTGTGCATTGTGTGCCCCGCAAGTGACGGCAGCGAAACAGTTCTGTAATATACCTTAGGTGTGGATCCAGCTGTGATCTGAATCAGGACTGCACATGCTTACACTTAAGTAATTAAATCATGCATAGCTCTGCTATGTGCAATATGAAGAATGTTTACTTTGGCTCTCTCTCTCTCTCTGTGTGTGTGTGTGTGTGTGTGTGTGTGTGTGTGTAAGAAGCCTATATCCCACAGACACCTCAAACTTTCTGAGCTAACAGTCCCTTACAAAGCCATTACATTAGCTGCTGACATTGTGTGCTGCATAAACCATGAAACGAACCAAAACATTTAAAAACTATTTAGGTCTCATTTAAAACCGCAGAAAAAAGTTATTTTTATTAGTATTATGAACTTTAAATTTGACTTCCCTACTTACATATATACTAGCCCTCACACACAAAGCTAAAAACTGTATGTTGGGGGCAGAAGTGTGCACGCAAGCCCTGCTCCCAATGTGCCTGGGCATGTGGACTTATTGAAAGACCTCCCTGTGTGGAGCTAGGAGATCTACAGAGTGTTTCTACTTTTCTGCCTTGCCATTCCTGATCACATGGAGGCTTCTATCCATATTCAGCTAAGGAGAAATCCCATGCAGGAGAAATCCTGTATTCTTTCTTTAGAATACTTTCCCGGGAAGATGGAGACAGAGCTTGCATGGACACCCGTGCCCCCTACACATTTTTGGCCCTCACGTGTGCAGGCAAATGCCTGCATAGGGCTTCAGGAATAAGAATATAAAGAATGCTTAGCTAGAACAGGGATGTGTGAATCAGCAAAACCTGAGCTCGTCAAAGTTCTCCAAATTCCTCCTAAAAGCTCGTTCTGACTTACTCTGAGTAAGTGCAGGGCTGCAATCTGCATCAGGACCCTAGCATGGGGGTTAGCAGACTTCAGTTGAGAGCCAACCTCTACATGAAGAGCATTTTCTCTCCTCCTGCTTTCCTGCTACATAACCTCTAGGTGGTGCTGTGCTATGCCAGAATAGCACAAAAACACAAGTAGACTACAAATAGTTCTTTCACTTTCAGAAATAATACCCCATTTCCCCCTCTCTAAAAAAAAACCTGGGAAAGTGCTCTTAAAAAAGAGATCAAAACTGAAGGATCACGACATCGTCTAAAGAACCCATAAAGAACTGTAAGGAATCACGAGCACTCAATAAATGCCTCGTGTAGAAAAGTGTAGGGGGGGGGATGAGATCCAGATTGGGACTGCAGCAGGGGGGGAAGGGTTAAAGCCCTCCTACTCTCCACACAGGGTCCCAATCCAGATCAGGGGCCCTGTGCTTACCCTAGAGTAATGAAAAGAAAAAAGAAGTAGCTTAAAGTGTTCTTTAAAGTAATACGTTCTTTGCCCTCAGTCATCATTTTGTATACACACACCTAATGGCAGTGTTATTTCTAAGCCTTTTTGATTCAGAGATAGGCTTGGAAGCAAGATGGTAATATGAGCAAAAGACACAGAAATGACAAGGCAGGTAAGAATAAACTTTGTATGTTACAGGAAGCTTGTATGTTACATGATGCCATCACTTTTCATGCTTCTGAAGCAGCATCTGAAGGAGGAACATATGCATCTCACGCCAGGTGTCTGCCACAGTCCTTCTGTTCAAATAATAAGCTGGGGATACACTTTTATATTGTAGGATTCATTTATTTTACCTTTACCATTTTGTTGTTTACACAATTTCTTCTAGCCTGAGCAATGGGTAATATGTGCAGGTTCAAATGTTCCCCCCTTTCCTTTTGATGACATAAAGAAATAGATTTAAAACTGGAATAGTGAGTTCTTGTCTTCTTTTGTCTGTTTCCAAAATAACCTCTTGTTCCCTTCTTCTTCAACAGACTATATGTTCCTTTTCTCTCCCTGAGAACACTTATATTCTTTCCTACAAGGGCTCCTTCAACTACCATCTTAAGACTGAAGCATGTTGTCTCCCAGAAACAGTTTTCCTCGGCCCTTTCCCTATATTTGTTAATCATATCTGGCCTGAAGAAGAATTCCCTACCCCTGTTGCATCCAGAAATATGAGGCAAAACATCCAATCAAAACACTATTCTATCCAATCTTTTAGTGAGAAACAAGCAGCCCACAACTGCCCTTGTCCTAGTCATCAGAGCTGTGACTGACATGTACAGGAAGCAGCAATATCCTGCTTGTTTTCGTCTTACATGAATGGACCAATGAGAAAAAATATCCACAATTTCTGAACCCCCTCTTCCTTGTCAATCAAAGTTCTGCTTTTGCTTTGAGAGACTTAGCTGAGAAGTAGCAATACGATCATGTGTGCTGCTAACTCATGTACGCTGAATAGAACTGGGGCCAAATGGCACATTACATGGGAGATCCATAACTGGATCCCCCGATTGTTTTAAAAACTTAAAAGCTGATAACGGGACCCCAGATTGGATCAGAAGCAGCAGTACTGAGGCATGGAGTTTCCCTCTTTCCCTCTGTGCTATTTCTTTATTCAAATCTCCCCTGCCCAGCCATTCCTACCAACTGGGGGGAAAGGACAGGTATCCATATTGCTTTACTCTCCCTATGAATCTTGTTTTCTATGTACCTTAAATCTTGAGCAACCCAAAAAACATGGCCTGACTGCAGCCTAAACAGGTGATTGTGGCTTTTGGCCTGAAGCAAAGTTCCATGCAACCCAAAAGCTTACGCCAATGCATTTTAAATGTAAGTTTGTCTAAATAAAGTATCTTATCCCACTTGCTCTTTCTTACTGGAGTTGCTCTGCTCTTCCAAAGAACCTCCCTTTGTTAATAAAAGAAGCCCTAAGGAAAGGAGACTGGAAGTGATTTGTCTTTGAAGATTTATTTTTATCTTCGCCAGCTGTTAAGCCTGCCCCACTGGCTTATACTGCCAATAAATAAAAATAAAATAAACCTCCGTATTTCATTTGTAATGTAGTCTTGTTGGGGAAGTATAATATGTTTCTTGGTAGTGCCTGTCCTAGTTCTCCTGAATTTAGGCAGAGATTATTTTCTTTTAGTGTGCATTTCCAGTCAAAGCAACATTTCCTATCCCTTAATAGGACAGTTACCAGGGGGACTTGCATTCTGCAGAACCTGGTGCGTATGCAAAACAAGAGACTCGAAAGCATACTAATGACTGCCAGTTCATGCTGTCTGCAGAGGATTACTAGGGATTATATGTAATTATCTGAAATTGCACACTGTTTTGCTAGTTTTTTAAAAAGAAGGTGTGTAATCGATAGGGCTTCTAAGTTGTGGGTGTTTTTTTTTAAAACTATTGCCTTCTATTTCCATTTGCTCATTTATGAAATGTGGATAATGCCTATAATAAAGCTATGTACCAGCTATATAGCCTTATAGGCAGACTGTTTGTCCATCTAGCTCTGTCTGTAGTGTCTACTCTGCCCTTTAGTGTACTAAAGTTTCCTTGGTCTACTTAATATTTCCTTTTCTTCTTCAGCACCTTTTTTCTCTCTCTCCAAAGCTAAACAGGCCTAGGCTTTCATCTCATAACACAAATGTTTTATTCTCATCTTTTTGAATTCAGAAATCAAATGCAGGACCCAAACAACCCAGGTCCTGACTCACCTAATCTGTGCTGGGGTGATCACCCATCAATGACAAGAAGGCTGATTTTGATTCAGTTTTCCCACCCCAGCTGCTAAAGGTGAATGGTATTGTCAGAGCTGACAGTCACTGCTAATCTGTCTGGCAATGTGCATGTAATCCAGTTCAACAAACAGGGCAACTTATGAATGGCAAGATGTTGGATGCAGGTATTTACCTCCTATTACAGGTTCCACATGCTTTCTGGAATGTCGACACAAAAAGGCATCTGCCTCCTACTTGTCTCAGGGCAAAGGCAGACATTACATTAAAGATGTTCTTTTTTCACTAGTGTATGTGCATGCCCCTCAATCTAGATTGAGATCCTACTGTGGGGAGTAGGGGGGGGGCTTTAACCCTTCTCCCTGCTGTGGTCCTGATTCAGATTGCCATCCCTGTGCTTACAGCAGAATTTAAAAAGCATGTAATGGGCGGTATCCTATTGTGCCCATGTGTCAGTTGGACCGATCGCTAGTGCAACAGGAAGTTATCAGTTCTATAAGCAATGACCTTCCCCCGCATCACGCGCAGCTGTGGGCGGGGAGAAATTTTGCGGACGTGGTGGGAGGAGAGGCGAGACTTACCAGTTCTCGCAGGTACGCTCAGGTAGAGGGGGCGGGGTTACAGGAGCCAATATTAGGACCTGCAGCACCGCCCCACACCCTCTTTGTTCTTCGCAGCTCCCTCCCGTCCTGTATTCAGTATGGGCTCCTCTGGTCGCCGTTAAGGGGCCGAGTAGGAATTTTGGCTTATCCCTTTTAGAGGGGTGGGCGCGTTTCGCCTACTCCATACTACTGCAAGGTTGGGAGAATTTTTAGTTAGTGCACATAGGGAAAAAAATGGTCACAAATAGATAGTTGGCAGGTAAGTGCGGGTTAGGGTATGGATAGGGTGAGGTGAGCATCCCTGGCACCATTCAGGTGACAGGCGGTTTTATGATGCCTCAGATGGATGGGTCAGTAGGCTCAGACAGCTGGGGGTCAGGAACGCCTGTGAGGCCTTTGTTCTCGCCAAGCTTGTTGTCGTGAGACTCCGAGAGGGTGCGACGCAACAAAGGCTCCCAACACTGGAAAGTGCAAAAGGGGGAGGCGGCGGAATTCCTCGCCACCTCCCGGTTTTGGATGCTCCGCCCAAGTGCATAACAGAGCGGCCTACCAGGCCAGAATAGAATAACCCGCACTCGATCCCTTTGCAGTTCTTTGTATGTAAATATGTAAATAAACGTGGCCCAGTTAAACACCAACTGATTGTCTCGGTTCTTCATTTCCCACCTATACGTCTGCAAACTGAAATGAGTGGAAATGCTTGTTTCCAGAATGGGGTAGGTGAGAGGATCTCTCAGAAGGGAGTTCAGCTGACTTGTCCTAATCTGGAAATGAGCATTTCTGCCGTTTCCAGGGTTACTTTTAAAACCCCTAACTCCCTGTTGTGCTAGCAATCATCCCACTGGCGCAACACAGCAAGTGTTAGGTAGATATTGCCCAATGCTTTTACTTTAAATAAAATACTGTACTGTCTGCTTTCGCCCTGTTATAGTGGATTTATCTACCTTGCTGCTTACCATCTACTCAATGTTCATTTGCAGATCATGAATTTCACAATTCATTTGTTTAACCACTGCTAAATGTGAAGTGAAACTTATTTTTACATAGAAGCAGGCAAAGCCATTTTCTAAAGACTACCCACATGTAGGAATGTCCACAAACCTGGGGGGGGTGCCCCGCCTCTCCGTGGCGCCCCCCCACCGCTCGATCCTCTGCACCACTCGAGCTGGCTGCGCCGCCCGTGCCGGTCACGTCACTTCTGGCCAGCTGGAAGTGACGGGACCAGCGCGGGCGGCGTGGGTGTCTTGCTGCAGAGAGGCGAGCGGCCACTGGATCCCGGTAAGGCCCGCTCACCTCTTGCAGGCGTGAGCGGGGCCGATTTCGGCTCTGCTACGCCGGCTCGAGGCGAGCGGATACATCCCTACGACATGCTTTATTGGATAGACATATTTCACTACTTGATTCAATTTATAAGGCTTCTATTGTTTCCAAAATTGAACAATGTTGAGTATCAAACATATATCCATAAGAAGCATCCTTACAGAATTTGTTTTAATATCATGTTCTAACAGAAAATCATTCTGATAGACACTCCCCCCCAACTGCCTCACATGCTAAATCAAGATTTTAATTATTGCAACACCTAGAATTAATAAAAAGCTATATTCAAAACCTTCATGTCAGTGTTAAAGATTGAAATGGGATTGATGATGATTGGACCATTCTAATTGTGGCCTCAGTCTTGGGGATTACTATAATTAGATTATCCAACATACTAGATTTCATAGATCATAGAGTTGGAAGGAGCCTACAAGGCCATTGAGTCCAACCCCCTGCTCAATGCAGGAAACTAGAGGAGGGGTCTCCCATCCAAGTAATAACCAGGCCTGTCTGACACTGCTTAGCTATCCACACTCAGACAAGCTGAGCCAGCGTTCTTCTGTGACAGGATGGATGCTTGAAATTCATCAAAGTGTATTTGCGTGTATAGAAGGGGAAATAATGAGTTGAGATAATAAGTATGGTATAAATTAGGGCCACATTGATTGATAATCAAAATCTGCGAAGGGAAAAGTGCGGGTCACTGTGAAGATGGGACATGGCGGAGGTTAAGCTAAGTTTCCCCTTCCCCCTCATCTGATTGATTTTGAATTCTTTCACCCTTGTTCTCTTGCTTTTCCTTGGAGTGTGTTGGGAGTCCTTGGGTAGCCTGAGATAGTTAGTGGCACCTGGGAGATAACAAATTATCTGCAGAGCTGTGTAGCAAGGCCAGAAGTTAATTAGGATGAAATCATGAGAAAGTGCCCGCAGCTGGGAATGGGCAGGGCCCCCCCTCCTTCAGAAAGTAGGAAGATGGGATTGGTGGAGGCTCGGTGGGAAAAAGGACCCTGGTTTTGGATAAAGGAGTTGGGTGGGGAAGGCACGGGGTTCTTCCTTTGGCCTGGACACTGTGGAAGTTCCATCTTGGGCAGGTATGCCGGATTTGCGGGACAGCTGGGGAAGCTAGGCCTGGTTTGGCTCAAGCAGTTCTTTGCAGACTTTTGGGGTTTGTTTTAGATATCCTTTTAGAGTCCTTTTTTATTCCCATTCCCCTTCCCTCACAACAACCTACCTCAACCCCTTTCCCCTACCTTCTTTTAGCCCTTTCTTATAAGGGTTTATTTTTTATGTATTGGACCATTGGAGACCCTACACTGCTTAATCTTTAATTTTTGTTTTAATAAAGTCTCCATCTTAAAATCTGTGAGTGTGTTCCTTTTTAGTCTGTAAGGCTGGGCTGCTACACCAAACTGGTGTAAGGGAACCAGGGAGGTGGGCAGCAGACCAGGGATACATTGGTTCTGTGGTCTACCTTGTAGGGCGAGCGTACAGTCACTAACTATACCGGCCTCTGGCCAGTAGAGGTCTTTCAGGTGACACATCAAACCCCAAGGGGCGGTGCCTGTAAATTGCCACCCCCCCTCCAGTTTTACACCATCCAGGTGCTGGAAGACTTTCCCAATGGAGAATCCCTCCATTAAATAACTGGCATCGTCTTGCCGTGGATAACCACTTAGCTGACAAGCCAGGGGGCCCAATCTAATTGGGCTGGGCCCCTTTAGAAGGTGGCTGTTGTCCAGTACTGGCGGGCTGTCTGCCGCTGGAACCGGGCCTGGTAGAGCCCTTAAAGCCCTTGAGTTTAAAACAGGAAGTGGAGGCATGTTGCCTGTTGCACACTGCACACTCGTGCCAAAATGGGCATGTAGGGCATGCATGAGCAAGAGCACTGGGAGGAAAACTCCCAGCAGACTTGTTGGTGTTGAACCAACTGCCCCGTGGCAACACGGGGTGAAGAATTAGCAGATGACTTGGCTAACACATGACCACTATCGGTCCTTTCCCCCACAATTGGCCTAGCAGGAATAATAAATTCCATCCATAAGTCATTATCCTTAAAATCCCACCTCAAAGTATGATCAGAAGTGGCCTTCTTATGGAAGCCTTCATCATAGGCCATCATCCAAACACTGCCCTCAAATCCTGAGTTTGCTCGATAGATAATATTGAGATACTTAGTAAGCATCTTACTAAGAAGGAGTAAGTAGTACTAAGTAGTAAGCATCTTACTAACAGTAGGAGACAACACAAATAAAGAATAGCAAGGGCCCAAGACCCACGTTAACAGGGAAGGCTGAGGCTGGCTGCTAGAAATGAGCACAGAGGCCCAGCCATGTGGCCCGGCACAACCTCAAGCAGGAAGGCAGGGAAACCCACAGAGAGAGACACAAAGTGGCAGGCCATGAGGTGCGCACATACCACCTGCTCACCAGAGAAGCTGGCAACAACCGTGGGGGCTCCCAGGCCTAAGAATAGGCCACTACTCAGTTGGCAAAAACTGTGCACTTCCACAACAACACGGACTGCTGGGGGTGAGGGAGAAGCCGCTCTCAGATTGGGCTGGTGCTGGGGCACAGCCACATGATCGGTTGCGCTGAACAGGCATGCCCAGCTGCAGCTGGGGCCGAGTGGGCTGGGGAATGTAAAGCGGGCAGGTGCCGAGACATAACCACACCGCAGATCGCGTCCAGCCTCACAGAAGCCAAGTGGGGCCCAAACAACAAGGGAGGCCACTCTGTGTGGCTGATCATGCCAACAGACCCTCACAGCTGCAATGCAGCCCAGGTAGGACCGGGGGATGCCGGCCGCACAGTAGGCAGGCGCCAGGACGCATCCGTGCCACAGAATGCGTCCGGCCTCACACCAGAAGCCAAAGCTTGGCCCGGACAACCAGGAAGGCCGCTCCTGGCCAGAAGACCCAGGAGGAGCGGGCCACAACCTCCCTGACTCCCCAAATCAAAGCAGAAGGCAGTGGCTCTCAGGATCACTCCCAGGAGAAGGTAGGCTGGAGAACCAAAAGGACCACGTGTCGGCAAAAAGGCTGCATGTGGGATGCTCTTGAGCACACAGGACCTCTTCAAATGGAGACCTGCAAAGGAAAGAGGTTGAGGGTGGGGCAGCCGGGACTACTGTCATCCCTGGAGCCCCGCCCTCCAGTAGCCTATTGGTGCATGGAAAATCACACCATGGTCTGACTCGAATTCCTCCCCCCCCCATGCACAAAATTCTCCTCGCCCACAGCTGTCGGTGGTTGAGGTTAGAGATGAAATACAGTTCCATCCCACCAGGAGATTTCACTTTCTTGAATCGCTAGATAGTGATTCGTTTTACAGAGTATGCTTTTTACCAACTAATGTATCAGGTAATCAAGGGGGAAACCCCATTAACATAATGTTGGGGGAAAGGATTCAGATGGACCCAAACAATAACATTTTAATCCCTTTTAGCAAGAAATTATAGAACCAGGATGGTGCACACTAGAAAAAATGAAATGCACGTTAAACTGCCCTTAACAATGGCCCTGATCCTGAGACAGATGTGAGCAAGTAGGCATTGCAATTATAACACATGGGAGTAAACATGTGCAATGGAGCCAGACAGCAGATGAAAATACTAATTCCCATCACAAGGAGGATGAGAAAGAATATCCTTATATCTACTGTGCAGTGCCAAAAGGGGCACCTCTTAGCTGGGTCACCTGCATATCCATATCATGATGTACATGCACACTCAGTTGCTGCTGATATGCATCTCTTTCCTTGCATGTCAGTTGGCTTACCCATGTACAGTATTATTTGTTATTCACTTTTCCTCCAAGGAGCCCAAGGTGGTGTACATGATCTTCCTCCTCTTCATTTTATCCTCATAACAACCCTGTAAAGTAGATTAGGCTGAGAGACAGTGGGTGGTCCAAAGTATTCTGGTGAGCTTCATGGCCGAGTGAGGACCTGGGTCTCTCCCATGTCACAGTCCAACACTCTAACCTAGTGGTTCCCAACCTTGGGTCCCCCGATGTTGCTGGACTACAGCTCCAGCATCCCTTGCCATTAGCCATGCTGGCTGGGTATGCTGGGAGCTGTAGGCCAGCAACATCGGGGGACCCAAGATTGGGAACCACTGCTCTAACCACTACACCACACTGGCTGTCTGGAGCATGGAGGATGGATTTCTGCATCTAACCTTTCTCCAGTCCACAGATGCAGTGAGTTGTGGAAATGTGCATGGTGAAACCAACTATTCCAGGCTGCCAGAGGTGCCTGTTGAATCAGGGTATTCCTGATTAAACTATGCATTGGATTATAAAACCATATTTCTTTTTGGAAACCATCCTGCAAACATACTTCCTATACTTTTGTTTCATCCACTACACTTTCTTAATATACACTGTATCTAAGAAGGTGGAGAGTGTTCCACAGTTTCTTCCCAATGTAAATAATCTGGAGAATATGACATAAAACAAATAATATTTGTTAAATATTATTAAAATATTTTTTAATTTTGGTTAAAAACAAATAATATTACAACATGGAGACATGGCCATGCATAGGAACCCAGTCAAGCCAGTTGGAGTCAATGGGATCAGCAAGTAACAATTAACAAAGCTCCTTGACTGAATTCCTCTGGATTGGCTCCTATTTATCTTGCTAAGGGTGGCAACTGTAAGACTACAGCTCCTCAGCCTTCGGCCATTTTATTGGAAGCCCATGAAAGCCCCACTGAAATGAATAGGGGTCTGTTCATTTTGTCCATTGCACCCGTAGTCATTAAAAATGCATCTTCTGCGACTGACTGAAGACAAGTCATCCCTGTTTTAGGACTACAGTCCAATAAATAAGTATTGAAAACACAGCTAGGGGTTTCCAATTACAGATATGGAAAGGCTTGTGATCACGGGTGTGTGCGTGTTCAGTGGCTGACAATGAGATCCTACTGTGAATACATTTTTTTCTGAATTGCAGTCTTTATAACTATCAGTAGGAACACCTTGTCCTAGATATTCACTCTCTTTAACTTCACTCTTCTGATGTACATATTAAATTTCTACATCATTGTTACTCACTTAAAGCATCCAGAGAAGAATCTGGATTCCTAGATCGTTGGATTTAGTTAGGTTTCCCTTATGTGATTAAGCAATAGGTGGCAGCAGTTAAATATCTAAACCTTCCTTACAAACTGGTTGACTTATGGGCTGTTGCACGTATTATGCAGCAGCAAATCTGGGTTTCCCACCAAATCTGACCTTGTCAGGGAAGCGCACAGCCAATGCTTGCTCCCTGACAGGTGTACCTATATTTACAAACATGTTTGATGCAGTCACATTTAAAGTTTTTAGATACACATCCATCTCTTAGATGTAAACCTAAAACTGTAATGCATGCATATTCCAAGGGAATGAAGATGGTTACAGGGTTAAATCACTTTGTCTTGGTCCATGGCCTAAATGAAATTGCATGGCATGCCCTTGACGTGTAAGACATGATAAGAAATAGGGTAAAAACTTGCCATGTAAAATATACAAAGAGCCAAAATGACCCATCTAGCACCAGTTTCAGTTTATTGAACATTTGAGGGCTCTGGTCATCTTGCCCAACTAAAAACAAAACATTCCTCTTGTTCAACAATGCTTATCTACACCATTTTTGAGAGTTTCAATTTGTGCAATGACATTTAAAAACAAAAAACAAAAAAACCCCAGCAGAGACTAGCTTAAAATGTTGAGATATTCGTGGAATCCTAAATTCTAAACAGTTGGCAAGTTATTGAAACTGGCACTCAAGAAATCCTGCCTCTCCCCTCTAGTGTAAACTGCCAAGGGATATGTTAAATTATATATCATCCCCATAGCTTCTTGTGGTTTGTAGCCTATATTAAATTCAAAGGCTTAATATGTATCTAAGGACTGAATGTTCCAGGACTGATGTGACACTTGTACAAGTAAACTACTATTTAAGTCCAGTCGGAACTAAGCATTTACTAAAGCTTACCAATTCACCAGAATTACAAAAAATTCCTTTGATTTTGCTTGAAGGAGAATTTCTTCTTCTTGAAGGTGATGATTTGTCTGTCAATAGTACCAAGGGCGGCTGTTATATTGCTGTATTCAGCAGTATGCACTGTTGTCAGGTACTTGAGTCAGGTTAAATAAAACTGTGGGAGGCCTATCTTCAAACCGGGAACTTCAGAAGGCTAAAGACTTAAAATGAGATTAGTGGATCAGCACCTGATGCTAGCATTCCCATGTGGAGCACAACCTTCTTGGAAACATGCAGTGAACTGTTAGCACAAATAAGAAAATAAAAGGGCAGAAACAGAGTTTCATTCTTCTTTCTTTTTATCCTCATATGCGACTGGATTCTAAATCTTAACACCAGTGCAGGTCCAAAGCAAGTTAACTGTGGTCATTGAAGTCTATTTATTTATTTAATGCATTTCTACTGCCCTTCAGCCAAAAATGTTCCCAGGGCAGTTTACAACAACAACACAAAATACAAGAATAAAAATAAGCCAAAATAAAGACTTCTGCTAGCAGTGAGAACAGACTGTTGCAAGCTTGTTCACAACGCTTTACAGATCTATTTATATAAGGGATGTTTGGGTCTTGCAAACTGATCACTCACTCGCTGAGTATCAAATTATGGGACTTCACAATGTATAGAAAGCTGAATTTTGGTATACCTATAGTCCAACACCACCTGGAGGGGTTGGGTATTGGAGGCACTGTATTATAGTGGTTCCGGTCCTTCCTCTCTGGAAGGTTCCAGAGGGTAGTTCTTGGGGAGGAGGTTTCAGACCCTCGGCTGCTCACTTGTGGGGTGCCGCAGGGTTCCATCCTCTCCCCGATGCTATTCAACATCTACCTAAAGCCACTGGGGGCTATCATCAGGAGGTTTGGGGTGCGATGTCATCAATATGCGGATGACATGCAGCTCTACCTCACTGAGGTTGGCCATTGAGATCCTGTCCAAGTGCCTGGAGGCAGTGGGTGGCTGGATGGGAAGGAACATGTTGAAACTGAACCCTGACAAGACCGAGGATACTTCTGGTGGGAGACAAGGGGAGGTTAGGGGATGTTGACCTGGTGCTGAATGGGGTACATCTTCCCCTGAACTCGGACCAGGTCTGCAGCTTGGGGGTCATTCTAGACTCCCAGCTGTCCATGGAGTCTCAGGTGTCAGCTGTGAGCCGGGCAGCGCTGTATCAACTCCATCTGATATGGCAGCTGCACCCCTACCTTCCTAATCATCTGCTCCCATCAGTGGTTCATGCCTTGGTCTCCTCTTGCCTAGACTACTGTAATGCGCTCTACGTGGGGTTACCCTTGAAGACTGTTCTGAAGCTTCAGCTGGTACAGAACGCGGCGGCTTGCCTGATTAAGGGCAGCCGCCAGCGTGATCACATCACGCCAGTGCTTAAGGAGTTGCACTGGCTACCAGTTGCTTGCCGAGCCGAATTCAAGGTGTTGGCGTTGACCTTTAAAACCCTACATGGCTCCGGCCCAGTTTATCTCAAGGAGCGCCTCTAGCAACATCAAGTAGGCCGCTCAACAAGATCTGTCATGGACGGCCTTCTCCTTATCCCATCAGCCAGAGAAGCCAGGCTGGTGGGGACTAGGAAGAGGGCCTTCTCTGTGGCGGCCCCCAAGTTATGGAACTCCCTCCCTAGTGACCTTCGCCATGCCCCCTCCGTGATGAGCTTCCACCGCGCATTAAAAACATGGTATTTCAGGCAGGAATATGGGGTGGGTTAGGATTTTAAAAGAATTTTTATACTGTTTTAATTATTATGTTTTATTGTATTGTTTTAACTGTACATCGCCCAGGGTGGCCGGGTGACCGGCCAGATGGGTGATTAACAAATATAATAAAATAAAAAAAAAAAACACACATCCTGATTGCTAGAAAAGTAAAACACGAAAAGAAACACATCCAAACAAACAAGCAGAAAACAACCCAGAACATTTGTACCTCTCTCTCCTGAAACCTTGGACTAGAGAGGAAATCCTCCTTATATATCAGAGAACAGAAACATAGATGAGACACAGTGCTATGCTGTGTGTTTTGTTTTACACAACTGAAGCAAGCAGCCTCAAACTGGTGAAGGATTTAGAAAGCAGCTAAAAAATACAGAATGTTCCCCTTCACACACCTTTTCAGCAACTGACTTTTCCCTCTGCAAGGAAGGATTATGCCTACCTATACTTCTAGAATTACTCAATAATAACAAAAAATGTGACAGTACTACCAAGCCAACATAAAAGACTGTAAAGTCTCATTGACTTCAGTGGGAAAGTTAAGCAAATGCTTAAGTCTTTTCAACTGAAATCAATCGAACAAAAGGGCTTGAGGTCATCATTTGAGGCCTCATTGAAGACTGTCCCTGCCAAATGAGATACGACAGGTAACAATGAGTGAAAGGGCCTTCTGAGGGGTCACAGCAGGTGGAATGCCCACCCCAGAGAGGCTTCCCTGGTGCCTATCTCAGTATCATTTTGGCACCAGGGAAAGCCTTTTTAATTTTCCCTGACCTTTTGAATTATTCTGTAGTTCTCTTATTGTTTTAGCTCAGCTCTTCTGCTCTGTTATGAATTGATTTATCATTGTGTATTTTTATTCTGATGTCCTTTGTTTTTAAGTGATGCATTTTGTACTACTCTTGCATTTTACAGTATTTTTGGGGGGCTTGTTATAGTATTTTTATTGTAATTGTAACTTTTTGCACTACAGTGCAAGACACTTAGAGAATCTTCATAATTAGATGGCCTAAAAAACAACAACCCTAGTGAGACTAATTTTCCCTGGAATTTGCCCAACACATTTTTGAATCACATGATCTTATTACAGTTTTTGGCAATGTCCATATGAAAGTGAAACTTGCCAGGCTTGAATTACTTGTAATTACTAGTAATACTTGAATTACTACTTCTAACCAGTGGGGGATTATGGCCACTGCCCAGGCAGGGTGGAAGCATACAGATGGGAAATCCCAAATACTGTAGTTCAGATTGACCCAGTCCATGTTTTGCAAATCTCTCTAACAGTCTAGGTCTCCCACCCAAGCCCTGGACCCCACCAACTGACAGCTGGTGCCCACTGCTATGAGAAGGGGCCTACCACACAGGAAGGGTAGGCTTTGAGCAGTGGTTAGTACGGGGACTTACCAGGCTGCCAAGACCCCCAGGTCTAAACTGAGCCATTCCCATGACGGGTAGGCCCTACAGGGGTTGGACAGGATACTAAGACCCCCAGCTCTAAGCTGAGACATCCCCATGAAGGGCAGGTGTGTGTATCTCTTGACCTGTTCAGGTTAAAATACAAAGGCACAAATATAGCCAGAGACTATAGATCCTGTCTTTCAATATCATATACCGGTAATCTCTGAATCAGAGGTTTAGAAGCTTGTTGTTGCTCAAACATTAGAAAAGATTCAAATGAAACACTAATTGAACTGATTTTGTGTAAAATTATATGGGACCATTTACTAGAGTAAGAGGGCCGGTTCACACGACCCAGGCTGCCAGCAGGGGAGGAACCACGGGGCCGTCCGTGGGGTCCGGAGGGGCGCTGCACACGACTGGTGCCCCGTGCACGTGGGCAGACCCCGTAGTCCCCGCACCGCAGTGCGGGCCTCCCGGCACTAGGGGGTGAGGCCCCGGGATGCCCAGAGGGGCCGTTTGCCCCTACAGGGTGAAGCAGCGGCAGCTCTGGACGCTCTGGGCTGCCGCCTCTGTGGGGCCCCCGCGGGATGGCCGCCCGCTGTTCGGACGGCACGGTGACCACACGCGGTAGGGGCTTACCCCTTTACCGACCATGGTCACTTTGCATGCGTCCCGCCCGCAGCTGTCCCGCGGGGGCACCCCCGGTCGGCGTGCACACGACACGGGAACTGTGGGGACTTGCGGTTCCCGTGTCGTGCGAACAAGCCCTGAGTGTGTTAGCATGAGATATACAAGCTAGATGTTGATGGGAAAAAAATGCAGATGTAACCAGAATTTTAGTGCCTGGGCCCATGCTCTGGTTTCCACAAATCCTATCCTGTTTCTAAAAACATGGCTGCATAAATAAAATTAAATATCCTACAGAGTTAAGTACCCTCAAAATACAATGCAAGAAAAAAGCCTGAGCTTTTTCCACAGCAGCATTAGTCCCGTTACTTCACACAGGGATACCATATAATAATTGAATCAGCAACCTGGCAGGTGTGAACCTCAGCTCTAAGCTGAGGCACACCCATTGTGACAGAATTTTCCTTGTCTAGTGATTCTGTTATGACAATCTGGGTGGTAGATTCCCCTATGGAATGGAGGTCAACCCCACACTCTCATGAAAGGTTTGGGATGTTTGGCTGGGGTAAAGATGTGTGCAGCTGGATGAAGTGCGCACTTTGCCCTTTAACGCTAAACACACACTGACGTCGGAAACAAAAGAGTTATTAAAAATGAAATATAGGACAGGTACAGCGTCTTCCTCTTGGTGATACAGCAAACCCAGTGGTTTCAGGCAGCAAAATACCCTTATGCTATAGTTCAAACACACTCTCTATAGTTCTTGGAGAAGAGAGAGTCCCTGTTCGCCCTAGTGGCCTACAGATAGGAAGGGTGGTGGAGGAAAAAAAGCTTCCGTCTAGAAGGATAGCTAGAGAAAGGAGTTCCGGTCACTACCTTGTCCACTGGTGGTCCCTGCAGTGGACTCCCTTGTGGTAGTTGCGTGGAGGCAGGTGGTAATCAAGAGGCCTGCATGTCGAGCATGCTCAAATGTCTTGGGATGGCTCTCTCGACTCTTTCCCAACACACCTTCCCATTTCTCAAACCTCAGTTCTTATACTTTTCTTTGAGCCCCTGGCTACATGAGTGGGTGGGGGCCTCCTTTTTTCTCCTGATGGTCTTAATCGCCGCTAATTGCTCTGTCCTTTGTGTACCTATGGCCCTTGATGGGTGTTGTAGGAAAACCTTTTGTGGGTTCCCCTTACTTGATGAGCTTAAGTTCCTGGTTGAGTCTTTCTAGGGGGGGCGGGAGTCATCCTTTTACAGGGCTATTTTTAGGTTCTTTTCAGGAAAGTCTCTCCTGTGCCTTTAGGCCATGCATGCTAGTCTGATCATTGCAAGACTCTTGGCCGCTGCCCATTCATGCTTCCTAGACAGTCCCCAATCACTCTCCATGCAAGCTTTCAATTACATCCTGCGCACCAGTCTGCCTGCTGAGGCTGTTCATTTCCCATGAACCCAAGCTTACCCAGGCTCCTATTGGGGCCTGCTGTGGTCTTCCTTGTGAGCCATGGTCACAACCAGATGATTATTATAACTATCTCCTCATAACAATATTATGATATAGAATGATCATGTATCAGCCTATGCTATATTCCAGGTACAAAGTCTCACCTAGGAATTTGTACAGGCCTGTGGCTCACGCTGACTCAGCTTGTCTGAGCATGGAAAGCTAAGCAGGGTCAGGCCTGGCTATTACTTGGATGGGAGATCCCTCCTCTAGTTTCCTGCATTGAGCAGGGGGTTGGATTCAATAGCCTTGTAGGCTCCTTCCAACTCTATGATCTATGAAGCTAAGTTTCCAAAATTCCTGGTATTAACTCACCAAGGTTTTAGACAGAGGACTCTGAGATCAGGCATGTCTTTCCATCTTTTACTTCAAAACCTTAAGCAGTTTCTACCTTATTTACGTTTCATGATGTAAGAGCATTAAACTTAAAAGAATACATAGTAGTTGCAAACAAAACACATCTTTTAAACTTTTTAGGAATTATTTGGGAGCATTGTCTTTTTAAAGATTAAAATATCTCCCCCAATAACATTAATAAGCCTGTAGCAAAAAGGAGTAGAGAAGTCAATGAGGACCAGTGCCATTGTCATCCTGTAGGCAGATGTAGTGTCCTGTGAGAACCAGTGGTTTGGTTCTGTGAGCACAGGTGGAATGTCCTGGAGTTTCCATATTTTGATTCTAACCAAGGCCTTCTAACACATGAATCAACATTCATATGATAATACAGAAATATATCTTAACATTCCATTGCTTCTTTATGAAAATTATAAATTTATGAGAGAGATACGTTAATGAGAAATATGTAGAAGACCAATATCTCTATTTTGGATAAATATTTGCAAGGTAGTCTATCAGGCAGGAGTCTTACAAAATGCAATGGCTTCTGGGGTAAATATTTGTCACATCTTTTCCTTGGTCTTCTACATTTTGATAGCCTTTTTTAGAGACTACAGTTAGGGTTTTAAAGCTACCTAGGTGATTCAAACCCATTTAAGTTTGTTACCCTTATACAAGTACATTTTAAGTGGATCACATATCAGCATTTTTATACCATACACAAATCATTCAATTTTGTAGCATAAGACAAAATTTCTAATAATACAACAGTTATATTTTCCATTACATAGAATCAAATCCATTGTATATTTTAGTCTATAAGACATCTGTCTGGTGTATGCCAGATCACCAGATAATTCCTCCAAATATGAGCATGAAGCTTTAGCTCTTCAGTGGAGTTTTTCAATGTAGAGAGGGTATCTTCCTTTGGTTGGACTGAGACACTGACCAAATTCTGCTCCTTCTTCAGTGTCTACAGGTCAATCAAAGACTCAATATTTGATTGATGAGAAGAAGTGAATGCAATATAGGACACAGTATTTTCTTTGCATCTTGTTTACTTTTAAAACACAACTTGGTTAATTGTTTATTTCCTTTATAAAACCTTTTTACTTACTATATTTAAAAAAGAGAAGATATTAATTAATATTTCAGTCAACTTTTTCAAAAGCTGAATACAAACAAACAGTAAGAATTCTTATTTTATATTATTTATTTATTTATATTTATTACTTTTATATCCCACCTTTTTTTCCTCCTGCAAGGAACCCAAGGCAGCTTACATAGCCCTCCTCCTCCTCTCTTCATTTTATCCTCACAACAACCCTGTGAGGTAGGTTAGGCTGAGAGTCAGCGACTGGCCCAAAGTCACCCAGTGAGCTTCATGGTTGAGTGGGACTAGAACCCAGGTCTCCTGACTGGAGAAACCGGGTCTCCAGTCCAACACCCTAACCGCTATACCATACTGGCCCACATATTAGAAATTCTTAAGTAAAGCATCATTACTAGGATTATAACAATGACATTAGTTTTAAGCATTAATATGAAAAACATTATTTCACTATTTTTAATTAAAACACATTTCCCCCTCCCTCTCCATGGGTTTTTTTAAAATAGCATTGCTTTCCCCCTCTTTTCCTTAAGCATTGAAATATTACCGTTTTACCTTGATTACAAAGCAAAACTCATTTATCTTTTATGAGGGCCTTTAAAAACTGTTTTTCCCCATCAGGGCAGTTTTTTTTTCCTGTCTTTTTCTCTTTTACCCGAGGAATGCTCTTCAGAGCAAATACTGCTTCAGTTTGTTCACTTAAGTAAAGCTGGATTCTTGGTTGATCACAAACAGTCAAATGAAAAAAAGGCAGAAGGCTTTTATCTTGATTAGTCCATCCATAGGGAAGACACTGATTCTTTCATGTTCCCTTTTCCTTGTTACTTACAAGTTGTAAGGATAACTTTGCACTCTTCCTGTTCTTCCTTTCCTTGAGCATCCAGCCTTCAACAGGTGCTGCTGAAAAGGTATGTTGCCCAGAAGATGACTCTTCAATTTTTCCTTGAATTCCAATATTTTAGTCATGATGCCTTCATTTCAAATATTATTTCCTCGACACAGGTGATGTTTAAATCTTCAGTACTTTACTTTGTTCCAGCAGTTGTACTTCATTCCAGTTGCAATAACGGTGGGTGCACTAAACAAAACTGAAGTGAGCTGTACCTTGAGAAAGCTTTTAAATACGATTAGATCTTGAATTTTTTGAAATCAGTTCTGAATGTGACGAACAAAACAGGCACAATATAAAATAACATAATGTTCACGTTTGCTCAGAAAAGGGAAGCTCACCTTTGAAGCTTTATCATCTTTTTCTGTAGCCACTGATGTCTTTTATCTTTAGTTAGCCTTTATTTATTAGTAGGCCACATTTTCACTGGTTCAGGTAGTAACAATGTTCTCGGTAATAGCTTGATACTCTATTTTTGGTTAAGCACAAAGGATCTCGAAATTTGCATTAGAATTGTATACTACTTTAATTCAATATTTACATCTTCTTTTTGTTGTTTTGGTAGCTTTAGAAGATCCTGCAGTGTTCTGCAAAGTACTTTATGTATGCAAAGCAATTCATATTTCTATAGGCTATTTTTTTTATTAATTTAAAAAGAAAAGAGGTTATGAGTCCATCTTAATGGACATTTACTTATACAGGTGCATAACCATAGCATATTGTTCTTTCGACTTGCCCTTGATTCTTTAAGGTGTTTGTAAGTTCATCTTTATGTGATGGACATGTAAACAGTGTAGATGACAGACCTGTTGTGTACACACACAGGTAACATTACACTTAACAAACATTGCAACAGACAACAAAGATTCATTTTACAATATGTGTATGTGCACATCTTCATTAGCAACCACAAGATTTCGTGCTCTTTACAATCATTTTCTTAAAGTTGCTTAAATCCAGGCCTTTTGTCAATATCAAATTGTCCAGTTCAATTTCTCATTCAATTTTTATGAATTTTATGAAGAGACATAAGGAACATTTTCTTTTAAAAAAAGAAATGGAGAACAAAACTTCTTATTATCTCAAAATTGTTATTTAGTATCACATCATATGTTGGCCTCTATTACAGTATACTATGATTATAGTTCCTAACATTCTTTTCCTCTTGCTTTTTAGCTTTTTCCCCAGTGGGTCCATCATAACTTATAATACCATGATCTGTACTTCAGATACTTGGCATGTATTTCTTCTACTTTAATTAGATTTCATTTATTGCTATGTCAGTACATACTTCCCCTGTGGCTGTTTGGCAAAATTGTAAACACACACACAGACAAAAGTGTTACCATGCTTCTTTAAAATAGCCCTTAAAAGGGACTTCACCAAATGGTATAAAATCATTAATTAAAAAAACAACTCAAGTGGTGCTTGAGGAAGCATTTGTTCCACTTTTGAAATCATTCTGCCAAAAACGTTATGAACACCTGCATTATTTCTACATTTTTCCTTTCTTCCCAATCAATTAAAGAAGGCCAAAGGAGGGCTGGGTTCCTTGGCAAGTGTTATTTCTCTTGCCCAATGGACAGCATAGAAAGAAGAATTGCTGAAACTGTTTTTGAATTCAACACCCCTTGGAACACTTGTGGTCTGTAGGAAAGTTGAGAGTAATTCAAGATGGCTTTGGCATTTTAAAATCAAGTGGGAAAATTAAAAGATATCTGGACTGTAACACCACTGTTTCTTGTATAACTATAAGAGAGGGAGATAAAAGTTTTAGAAAATTAATGTTTGTTTTTTTAAAAAATGGTTGAATATCTAAAGAAAATGTAAAAAGTCATACTCCTCCATGGGAAGCTTCAAACTGTTTTGTTTGCCATGCTATTTTTACCTGTTAAGGCAGAAATGTGCACCTTGTATAAAAAACTGAATCGCATCCTATAAAAATGTTTATGAAAAGTTCAGTATGGTAAGGAAAGGCATAAATATTTTAATAAAAGCTTAGATAAAAAAATATTGACTTCTCTTTCATTACTCCTTTGATTTCTTGTTTATGCTCTTATATCAATTTTATTCTGTACTTATTTATAGTGTCATGCTAACTTGCAACAGTTTTTATTTAAAATATGTGGGGTTTCTTTCCTGGTTTCCTTATTTATTTATTGTATGAGCAGAAATTTTTAAAAGGAAGAAAATGTTTAGAAGTCTCTTTCTTAGAAAGGAAAACCTACTAGTCCTTTGCTTTGTTGTTCAGAAACTTTTTTAAAAAATTACAAAATCTTTACTGCATGCAATCCTGAGACATGGCTTCGCTCAAATCTTGGTTTGAGCCAATGGCCAGGAGTAGATTAATACCGCCCTTCGCCCTTCACAGATCTTCAATTCAACAAATGTGGCCCTGATTTTAAACCATATATACTTGTGTCTGACTCTTCAAGATCTCACCTATACACGCACAATATTTTTTTAACTTACAATTTCCTTTGGAGGATCTCTTAAGGAATGTAGTTCCTATTGTTTGCAAAAACATTTTTTCCCTTCTTCTTGGAGGATGGCAGTTGATTTTGTGCTCAACTTGGCTCTTTGCCAGTTCCTCTTAGATGCATTACTATTTTGGGGGTTCATAACCCACCTCCCTTTGTGCAATTCGTGGAAATTAGGTTTCCTTAAATCATATTGTGGCAATAACTGAATATTTTTAGGTCCTTCAAATGTCAAATCCTTTTTTAAAAAAACACCTTATTCCCACCTGAAAAATACTTTTAAGAAAAAAACATCTGCAAAATACTCATTAGTCATGAGAAATCCAGACAATATTACAGTTAAAGTCTGATCATTTCAAGTTACTATAGGGTTATCAGTTCATTCATCTTTTATTAGTTTTACAGTAGTAAGAGAAGAGAGATGAAAAAAGCAAAAAATTATCTTTTTTTATTCATGTTTGCCCATCATCTTTCATATATTATATAATATTGGCCCATTTGTTTCAAAAGTACAGCAAAGTGCTGCTTACTTTAAAAACTTCATTTTTCTCTGTCTCATTTTTATTTACTGTTAGTCTGAGTTTGAACTGTGTGGTTGGCAAATTTATGAGCTTACTGAGCTTATTTGTTTCCTCAGTTTCTGTGCCTTCCATTGCGTTTATGAGAAGGTCTGAAGCATGTTTCTCTGTTATGATGAGAACTAAGGCTAACTTCTAGGTCATCTTGTGGTAGTTCACCACATCTTTATCTCGCTCTGAGGAGAGTGTTTCCTCTTCACTTAGAGCTGAAATTGGCTCTCTCTTTTCAACAATTGCTTTTAATTATTGCCTGCCTTCTCTTTAGCAAGGGGGCTCTCCAATAGCAAAGAGGACTCTGAAGGTGTAAAAGGGACGGGGCCAAAACTAGATTCTAACCAACATCGCAACTGCAAGTACTTCAATTCAGCTGAAGCAGGCAAATCGTATTTGGCACGCAGAGCCGAAAGTGACAAAAAATAAATAAATCACCATCCGCACCCACCAAGTGATTCTAAATAAAAATCAACCTCTTTTCAAGTCTGCCACATAAACATTTTCTTACCAATTTTTAAATCTGGATTTCCCCATAAAGTCAATTTAGCATGAGAAAATGGGTCAACCTGTGACTGACGAGGTATAATATGCCAAGCCTCTCTGACTGCCCTAATTGTACGAAACAGCCTGTTTGACGGATCTACCCCAAACTTGGCACGGTCACTTGGCACGGTCACCTGTAGACTCTCAGGATTAACCTGATTTTTCTTTAAGATCAGATATTTCTGTCAGAAAAGTTTTCTGCTGCCAGCACCCAGCCTAAACGTTACACTTTCAGTCAGAGACACTGTATCATATAGAGTGTTCGTATGAACTGCCGCCACAGGGGCCCAATCAGGAGCGGATATGCAAATCTCTCCTACATCCAAACAGAATGTTCATATGAACTGCAGCTGGGGCCTACACGGGGGGACGGGACGGGACGGGGACTGGGATTTCATTGTTGGATAGTCCCAGGGGGGATGCAAGCTGGGATTACATTGTTGTGTAGTCCCCGGGCGGCGGGAAGCAGGGATTTCATTGTGTAGTACCAGGGGGGGAGCAGGGAATTCATTGTTGTGTAGTCCGGGGGGGGGGAAGCAGGGATTTCATTGTGTAGTCCCGGGAGGGGAGCAGGGAATTCATTGTTGTATGGTCCCCGGGGGGGAGCAGGGATTTCACTGTTGTTTGGGCCCGGGGGGGGGGAGAGCTGGGATTTCATTGTGTGGTCCTGGTGGGGGAAGCAGGGATTTCATTGTGATGTCCCGGGGGGGGGGAAGCAGGGAATACATTGTTGTGTAGTCCCAGGGGAGAGGGAAGCAGGGATTTCATTGTGTAGTCCTGGGGGGGGGGAGCAGGGATTTCATTGTGTAGTCCCGGGGGGGGAAGCAGTGATTTCATTGTACAGTCCCGGAGGGGGGGAGCAGGGAATTCATTGTTGTGGTCCCGAGGGATCTGGGATTTCATTGTTGTATAGTCCCGGGGGGGGGTGAGGAGGGATTTCACTGTGCAGTCCCGGGGCGGGGGGAGCAGGGATTTCATTGTGTAGTCCCGGGAGAGCAGGGATTCCATTGTGCAGTCCTGGGGAAAAGGGAACAGGGATTTCATTGTGTAGGCCGGGGGGGGGGGGAAGGAAGCTGGGATTTCATTGTGCAGTCCCGGGGGAGCTGATATTCCCAGGGGAGCTGATAGTCCCAGGGGAGCTGGGATTTCATTGTGTAATCCTGGGGGAGCTGGTAGTCCCGGGGGAGCTGGGATTCCATTATGTAGTCCCGGGGGACCTTTCCTATGGAGGGGTACAAAACAGTGGTCATCTACCTTAAGGAATTTCGAACAAATAGTGCCTATAGGAAAATGATGACCTGTGCAAACTTGGCACGGTCACTCTTCATCACACAAGCGAAGCCGCGGGCAACAGCTAGTCCCCAAATAAGAGGAAGAAATCAGGATACAATAAATAAATGTGACTGCAGCCTAACACAATGATCTATATAAGCACCATATTCAAATGGCCTAGACATGTGGGAGTTTACTAAAACTGCCTGGGTTTATTTCTGTGCTTACACAGCAGCACACACCCTCACCAAAGGCCATGGACAGCCCAGAACTCCTGAAGGGGAATGGCCACTGAACCTGGTAATGGGCCATGGCAGTGCACATTCAGGTAAGGCAGCATGAGTCTCTGAACCACCACCCTAGACCCAGACCCTGGGTGGAGGGAAACAGTTTTGTGTTCTACCCTCCACTGCAGAGGAGGGAGGCTGGCCCATGGAGGGTTGGTTATTGCACAACACGACCATCAGAGCCCGAATCAATTGGTGACCAAGTGAATGTGGGGCCTACCCCACTGCAAGGCCAGCCCCACCCCTCTCCTACAAATAAAGGCGGCAGCAGCTGCAGGTAGAGGGGCCACTCAAGTTCTCGGGCCCCAGAACTGAGGGCTGCCTGCCCTGGGCATCCCCCACCTCCTCTTCTCCTGGCCCTGGTTGTGGGCACAGTGCTAAGTGAGGCTGCTTTCTGCTTCTGCTTTCTGCTTCTCCAAGGGGACTGCTCACGTCCAGGCAAGGAGCCGAAAATGCGCCTGGTCTCATGGAGCTCTTCTTCCCAGATAAGCTCAGCAAATTTGTCCCCTCAAAAACTTCCGCAGACACCCGGTCAACTCATTGTAGCCTATAGAGGTCATTAGCCTATGGGTAGACCTGGTCTCCGTGATGGACTGCCATTTTACAGATCTTTCCATTATATTCTATAGAGAATGACCAGGCCTCCATAATAGAAGTCTTCCGGGAACCTTGACTGGCCCAATTACAGCACAACCATGGAACTCTTGCGAGGGAAAATGGCCAACTCCCCAGGATCTGAGGCAGAATGACAAAACATGAACTAAATTACACCGAACGTCACAAAATACCAGAATCCAACCAAGGGAGTGAGCCACAACGGCTTCTAACCTCATTTGGGTATTTAATACAGATCTATCACATTCAGGCAATCATCATCAACATCATGAACAGCTAATGACTAAGTTTGTGTGGTATTTTCTATAACTTTGATTCATATTGGAAGGTATAGTTAATCTTATTTGTAGTTAATTTATAAAGACCTAACTTGATTAAGGACTTTAATTATGAAAATACATTATTTTTCCTCCATCTCCATATTAACAGCCTGCCTAAGATCCCAGAAAGATTGCAATGGATATTAGTTTTGCTAATAGAATTTAAGCTGAGGCTAATGACACATAAATTATACCTGAATACTTAATTCTACATTTAATTCACATTTTCCCGTTAGCTTTGTTACAATATATTAAGGTAGAACTTGATCTCTACCAATGTGGCTTTTGATCTGTTTACTGTCATTGGCCTTTAACCATGTCAAAAGAGAATCAGTCCAGTCATGGTAGTTCTGCATTAGCAAGTGAAGTGAGTGCATAGTTCATGAAACACTTTTGAACCAAAGCTACTGAAAGTGGTTCAGGGTGCAATCCTATGCATATTTAGGCAGACAACTGTCTTACAACTCCTAGCATTCTCCAGCCCGCTTGGCTTTTGTCTGTCTAAACATACATAGGATTGTGTTCTCACTCGCTTTCTGTTCCCTCCCCTCAACAAGATGTGTCTCTGAATCTGCCCAGAGTTGAATGACGTTTGCCATGACCTCCTGTGAAGGATTGAGGCCTACACAGGCTTTGGTTAGTTTGAAGCCTGTAGGCCCAAACACTTCCCTAAATTAGTTGAAGCCTGAAGGCCCAAACATTTCAGGATGGGAGGGGGCATTTGTGAGTTTCAGTTCACCCAATAGAAGTTCAGTATTATTTCTCCTGTTCAAGGTTACATGGTTATAACCTTCCAATCCTGGGAAGGTTTTTTTTGTGGGGGTGGGGGTGGTCAGCTAGAGCCAGAGAGAGACTGACTGCAGAGGAGAGAGGTAGACAGAAGTTATGTTAGAGAACCTTGTGTTATTTGTCTGTTTAATTTTATTATACTTGCTTTTGAATTATAACTGCTCTATTGTGTAAATACCCTAATGTAATAAGTAAAGTTGTTGTTATTCACCACGCCTGAAGCCTATTCCCATGCTACTGGAAACATGCAAAGGATTTGATCTCCTGGAATGGGAGAAGCTTTGAGAAGAGGCAGAGATCTTCCAAAGGCAGGTCAAGGGGTCCCTGCAGTAGAGGAACCTTGACACCTCCAATATGATGTTCTTAGCTCACTTGTGTGCCTTGTTCTTGGAGCCGATTTATACATTATGAGTCAGCTCTGATACACCCAAATTCCTGTCCAAGTGGTCTGTTTGCATTTGTAGATGTGCGTTTCCTCATTGGAAACACAACGACAGCTACTAAGAGCAGGGATTTCCTCATGTCCTGCTCTGCTGCTGCATATTTCTGTCCCATTTGTCAAATCATTCGTGTGAATATTTGTGCTTCCCAGAGTAGATTCACAACATATGAATATGGTCTTAGGGCCAAAGTAGATGAGATGCCATTCACACAATAAGCAATTGCATGAATGTCTTTTTAAAAGTAGAGAGCAGAGCAGGCACGGGGTCCATAATCTGGATTGGGGCCTTGGTGTGTAAAGCAGCAGTGGTCAAGGTCTGGATTGCTTCCTTCCCCTGCCTGCTATTTTACTTTCATTGTTAATGGCGTGAATGAAGTCTCATCTAGTTTGGCCATTAGTGCCTTCACTGTAGTATTCAGCAGAATGGGACAGGATTGCTGCTGATCTATACCATAACCTCAAACACTCAGTTGGTTTCCGGTGCTCCTGCTAGAAAAGACAAGACACAGCTCACTTTATTCTTGCAAGTCCTCTGCCCTGCTGCTTGGTAGAGATAGAGAGATCAATTAGACTCGTATTGGTTTAATAATACAAGGATGACCATGGCACAAGCTTCAGGCTCATATCACCCCCATCCTTGGGTTGCAGTTTTAAGCAAACCACAGTTTCCCATGGTTGTTTTTGTGCCCCCCACTCCCTGAATTTACTGCCACAGTGGTGGCAAAACAACAGTGATTTTGCAACAAAAAAGGCATATGGGAAGCTCACACTTCATTTGCAAACAGAATTGTACTGGAACTTGTGGGAACACAATTCTGCTTGCAAACAAACTGTGTGCTCCCTGCATGCCTTGTTTCCTTGCAAAATTGCCATGGTTTTTGCCACCACCATAATTTTTTGGAAGCAAATTCGGTAACAGTAGCAATTTGGGCAGGAGTAGGGTGTGCCCCAGTGTGTTCCAGCAGCCTGACCTCTGGAAGTTGCACGCTCCTCTTAGGAACATAAGAAGCTGCCTTATACTATGTTAGACAATTGGTCCATGTATCCCAGTATTTTCGACACTGACTGGCAGAGGCTCTCTAGGGTTTCGGGCAGGATTCTTTCCTAGCCCTACCTGAAGAAGCCAGAGAGTGCACCTGGAACCTTCTGTATGAAAACTGTGGAAGACCGGGACCGGTCCTTTGCACGGGTTCGGGACGGAAGGGGTTAACCGGAGCGAAGGGAACCCCTTCCATGTGGCTTTACAGCACTTAAAAGGAAGCTGTGACTGAAACTGACGACGAGAACACAGAGACTGAATGAATTACGCTACTACACTGTTTATAGGTAAACAGAGTTTAATTGAGCGTATCAAAACAAACACGGAGCGGCACCCAGGCGCACGCGCTCCCAATTACAAATGCTAGAATGAGTAGCAGCAGTACAGTGCAAGGTTTACCTGAGATGACCTTAAGTTCCTCGATAACCACGTCTTGTATAGCAAGGCGAAATTGCAACTTTGTTTACCAGGACCTTCCCGGGGTTGAGTCCTTGAGTCTGGACCGAAGTCCCAGACGTCCGTGCAGCCTAGTGCCCACCGACCAACAACCTTTTCCCGCCCCAGACCCCTTCCTTTTACCCTCTTCTTGGCTCCCCCCTCCCTCCTGCGCCTCCTCCCCTCGTGATTGATCAAAACAAATCTGGAATAACCTGTTTTCCCTCGGATGTTCCTAGGTACTTAAGAGTACTTGGCCACTCTTTGAGACCACCAGGCACCTTGGCGCCCCTTCTTGTTGTTTGGGGATGCTTCACAGCTCATTTGGCTGTCAGGGGAGGGGAAGTTGCCATGGGGTATGCAGATGTGTCTCATTGTGAGCCTCATTGAAGTGCAGGTAAACAAGGTTAAAGGTGGATGCCTGAGCTGCTACTGCGAGTGGGGTGTGCGTGTACCTGACCTGGCTTTCTCTTCACAAAAACTATTTGCTCTACTACTAAGCTGTGGCCCTTCCCTGTTCTAAAACAAAATCAGTTCAAGCAAACCAATATCAAACAATGGCTTCAGATACTGGTTCATTAACCAACAGAGTGATCCTATGGCCCCCTAGACAGCATCTAGGGGGCCATAGGATTCTCCAGATTCTCAGATCCGAGGTCAGAAAAGAGCTCCAACCTCGGAGCTGGGGATCTGCACTCAGATCTCCTCCCCCTACCTCCTCACAGGTGGTGCAGAAAGAACCATGTCAGCTGCTTCTCTGAGGCTGTAAGAGCAACTTCAGAGAAAGGGTAAAGAGGGCGAGGAGGGAAGGAGCCTTGGGCTGCCAGGATATAAGCTATCCTGATGATGCTCCAGCCTCCTTCCTTCCCAGTCCAAAGTGCCACAGCTAGATGGCTAATATCAACTGTCTAGCTAACTTGCAGGTCAGGAGGAGCAGGGAGGCACAGATCGCCTCCACGCTCCTCCTGCCCTACATAGGATGCCCGTGATCCACTGAGTTCGGAGGCTTAGGGTCATCCCCATTGGATTGTGCCCTAACTTTATTAACTAACTTTGTAACTAACATTATTGAAGGATGATATAGAAAAGAAACAACCAAATAAATAAAAGAAGTCATATTGATGGAAAGACTTAATTAAATTGTTACCACTTATACAAGGATGGGAGAGACCAGCAAATGTTCAGATCTGAAAACAATCCACCTCCTCAAAGGCAAAAGCTAATGGCTCATAAATGTTTGAAACAAAGAGTACTCTAAAGTGCAGTTCATTCAGATGAACTGTAGTTCACTCACCAGGAGAATGTTGGGGTATTCTTCTTTAAAAAGCAGTGAAAGCTTGATTAAAGTGTAGAATGCTTTTACTCCTATAATGGATAGGCCTCACCGAGCCATTGCAATGTTCGGAGTCCTCTGTTTATCTTTGTTCTAGCTGTGCAGCTCTAAATCAAGATAAAAAGCAACTCGACATGAAGGAAAATAAAAAGAAGGTCATTTAATCACCCTGTTAGCTTAAAATGATTATTGATTCTTAGAGGTGATGTCTAATTCTGCCAGAAAATCCATTTTAGTAATGATTACTGCCCTCTACTTTATCTATTATACTGGAGGTTATTAAAAGTGGGAGTCCCCAGGGAAGTATATGGGCTTAGACCACTAATATCATATTTAATTTTTTTTTTTATCGGAACAGAGATACAGACCCTGCCCTTTAACCTACAACAGAATCAGGATAGACAGTTAGAAAAGTGTGTTTCACTGTAAGTCTAATTATTAATATACCCCATGGAAATCTGGTAGCACACAGCAGTACATGATAGATAAATATCAGCTGGGACAAGGGCATATTGAACATTTCATTGCTTCTTATTACCAGGTGCACACAGCTCAAGAAATATTGTGCAAAGAAATCTTATATTCCTCAATGCCTTTTTTAATGACTTGCTACCATCCTTATCTCAGAACTGTTACGTTTTTATATACAGCAGCCTTGAATGGCAATACCCAGTCTTTTTCCTTTCTATAAAGGACAAAGATGATCCACACCAAAACAAATGTATATTCGTCTATATAACAAACTTCAAAATCTATAATTATTATGTTTGGAAAGATGTTTCTAAACTGGGCTTCTTTGACCAGGCATACTTGCTTGTAATTGTAAGAGGGGAAGGAAATTGTGTCTGTTTATTTGTTAAATTTCCCAGACTGTATTGGAAATGTAATTATTCTGTCACCACGTCTTGGCCGTGGTATCTGTTTTATAATTCCATTAATTTCATGGTCAGGGAAACATCCAAAAAACACAAGCACCAGACATTTATAAGCTAGAGGTCATTTGGCATATGTTTTTATTAACATGGAGTTATGTAGGAACAATGAATTTTGATAGAGATTTTAGACCATCTAGGTTATAGATCTTAATTTTAAGTGTATTTGCTGCAATTTCTTTTTAAAAAGAGAGATGCTGAGATTCAACTATGCCTTCCAATGTGAAATGAATGTCCCTAATCTCATATATTTGGGATCTGGCTGTGATGATTCACTTAAGTGTAAAGCACTTACCCTTTTTTATTGGTAATTGCTGTGTCCTAGACTGAATAATGACATTGAAAATAGTATCTGGGCCTGAGGCTCAACCTGCGATTAAACAGATTTAAAAATAAAACAACTAGAGAGTATACAAATGTAGTTCAAGCAGAGTGAATAAACATTTAAAAATTGACTATAATTTCTTTAAATTCATAAATACAGCAGCCATGACAGTTTAGCATAAAGGAAGCCAAATTAAACGCTTCTGAGATTTCTGTGCTTTTCCTATAGGAAGCAGCTGCTGGTTTAATATTCAGAACTGGTTGTTGTGAAGTTGATGTAGATGCAGTTAGTGTGTGTGTATAAAAGAGGCACTACAAAATACTTGATATTTGCGAGTGTATCATGTGGGGTATATATTTTGTAGATCTGTTGTTCAGAAGGAGCAAGGGAGAAGAGCTGTCCCCTTGAGGTCATTCGGAAGCTCATGAAGCTTTCAGAAATGCACTCTAGATTTTTCTGGGAGGCCTGCTTCTAAAAGAGTTGTTCTCCCTCTCTTGGCAGCAGCAAAGCTCATAGTCCAAGAACCGGGGCGGTCGGGGAAGGCATGGCAGTGATGGTGAACAAGGTATTAATTGACAGGCAGTAAAGAAATGGAATGACTGTTGCTATGTGGAGGTGGTACATATTTGAATACTTTCATTAAAAACACACACACACACACACGCACCTCCCTAGCTAGAAGTAGCCTGTCAGGGGAAAACCAAGGCTGGTAACTCTTCTCCCTGACATGTTAATTTTCAATGTGACTGGAGAGGTTTTTAAAATAAAATAATAGGAGAGAATTCCACCCTGTGAATCTCTTACCACACGCAGGATGAAGTGGCAAAACCCAGGGAAAGCTTTGCCACTGAATCCTACTAATGGTCTCTAAGTGATCTTATGGCACAATTGTATGCGTATCTACTCAGAAGTAAGTCCCATTGCGTTCAGTGGGGGCTTACTCCTGGGTAAGTGGGTATAGGATTGAGGCGTTAAGGATTGAGTGGGTATAGAATTGAGGCCTGTAAGATACACTTGGTCGTTCGATAACTGATAAGCAGTTCGATAACTGCTGCTGATAAGGCATCATGTCTCATGGTATGCTGCCTTGGGAGTGAATACCCTAAAAGGTGGCTTCTAAATCTTCTAAATGAATAAGGGTGCAATCCCATGCAAATTTAGACAGAAAAAAATCTGGCAGGGGAATGCTGGGAGTTGTAGTTCTTTTTTCTGTCTAAACCTGCATAGGATTGTGCCCTAAATAAATAACCCTGACATAATAGCTTCTATTAGTGCAGGTGCTTTTTTCATAATACCATGCATGATCTTTATATAAGCCTCCATTTCTCATGGTTCCCTGTCTGCACCATTAAATTTGTCACGTTGTTACTGAACAGCTGAAAGAGTTTGAAACCCCAACTCAGTTACTTATCCAGGCAAAGTTTAACTTTCTGTGATTTAATTAACATAGTTCGATGTCCCCTTATTTTAAGGCAGCAGGTAATGACCTGGTTTGCACAGCACCTCCATCGTTGAGGAGCTGTGGTGTGTGCCAGCCACCATTATGAATATGTAAGCTATAACCGGGGGTTGCCATGGCTTGTGACTTGTCAAGTTGTGCAAACCTGGCTGGCAGGGATTATTTGAGGGTTAAACAACCCTCACACTCACCCAACCAACAGTTGTTTAACCGTCAAATAACATCGCCCCCACCCTCATGACATGACATATGACTAACCATGGTAACCTTCTGGTCTGGGGATTGCATATTCATAATGGCAGCCGGTATGCGTTGCAGCTCCTCAAGGGTTGTTATGTCATGTGAACTGGCCCAATATCTATAGATATAAATGAGCTTATGCAGGCTGTGAATACTGTACATATAGAGGATCGGTTGTTTTATGAATTGCCCAGAGTTTTTCTGTGAGCCCAGAGCATTTCAACTATTGAGCAGTGTAGAAATGAAATAAATTAATGAATACTAAGCAAGGAAGACATGAGTTTCCTAGGGAGAGAGAATAGAGTAGACTGGCTTATTGTTGCTTGTCATTCCTTGTCACTCAATAATTATGATTGCCAAGCAACCATATGACACACATAGGTCACATTTGGGTTAGCCTAGTTCCCACTCCTTCTATCTTAGGGGTAGGCAACCTGCTGCCCTCCAAAAGTTTTGGATTACAACTCCCATCAGTCCCAGTCAGTATGGCCAATGAATGGTCCAGGATTATAGAGTTGTAGTCCAGCTGGTCTGGCCACCTAGGCATTGCCAGAAAAGAGGAAATGCATCACCCCAAAAGAGGAGCAAAGAGGACAACAATTTGCACAACATTTGCACATTCTAGTGTATTCTAATGTACATGTATAAATGCAAACTTAGATATAACTATAATTTAAACAGAAATACAATACACCTCACCATAGTGAGGAAGACTGACCAGGTGACCTGTGTGCCTGCTCAGTGTACTGTTCAGATGCTCTTGATGGGCAACTTCCTGGCCTCTGCTTTTCCTTCTTATGGTTCTTTCAACTTTAAACCAGACTCCAACTGGGCAGTGCATTGAATAGAGGGCACGTCCTCTGGCAGCTCTTCAAATAACCTCCTCTGTAAAGTAGAACAGCAGGCCATTCTAAGGTCCAAAACATGAGGGGCATAGGCTGCCTACCCCTGCTCTAGCCCAACTCATTTTATTTTATTTTATTTCTACCCCACCATTCTACCAAGAAAATTGCACTCAAGGTGGCTTACAATCATAGATAAATAAAAACTTGATTAAAACAATGATAAAAAAAATAAATTAAAAACATGACAATAACAGAATAAAAGCAGCACCCAACCCAACAGTCCCATGTACATGCCAAAGGCATTCTTGCCAGACTTCTTTATTTCTGCTCTTTGATTCTTCTCATGTCATGAGGCCTTGACAAGCTGAGGCCCCACTGGAGAAGGTAGCACCTGTGCGAGGCGAGGCCTGCCACTTGCATCACCAAAGAGCAAAGAGGAAGTCTGCAGGTTGCTATGAAGTAGCTTTGCATCTTGCCCTTCACGCAGGGAAAGGAGGATTGCATCCTGCAGCTGTAATATATTTTCCTACCCCTTACCAGTACCGTATATAGCATGTTTGTTTTTCTCAAGAAATTTAGGATGATATAGCATATGGACCATGTGTTTGTGAACCCTGTTATTCACGCTCTTAGGTCCTCCTCCCCACTTCTAAGCTCCTATATTCTTTTGCAAAGAATGTGTAACACCCCCCCAACCTTTACATTCCTGACTTTCACCTCAGTTTAAAGGCTCTTTAGCCCCAATACATTGTGGGTTTTTTGTATATTTAAGAAACTTTCAGTCAGTATATAAGCTCAACCGCTGCACTCTTTAATGCAGCTGTAGCAATTAACAGCAATAGAACAAAGATAGGAATCAATTGAGCCTGTTCTAGGGTAACAGTGATGCATTTAAGATCTTTCCTTACTGTACTGAGTGATGTTCCCCTTTTATTTCTCACGTTTTTTGTTCCTGTCTGAGCATGTTTTTAAGTGGACTTGCATTGACTTTTTTTTTTTTATTGCTGTAGCTTTTGTTTTTCCTGTTTCAGCAGGAAACAATAATAACCAGGTTATGAACTGAATTTTGAACCTGCCTGATGACACAGGATGATCTTACGTTTTTTTTCTGGCAAAATGTATTGTGGCTGGCTTTTTTTTTTTAAACCCTCCCCCTCCCCCAAATCTCTGCATCTTAGCTGAATAGACTAAATGCAGCAGTGTCACAGATTGAAGCCAATAGAATGTGAAGTCATTTCAGTGAAGCAAACATCGGATTGACAGCATACAAAATATGATATATAGAAATCAGGGGTGTGTGAGATAAGCCCATAGTGACCATAGTCCAGCAGGGGCAATATTTCTGTCCCTTTAAGACAGGGGTGTAATGTATGGGTTATGGTTGCTGATTGATGGGCTTGCCTGCTGTCAGTTGCTCCTGCACGTTTGCTCGGGGCTGCCAACAGGTGGTTCCAGGCAGGGCCGGTGCAAGGCAGTTTGGTGCCCTAGGCAAGATCAGATATTTAGTGCCCCCCCTTCCCACTTGAGCCCTCCATCCCTATTTCTGGTGCCCCCTTTAGCCCTGTGCCCTAGGCAGCTGCCTAGTTGGCCTAATGGTAGCACCGGCCCCGGTTCTGGGCAAGTGTTTGTTTTGTGTGTTTGTTCAGTTTGTTCTGGAAGCCTTTGATTAAAGATGTGTTATGAGCAACTCTAAGCTTGCCTCCTGGTCCTCTATTTAGACTAATAGTGAAGGTGCTACAAGGGGAGTCAAACATCTTTCAGCCAGAGGGCCAAATTCAATTTTGGAGACCTCTCAGGGGCTGCATTCCATTGGTGGATAGGGCCAAAGGGGTGGTGCTAAAATACCCCAAATACCATTTAAACTAAATTTTAGTTTAAAGTTCTTGCTGCCAGTAAATAAAGCTTAGGAGAGGCATTTCAACCTTTTAAATGGGGGGAAACCATGTAAAAGCCAGGAAACCACCAAACCATAGGCGGTCGGGGGGGGGATGGGAATCACCGGGTGATGTGGGGAAGTGGGTGTGGCTTTCTGGGGAAACCCAGAGGGCCAGATTGGGAACCCAGTGGGCTGGATTTGGTCCCCAGGCCTGCGGCTCAACATCCCTGCTTTAAGAGCTTGGAAGCCAGAGAACATCAGGTTAGAGCAGCTTCCCCCTGACTGTGATGGAGAAGCAGCACCTTTGGAACTCCGGTCTTTTTGAAGTCTCTTAAAGCGAAAGCTGTGTTCACTGTGTGGCCTGTTCTCTGTTCCACAACTGCTTAAAACAGGGATGGGGCACCTGCGGCCCTCCTGATGTTGTTGCACTGCAACCCCTACTGAAGAGTCACAGGTTCCCCCGACCTGGCTTAAAGTAAGACCCTGTGGTAGCTCTAACTTCATGTACAGGCAGTTGTCTATAGCTTCCTGCCATATGGGAAGACCAGTGTTACTGGATATACCGTACTCTTCTTTCCCAAGCAATGGTGCAGTGCAGGGATGCAGCACCAACATTTTTTTATTATTTGCAGGGACATTAGAATAATAGAATCATAGAACCATAGAACAGTAGAGTGGGAAGGGGCCTACAAGGCCATCGAGTCCAACCCCCTGCTCAATGCAGGAATCCAGGTCAAAGCATCCCTGACAGATGGCCGTCCAGCTTCACCTTGAATGCCTCCATTGATGTCATCTGCCTCCCACCTGTTCCTTCTGAGCTTAGCAACAATATAGTCAGAGTAGCTGGGGGAAATCAATTTCCCCAGCAACAATATATTGTTCCTTGTCATAATGTAAAGTACTTTGGGGTTGCTTGGTCTTGAATGAGCAACTTTGCTTGCTTCAAATTTCTCTCCCCCATTTGCTTTCACCATGCCACGTCTCAAATGCATGTTTACAAGGACAATGCAAATATGCTCAGATGGGAACCAAAAAAAAAGGGGGGGGGGAACAAAGAAGAATATTGTTTAGTACAGTAAAGGAAAGATCTGAAATGTATCGCTGTTACCCTAGAATAGCTTTAATTAACATCACCAGGACAAACCTGCATTTGAAACCCTATACCTATTTAGAGAGAGCATTTGGAGCAGCTCACTCTGTGGACAAGGAAAGGATTAAGGACCACTTGACTATTGCCATTTCTCCACCCTGAATTGCCCTTTTCTGAAGCTGCTGCAGCTTTTTTTTTTTTATGGTGTTGGGGCAAATTTGCATATTTGCATGTAATGTATAGCTAATCTCTGATGGTTCCTGCTCAGTATATACTAGTGGCAAACCCAGTGTGCCCATCCATATAAAGTGTTAAATTGCCTTGGAGCATACACTTGAGGAGGGCAGTGGGAAGCCACATGCCACAACTGGGTAATCGGCTCTGTTTTTAAATAATGCACTTTTGGCTAATTAGTCTTAATTAATTTTTATTATAAACCACTTACCATTTTTTAAAATCAAGTGGACCAAAAATTAATATGTAACTTGCCATGCTAGCTGACCTGCAACTGGAGCAAAGGTGAGCATTAGAGATGGCTGGTAGCTCTTGTTGGAAATGTCTGCATTGGCTCCTAGGGTGGGAAGTACACATGTATCAAACTTGATCCCTTGATGCCCTCATCCAATGCAAGCATTCCCATCTGGATCTCTCTGTGGATCAGGAAACTCAAGTACAAAATTCATGCTTCCTGTGTGCAACTGATTCCTAGCTTGGGATCTCTTCAAATAACAGCCAGGAAAGTGGGTACAGTTCTTGCCACTGGATCGTTTGGTTCTTGCTACTAGATCAGTAAGTTTAGCAGCAATAAGTACCATTTGGGATGAGGTTGTATCTGTATTTCTCCCATTCTTGTTTGCAGTGCACCTATATCTGGATCAGCACCAAACCAAGGTGGTTCCCCCCATGCACACACACATACACATACACACACACACCTATTCCTTTTATAACATGCAATGTATGGTCTTCTCAGGAAGTTACATATGATATAAACTTTTGTAAACAATATATTTCCAGGACCTTTAAGTATGAAAATCATCTGTGACTTTTTGAGTTTACTCTTTTTATATCAGTTCAATAGCAATCTTGGCTAACAATAATTTATGGTTTGATACCACAATGTAACTGCTTGCATTTGCCTTTTCCCTTCATTCATTTGCTAAGTTTTGATTGTGTTAGTACATTGTCCCATAGGAAAAAGGGACAATGTACTAACACAATCAAAAAGGTTCCATGCTTGTGGAACCTTCAAACTGAAAGTTGATCTGCAAAGAGAAGTAGCTTTGCCTACATTAGAAATGTGTTTTTTGTTGCACTGTTCTTCCTCCGAGAGCTGCCGCGGATAAGGAAATATGAATAATTTGATTATTATTTTTTGTGGTCTAAATGTACATTTCCACATTTCTCCCCAAAGAGTCGAAATTGTTGACTATTTGTGTTGCTGTCATCATATCACTCTCTAAGGCTCTTTACAAAACTGTACAATCCTCAACTTCCTGATCATAATAATATCAGTCTCTGGAGCTCCTCTTGTCTTTCCCTATACCTAATCATTCTCTATCTTCCAGATCCTTGTCTGACTCTAATGTGATAGTGTTTATAACCTCTCCGGGTACATTGACTAGGCTTGATCATCATCTGTTTTGGTATCATCTATCATGACTTGTTAGGAAGTGTCTTTAAAACATTCTGTCATGTGAAGTGCTGTGCTTGAAACCTTCTGTCATCTTGACTTTTATGTTCGAAACCTTCTGTCATATTAACTGCACTGCTGTGACCAAGCTTCATGGCACTTGATACAGTCAGCTCTTAACTTTCCATTTCTCCTGCTCTCTCTCTCTCTCTCTCTCTCTCTCTCTCTCAGTGATGGGGAGTGTGTTTGCTAAACTTACAGCTTGAATTCTATGGGTGCTGGCACTGAATTGTTAGCTGCTGTACATTGCACCAATGTATATGCTTGTCCTGTTTCTCACTGAGTTGAGAAACCTGTATCTAGGCTGTATCAGATCAAATTATAGAGGCGACTCCGATAACTGAATACTCTTCCATTTTAAAAAAATAAATAGGTCATAGTATATGGGAAACTAGCAAGTTAGAAGAACCTTTCTCCCTGGCATCTAGTTGTCAATACACTGGGAATTTTGAAGGAGCAGTCAGTCATGCGATTGGACTTCCCCTGGCACCGCCTTCTGGGGTCGGGGAGAAGTTTGTGTGTGGGAGAGGGATGAGGAGTCAGAATACAGCCAAGCCACGTTGACTAAGCCAATGGGCTTAAGCGGGGCGGGGAGCTGGGACCCTCACTTAAGACCCTGTCTCCCTGCCCTCTGCCTCTTTGGGGAACTTTGATTCGATCAATTCGATCATAGCTAAATTGGTCGCATTTTGCGGGAAGTGCAGAATTAGGCAGTGGGGCTTAGGGTCCTGGTGAGCATGCAGTGGCACCTTTTCAAGGTGACTGGCAGTTACCCGGGGCTTCCCTCGCTAATGTCTTGCAGCTTGGCAGGAGAGAGATTGGGCCACCTTTGGAGTTCTACCTTTTCTCACCTACATTGGCTGTCTCGTGGCGCCAATGGGAGGCGAAACTGGTAAGGCCCTCCAGCTCCACATGGAGTGCAACTGGACGGTGGCGGGGCATCCCGCCTCCAATTCAGTTAGGATGGCTTCGCTCAAATCTTGGTTTTTTCCCCGGCCAATGGCCAGGAGTAGATTAGTACCGCCCTTCGCCCTTCACAGATCTTTAATTCAATAAATGTGGCCCTGATTTTAAACCATATATACTTGTAAACCATAAAGTAAAACCAGGGTCTTACTTTAAGCCAGGTTGGGGGAATCTGTGACTCTCCAGTAGGGGTTGCAGTGCAACAACATCAGGAGGGCCGCAGGTGCCCCATCCCTGTTTTAAGCAGTTGCGGAACAGAGAACAGGCCACACAGTATATATGGTTTAAAAGTATATATGTGTCTGACTCTTCATTATCTCACCTATAGATGCGCAACCTACTGACAGCCTGAAGTGGTACAGTCCGGACACAGGTTTATCACTGCAATCAAAACTAGGCTCCAGTTAGCATCTTATGGTAAGTTTGAGATAAGTACTTGGATGCTTGGTTTTGGAATGCCTGTTTTAAAGTGAGTGTTTATGGATTGTGACTGCAACAATGTCCCAGTGAAAAAAGTGGGCCCTTGTTGCTGTTGCTGTGGATCAGGAGACCATATCACCACAACAGTGTGTCACCACTATTCCTATACGATCTGATCCAGAGAGCTGCATCAGTGTGGTTGCAATAATACAATTATGCTATCCTGATTTACTGCACCTATTCAACATCCTTGGGGCTTTCATTCAGAAAAACCTGGAACTTGCACTATTGTAAGGGCTCTGATCCTATTTTTATATTTTTTATCCACCTTTTAGCTTTGCCCAGCCTCCAAAGAAAGAGGCATATGAAAGGAAAGTCAGTCATCTAGGTTATTCAGACTGTAGTACTGCATTAAATAATTCAGTTCAGCTAAAAGTTGAGATTTTCATGGTAATAGACCTGGCCCCAGTTCTGTCAGTCTGACCCAAAATCTACAGTGACTGGTAAAAATAAAAATAAAATAAAAAAATCTCATCTTCAGTAACAATTTGTTGAAGTCCACAGATCATCTGTAAATGTTCACACATTATTTGTCTGCAAAAGTAAATTATGGCTGAAGTGGCTGTCTGATCTGCAGTCGCCACCAATGCCTGTACTCACAGAGGTCACCAATCAATCATGGTCTATCCATGGGAATAATAAACAGCATGCAAGAGGACAGGGAGCTAGCAGTTCTCCCAAGCAGCTGATAGTTTGAATCTGGCTGCCAGTGAACTGATCAACCCTTGGCTAGTATGAAAGGTCAAGTATATTTTGGCACCAGGAAATGTACAGTGGTAACTCCTACACTTCATAAATCTCTATGACCATTTAGAAACAGATGGTTGTACAGTTGATATACCATGGAATTGTCCTAGTACATGGGCCTAATGTGAAATGACTAATTCCTATTTTGTTTGTCCAACTTTGGAACCAGAGTGTTAAAACTATTCCAGTGATATATTTGTTTAGCCGGCCAAATGAACCACTTCATTATAATCCTGACTGAAGATGAAGCTTGACTCAAAGGAATGTATCTGTGGAAGGGGTTTCAGCCAATTAAAAGTAGGATTCACTGCTATCAATATCATGGTAACAGAATTTACATCACTGCAATCAAATGCTGCATAAGAAATAGTAGTTTGGTTTGGAAAGGAAAATGACACGGAAGCACATATTCTATTTTCTGAAGATTACAGTGCCTTTGGAGAGGCTTATCATACCATTATGTCACTGGGAGAGGAAGTATTCCATAGACAACATGCCTATGTTTGCTGTGTTCTCCAATGTTGTTTGTTTTGTATCTGGGAACTCATAACATTCTCCATAGTGGTTTTGCTGTGGGTCTACTCTCTTGTTGTAGAGGTGGGGCTCCTGTACTGACAGGGAGCCATTTTCACACCTTCTACTACTCTGTGGTCCAAGGGAATGCTTGGGCACAGTGACAATATGGCATTTTGCATAGAAAGCAAACTGGCCATCTGGGCTGTTTGTTGGTCCCTCTCCCTGCTCTTTGGCTGTATGAAATGAGGATCTGTATGTGCGAGTGGGTGGGTGAGCTACAGATAGCAGATCTTTCAGTTTTGTTACAGTGTGGCTAAAGAATGATACCTTCCTTGCTAAAAGGAGGCCTGCTAAAATATATATTTAATGCTTCACTTTGGAAATAATGAAGGCAAACCAGTGTCCGCCCCCCCCCCCCAAGACCTATACAGCGTTTGAAATTGGCATTCTAATTGGCATTGTATTGTAGTACAGTGCATTGTCACTGGCATGCAGTGCTAAAGATAGATACAACATGCCAGGGCAAGTGCGAAGACACAGCTAGCATCACTGCACTGGCATTGAGGCCTGACCACCAGTTATGGTATAGCAGCAACCATTGGCAGGGCTGCACCTGTGGTATTTCTGTGCCTCCATATAGCACAGCTCTTGCTTACACATATGTTGGGTCACACATGGCTTAAACCCAGATTATAGAGCCATTTATTTTTAGGATAAGACCTATTGATTTAAATGAAAGGTGCATCCAGGGAAGTTTGCTTGGAATCTCAGCCATAAAAATCTGATCCTAAAACCTGTCACATCAGTGTAGAAGTGTACAAGAATTGTCATTAGTTTTTTTTTGCTGGTGCAGTGAGCTCGTGACCAGTGCAGTGCAGCCATCAATTGGGGATTGGACAAATTCCTGGAGAAGGCTATCAGTGGCTATTAGTCCTGATGGGTGTATGCTACCTCCAGTATCAGAAGCAATATGCCTGTGTACATCAGTTGCTGGGGAACATGGGCAGGAGGGTACTGTTACACTCATGTCCTGCTTGTGTGGATTTCCCCTGGGCAGCTGGTTGTTGTTGTTATTATATTTATTTATATCCCACCTTTCCCCCAATACTCGGACTCAAGGCAGCGTTACAACATTAAAACTTGTACAATTAAAACACACACACACACACACACACACAAGTTAACAATATAATTAAATTATCTATAATATTAAAATCATATAAAATATCAAAGTTAAAACAACAACAAAATAAACAGTACAACAATATATAAACAACAACAATATAAACAGTGCAATCCCTCACAATCTCACAGTTCCAGACTATTCCCAAAGGCCTGCCAGAACAAAAAAAGTTTTTGCCTGCCTCTGGAAACATAAGAAAGAGGGCACAATTCTAGCCTCCCTGGGAAGGGAATTCCAGAGTGTCGGGGCAACCACCGAGAAGGCCCTCTGCCACATTCCTGCCAGGCGTGCCTGAGATGGTGGTGGAACCAAGAGAAGGGCCTCCCCTGAAGATCTCAGGGTATGGGCAGGCTCATAAGGGAGAATACGGTCTTTCAGATAACCTGGACTCGAGCTGTATAGAGCTTTATAGGTCATAACCGCTCAACAAGATCTGCCACAGACGGCCTTCTCCTTGTCCCTTCAGCCAGAGCAGCTAGACTGGTGGGGACGAGGAAGAGGGCCTTTTCTGTGGTGGCCCCCGTACTGTGGAACTCTCTCTCGAGTGACCTCCACCATGCCCCCTCTCTGCTGAGCTTCTGCCGCTCATTAAAAACCTGGCTGTTCAGGCGGGAATATGGGGTGGGTTAAGATTTAAAAAATATATATACTGTTTTAAATGTATTTTATCTTGTTTTTATCTTATGTACATCGCCCAGGGTGGCCAGTTGCCGGCCAGATGGGCGATTAATAAATGTAAATAAATAATTAAAAAAAGAATAATAACAACCAGCACTTTGAATTGTGCCCTGAAACAGACTGGGAGCCAGTGAAGCTGTTGTAACAGAGGAGTTGTATATTCCCTGTAACCAGCCCCAGTCAACAGTCTGGCAGCAGCTCTTTGAATCAGCTGAAGTTTCCGAACACTCTTCAGAGGCAGCCCCATGTAGAGCGCGTTACAGTAATCCAAATGGGATGTAACTAAGGCTTGTGTCACTGCAGCCAAATCAGAAAGTTCCAGGAATGGGTGCAGCTGGCACACACTAGCTTTAACTGTGCAAATGCACTCCTAGCCACCACCGAACTCTGGGCATCCAGGCTCAGGGCTGAAGCTGCGAACCTGTGTCTTCAGGGGGAGTGTAACCCCATCCAACACAAGCTGAATCCCTGTTCCTTGATCTGCCTTCCAACTGACCAGGAGCACCTCTGTCTTGTCTGGATTAAGCTTCAATTTGTTTGCCCTCATCCAGTCCATTACCGCCGACAGACACCGGTTTAGCACAGGAACAGCTTCCTTGGGATTAGATGGAAAGGAGAAACAGAGCTGGGTGTCATGAGCATAGTGGTGACACCGAACCCCAAAACCCCTGGCAACTTCTCCCAACAGCTTCATGTATATGTTAAATAGCATGGGGGACAAAACAGAACCCTGAGGGACTCCACAGGCCAACGGCCAGGGAGTCGAACCGGAGTCCCCCAGCACCACCTTCTGGGGCCGCCCCTCCTGGAAGGAATGGAGCTACTGTAAAACAGTGTCTCCAAGTCCCATCCCAGCGAGGTGGCCCAGAAGGATACCATGGTCGATGGTATTGAAAGCCGCTGAGAGATCCAGAAGAACCAACAGGGACACACACTCCCCCTGTCTAGTTCCCAGCATGCATAAGTCATCTACCAAGGCGACCAAAGCTGTTTCTGTCCCATAACCAGGTCTGAAGCCACAGGTTGGCAACTGTGTGAGCAGAATGCCTGACTAGATGGACCTTGGTCTAATCCAGCATGGCTGCTCTTATGTTTTTATGTTCTTAATGCTACAGCAGTGGCATGAGACATTCACACCAGCTTCGGTGGAACAGTACTACCACCCTTGTATGTCACTATAGAGAGAGTAAGGGCAATTCCCACCCACCTGTGCCTTTTGACAATATAGGACGGGCAAACACAACACAACCTTGAATGCAGCATTTGCGAAAGAGTGTGGAAGGCAAGGGAGAAAATCCTGGCAGGAGGCAACACAACATTAATCAACTTAGGAAGCTGCTGTATACGGCATATGCAACCATTTGTTCACCTAGCCCAGTTTTGACCGGTAGTGGCTGTGGCTCTCCAGTGTTTCAGGCATGTCTTTTTCCTGCCATACCTAGAAATGCCTGAGATTGAACCTGGGACATTGTGCATGCAAAGCATGTGCTGTATCACTGAGATAAAATTTCATATGACCCATAGCAGTGTTGGCTGGAAGAAAGGAATATGCAGTGCCCTGACAGAAAAAATATTTACCCTTCCTTGACCCCCCCCCCCCCCCCCCAGAATTTTAGCTGTTGAACAAGCAAACAAGCTTTCTGAACAGGCAGGATAGACCTTCCTCCCAGACATAGTGTTTCTCTTTTCTTGCCTGTCCCTTTAAAGCTTTCCCCCTCTGGTGTAATGACTGATGATTGAGTGGCGGGTGAGCCAGTATAAGCTACACGTATGACTAAAAAAGAATGCAACAGTATTCTCAATAAAACTCAATGTATATATGCTAGTTTATTTAATCCTTGAAATATTAAAAGGCACACTACGAAATCAGTTTTATGGACATCATATCAAAGAAAGTTTATGATTTAATCACATGTAACCAAATAATAAGTTTGCCATCTTACTTCTAACCACCTGGTTTGGAGTATCTTTCTCTTTACAAGAACTTCTCCCCCCTCCCTCACGCACACTTTTCTCTAAGGAGACTTCATATGGAGTATGGTGTGGGCAGTTCTAGGTTTCTTCTTGTAATACTGATATGGTAAGAGGGTAAAGGGCATGGCAAAGAGCAGGCAGAATATGCAGAGATAAAGATCTCAAATATTTTAAAAGGTTAAACAGAACTAGTTTCCTTTCAGCTGGGGGGAAAAGATGAATAGGTGATTTCTTCTGGGTATTAAAATCCAAAGGAATTAAAAATTATAAATGTTAGAAGGTTATTTAAACTAGTTTCAATTATTAGAATAAGGGGAACTGATATAAGTTTGGAAAAGGAACAGGCCCTAAGGGATTTGGTAAGAATTTAATTATCCAGAGTATGGCTAATACAATGTGTAGAATAAATGGTTTGCACTGGTTAGTCTAACTAGTGCCACCTCTGTAGAGTAACCTGAAGGCTTCTTTCATTTTGTTGGAACCACCACGGGTAGTGCCATAATTGGAATGTTGCAGAAAAGATGAAAATGTCGACCCAGTGTGCGGTTGCTGTGAAAAAGGCAAATTCCATGTTAGGCATAGTTAGGAAAGGAATTGAAAATAAAACTGCCAAATTCCATACTCACCATATACAAATCTATGCTGTGACCACACTTTGAATACTATGTACAGTTCTGGCCACTGCACCTAAAAAGGGATATTGTAGAGTTATAAAAGTGCAGTAAAAGGCAACAAAAATGATCATGGAGCTGCAGCAGCTCCCCTGTGAGGAAAGGTTACAACAGCTGGGCTTGATTAGTTTAGAAAAAAGGCAAGTAAGGGGAGACATGATAGAGGTGTACAAAATTATGCATGGTGTAGAGAAAGTGGATAGGGAGACACTTTTCTCCCCCTCTCATAATACTAGAACCCGGGGCCATTCCATGAAGCTGATTGGTGGGAGATTCAGGTCAGGACAGATAAAAGGAAGTACTTCTTCACACAGCACATAGTTAAACTATGGAATTCACTTCCACAAGATGTTGTGATGGCCACCAATTTGGACTGTTTTAAAAGGGGATTGGACAAATTCATGAAGGATAAGGGTATCAATGGCTACGAGTCCTGAGGGCTATATGCCACCTCCAGTATCAGAGGCAGTATGCCTATGTACTCCAGTTGCTGGGGATTGGGGGACATGAGTGGGAGGGTGCTGTTGCACTCCTGTCCTGCTTGTGGGATCCCGTGGGCAGCTGGTTGGTCACTGTGTGAACAGAATGCTGGACTAGATGGACCCTTGGTCTGATCCAGCATGGCTCTTCTTATGTTCTTTTGTTCCTGTGTTCTTCTCTCAGCTTGTGGCTTGGATAAACTGGACTCATGAGCCCTGTTCAGGTATTTGCCTGAAAACATGAGGGCGAAATGTAATGCACATGCTAGCTCTGCTCTGCCTCTGCTCTACTCTGACCTTAGCGTGTTTAGCCTGAAGGGGGCTTCCTGAATGCACTTAAAAGCCTCCTCACTATTGTGAATCCTGCTCAATGAGGGTTCCTGATGTGGGAAGGCTTCTAAGTATGTGCACCTGAACACACCCAGAAGTCCCATTCAGACCTTTGACCTAAATGTGTGAAGGTTGCTTTTGAAATGGAAGAGGATAATGTGCATGGGGATATGAGGCAGGGTGTCTGTGTGCGTGCGCATGCATGTATGCCCTCACACTCCCTCCCCACTTTTAGCCCTCATGCCTTGAGGCTTATGCCTGAAGAGGGTTAGAGTTCTGATGATGTCATTCTACATTAGTCAGAAACAATCACTATGAGTGAAGAAAAAGGTCATCTCAGTTTACAACTCACTGCCATTCATCCCTGCCAATCCAATTAAGGTATGGCATAGTATTTCAGAAATGTTGTTGGAGTGTGGATCCATCTTGTGAATAGAAGATCAGCCCATTGTGTTAACGAAATGTCAATGCTCCCCACTATGCCCTTCACTTGTGCCATAAAATAATGTTTCTCTTCCATTTTCCAAACTCAGGAGATCCCGAATCTTTTATCACCTGGTTCTTCATATGATTGTCTCGTGGTGCATGGGGAGCTGAGCACAGCTGCATGGATGAGGTGATTATTTTTTTTAAACAGACATCTATGAGGTTGTTGTATTCATGATGGCATGTCTTTAAAATACTTTATCAATGAAATAACCATTATAATTATAATTATAATTATTATTCTAATGCCTAGTGCCATCAGTGTACATGGTGCTTTATAGAGTAACATAAGCAGAAGAGAGGTTCCTACCCTGAAGTCTACAATCTAAATGTTCAGTTGGGGGACTTGTAGAATGAATTGATCTGTGGATATGACCTCAAAGATATCACAGTTCAGCTGAAATGATTTTGAGAATACATCTCATTCAGAATTCTTAGCATTCAAATGTCTATGCAGCTGACAATCTGAGTGTATCAAATTGTATATTTAAAATATGCTGTTTGAAGCTTAAGTGAAGCTTCAGGTGTTGTAGTCAGTCTCTAATTTCTCAGATCCTAAACACCAATGCTTCTATCTATCATCTACCATCTATCTGGAAGAGATCCTTTTGTATGATTTCACACTCAAGAAAATCCTGCTGTGCATTTTCAAATTTTGAATCAGCAAACCTTTTCAATGCTTGCAAATTTCACTTTATTTCATATGTGTATGCTGATTTATCACCTGCCAAGTACTGATTTATCCCACTGTCATGACAGGTTAATTTCTGTTCTGTTTTTTTGACATATATAGCCAAAACCCCAAACAGATAATTGATCATTTGAGAGATAAGAAGGGCAAGGAAGCCAGTAGGTATACACACGATTAACAATTATCCAAAGTGGTACAAGTTGAGACCGCCAATGATTATGAGTGATTGCAATCAGCTTAACAGGTGTAGGAGAAAAATAGTTGCAGAAAAAGAAGAGATGAGATGCTTCCATTACACTGACATCATCCCAAGCCAGAATTCAGGTACTGAGGACTGTTCAGACATGACATTACAAAGTCACTACACTGAAAGCACTTCCATGTGGCAGGAATTAGTGTGTCATGTGTAGATCAACAGGTGTGACAAGCACATATGTGTTTATTTTACTGTAACTGGCCACAGCTTCTCATGACCTTTTCATATCTTACCTCAATACCATCAGAGAGCCACTTCCCTGCAGTAAGATGAGATCCCACATCAGCACAGTAATGATTGGAAGCCATAAGTCAGGGGTATTGAAACTCTTTCAGCTTGAGGGCTGTATTCCATTTTGGAGACACGTTCAGGGGGTGCATTCCAGTGGCAGGTGGCGCTAAAGGAAAAAAGGGGTGGGGCCAAAGGAAAAGGGGAGGGGCCAAAATGCCACCATATTTTTGTTGGAGGATATGGGAAGGAGTCGGTCCTATACTGGTTAGTTAGGACGAAGCAGAGTTTTCCCCCTTATGCACAGCCTGGTTATTGAAACTGGTTATAGATTTCATAGATTTCATAGATCATAGAGTTGAAAGGAGCCTACAAGGCTATCGAGTCCAACCCCCTGCTCAGTACAGGAAACTAGAGGAGGGGTCTCCCATCCAAGTAATAACCAGGCCTGACCCGGCTTAGCTTTCCACGCTCAGACAAGCTGAGCCAGCATGAGCCACAGGCCATGCCTCTCACCACGTGGGTTGCTAAGCCCTTGCTAGAAGGCTCTTAAAAGGAAACGGATTGTCCATACAAGGTTTAAAACTAATAAAGACATTTATTAGTTTTACTTACAGTCCGTTTATTCATATATACAGCATGCATATAGGCAGATTAGAGTCTTCATTGGAGATCACCTGCTGGAAGCCAGCTCAGACCGTGTGTCCATCTTGGAGAGGGGGGAGAGAGAGAGCGCACATGCGCACGTGCGCGAGAGAGAAGGCCGGCCACAGAGAGGCCGGAAGCAGGGAGGAGGGGTTATAAAACATGCACCCGGGGGATTGTTCAATTAACCCTTTCCTCCCACTCTAACCTGTGGTTATATTACCTTGTTGATTTAAGCAGGCAATGTTACAATTTCCATCCATTTTAGCTTAAGGCTCTTATTTCCAGTAATGAAGCCTTGGGGGAGGCATTTCAACCTTTTAAAATGGGGGGGGGGAACTGTACAAAAGCCAGGAAACTATCAAATGATTGGTGGTTGGGGGAAAGGGGGCAGGGCCAGGGGAAGGGGCAGGGCCATCTAGGAACCCCAGGAGGGCCAGATTTGACCCCCTGGGCCTGATGTTCTGCACACCTGCCATAAGCATACTGCATTAGGAAGGGACAATTGAATTGGTCCTTTTTTACCACCCAGTCATCATCTTCCCTTCCCTGCTAAATTATGATGGGCTATGACCGCCCCCCCCTACATATGCCCTGTTTCCAAGTGTTACTAGAGCATCCAGGGGAAGTAACTTCCATCCTACCAAAGTGACGTGTGCGTGTATGACAATGCAAACCTGCAGCAAAACAGACAGGTAAATGGTCATAGTCTGTATTATGCATGGATTACATGCTAAAGCGTACACTGTTGCCTACTGTGTGCAGCATTAGAAGCAGCCCTGAGCTCATCAGCTGAAAAAGACTGCACATTTTTATGTAAATGTGGTTGCCTTGTGTGCCTAAAAAAACCCTTCCCTAAGCATTCATGCTGCTATATTTGCCTGTAACCCCTGTTCAGATTCAGTGTGGCACAATGTTTAATTTGTAAGCAAAATCTGCTAGGACTTTAACCTGCTGGAATTTCTGACCTGACGTCTAATTTCCATGCTGAGTTGAAGACACATGACTGGAGGCAGTTTCCTCTCCAGTTAGCCTGCAAAAGCAGAGAAAATGTCTTCTGCTCTTGTATTAAAGGGATATTCAACTTCCAGGGCTTGGCAGTCATTTGTGACTGATTTTGATGCCAGGTGAGTTTAAACATTGATGCTGGGCCTTCTGTTCTATCTGTGCAAAGTAACCTGGCCGCCTATCTGGAGTATTCCCCTAACTATGGAACCAGCTCATAGGATAAATGCAGAGATCCGGTTCTATGCTGGAAATATATATTGCTGTAGAATAAAACAAAACAGCTGTATTCCCCTAACTATGGAACCAACCCATGGGCCATAGGATAAATGCAGAGATACAGTTCTATGCTGGGAATATATATTGCTGTAGAATAAGACAAGACAACTGTATTTGGAAAGGAATAAGTGAGGACTTGTGGATTGCCCTTCTTTTGCGGATGTTATCAATGGAAACATATTTATATGCTATGCATTTATATGGTGAATACCACACACACACTTGAATTTCTTTTCTACTTCCTGGGCTACCAAATGTAATTTTAAAGCCCTATTTAGTAACATTTGAGATCCAAATGTCAAGCTCATATTTCATATCTAGAGCAGAAGTAAAATAATACATATGATATACCATGAGCAGAGTAGTAGATAAGACAAATTGTAGTTTCATAGGTTTGGGCCTAACTCTATTCTGCCACCATAAGGATATATGATAGGATATACTTGAATAGACAGAAAAATAATAGTGAAGTATACCTCCTAATTAACGTATCAGTAGGGACTGTAGATTGGAAGTCAAGGTTGTGCATTATGGCTGGGTGCAATTTCTTATCTCCTTACTCATTTAATAGAAGTTCCTTTTAAAATATCCATCTTCCTGTTGGAAGCACAACTTTTCAGCTCAGAGCTGATTCAAATATTCAGAAAGAGACAGTGCTAAAGTCCTTTGAGAAGGCTACCTACCAATTCAGAATGCAGGATGGGCATTGCATGTTTAAATGTTGAGCAGAGCCGGCCCTACCATTAGGTGGCAGATGCTGAGGGCAGAGAGTGGCTGTGAGATGTTGGAAAACATAGGTGTTTGTACCATATGGCCCTGTGCCCACTTAGCTGGTGTGCTGCCCTCAGGTGCAGTGGAAAATTGCTGTCCCATAGTCAGTGTTGAGGATTTAAATACCAGTCCATTTGGGTTCTGTACATGGAATTGGGAGGTGGGGATGCCATCTTGTCCTTCATCTTAGGCAGCTAGGGATGGGGGAGAAATTAGTTCAGTTTGAAAATTTACCTGATTTTGCACTTTTGAACCAATACGTGAACCAAAAGTCAGTTATCCTTCGAAATTTGCACTTCATATTTTGCAATGGACTTCTCCAATTTTTTTAAAAAATGCATACAAAAATATGTACATTGTGAAATGCCTGTATAATGAGAAATGTGCACAAACATGTGTATGAATTTTCATGCAAACTTAAAAAAAAATCTCAAAGTTTGGGAAGAATCGAATTTAATATAGGAAAAATTCTTAAAGTTCAAGATGAACTGAACTTATGGTCAGAAGAATGAAAAACTGAGAGAAACTGAAATTGCCAGATTCATCCATCCCTACTTGAAAATCCCTGCACATTTAAAAACTAGCCAATCAGAGAAGGATGTCTTGAACATGAATGCATATGAGTTCTTGCTATCCCAGAATGTCATGAAGAGGTGCCTGTAGCACCATCAGTATCCAATATGGCAGGGGTCCCCAATGTGGCACCTGTGGGCACCATGGTGCCCACAGTTACCTCCAATGGCAGCTGCACAGCTCTTCACTTCCTGCCTCCTTCAGAAAAAAATAAATAATAGCAGGGCTTTTTTTCTGGTGGAACTCACTGGAACTGAGTTCCAGCACCTTTTCTTCTATTAATTGCATTACAATTTAATCGCCATCTACTCCCGAGGAAATGTAATCCAAGAGTTCCGGTACCTTTTTCTCCAGAAAAAAAGCACTGAATAATAGTAATACAAAACTGAAAAACGCAGGGGAACCGGGTTCTCCTTCCTGTTCCTGAACCTGCTGCTGATCAGCTGTTCAATGAACAGGAAGAGAAAGCAAGGCAGGTGGGTAAAGGGGAGAGAAAGAGTGAGGTTAGAGGTAAAGGGGTGAGTGGGAGAGAAAGAGCGAGGCTAGGGGCTAGGAAAGGAGAGAAAGAAGGGAGAAGGGAGAAAAATAGAGGCTGGGAGTGGAGAGAGTAAGCACAAAGGGGAAAGGTCTGAATGGATGGAAGGAAGACTGCGGGAATAGGAAGCAGCTCTTTCCATTTCCCCCTCCCTCCCAACCTCTAGTCTCACTATTTCTCACCCCTCAACTCTTTTGACTAACCAATTCCTCATGGTAGCCATTATGTGACTAGCCTCATCCTCCATGGGAGCATTTTGTGGTGGTGCCCTCAGCATTTTCTCAAATTCCCAAATGTGCCCATGGGTCCAAAAACATTGGGGACCCCTGCAATATGGAGTTGTTGTTTTTTATTTGTGTGAGATTCAAGGAGAACACTTCAGAATATATACTATTATAACCTGAAATAGACCCATCATGAAGTTGCTATGGAACCTGATGGCATTTGTAAAGGTTATGGGCCTGAGCCTTTATATCAGGCTTACCTCTTCCAGTCAGGCCAGCTGTGTTATTTCGGAAAGCCTCTCCCAATTGCCATTTCTTTGCCTGCCAAGTATCCACAATTATGTCATTTATTTACTTTCAACTTCCCTCATGTTCCATGTCTTTTGCTAACTTATAATTTTAATCCAAAAACCTACAGGATTTCCCACAGGTATTGCTTAAACAGATAAATGGGGAAGCTTACATAATTTGATTTGTATTCTGCCTAGAGCAGAATGATGATAGAAAAGGTCTTTCTATGATAAGGATAATAAGGCTCGAAACTGACAGATGTCTGCTCCCTGCTGCTGCATGTTAGAACATTATGTGACACATCCAGACTCTTTATTTATTCCTCCTTCTTTTCTCTGGAAATCATAGGCAATCCACAAACAAGTTAAAATTCAGTGTGTTCGATCGGAGCAGCTTGCACCTTTGAAAGAGGCTTGAGGGGGGGAGGCAGCAGCACCACCCTTCTTTGCATTTGTAGAGCCCCACAAAATGCAGGGGGTGATGTGTGTGTACTTTTTTTTTTTAACTGCAGCATTCATAACAGCTATGAGACTAAAGAGCAGAGCAAGGTGTGGAGAGAAGATGCAGAATTGGTTTTATTTCTAAAGTCTGCACATGAAGCATGTAGAATTATTATTGTGATTGTTGACTGGGTTCAGACAACATGACAAGCAAACAGTGATAACAGACAACCGTTGCTTGTCGTGTCGTCTAGTCACAATGGTCACAATGGTCTGTTTTGGCCTCAGAAACAATGATAAGAAACAACAGTTTGTTCTAGGGTTTGTTCTTACAACAATTGTTTGTTGTGTCATCCGAACCAGGGAGAGCTATTTTATCGATGGTGGTTCAAGAATCCTACAGAGTCACATGACAAGAGCAGCCAAACAAGCAGCCACTCCAGTCATCCTGATCTCTATTTCCGATGTCTGCCCAGCAACACACACGTTGCTGCTTGCTTCACTTTTAATTGTAGGATGCTTTTTACTTTTACAATCAGAATACTAAAAACTGTATTGTTTTTCTTTCAAAATAAAGTATGCTTTTAATAGAAGAAGAGTAGATTACAATCCGGTTTTTCAGGTGGGAATATGGGGTGGGTTAGGATTTTAAAGTTTTGTACTGGTTTTAATTGTGTTTTATATTCTCTGTGTGTGTGTGTGTGTCCTCTTGTGTTTTATTGGACTGTACATCGCTCAGAGTGGCTGGATGTCTGGCCAGATGGGCGATTCAGAAATATAATAAATAAATAAATAAATAATCGAAGAACTTTACAAGTATATTGTGGGGGGAAGAAGGGAGGGGGTAGTTGGGTAGTAAGCAGCGGCCTGGAAAAATGAAGTCAAGGCTAAACTCTGGCTGCAGGAGCAAGAAAAGCTTTGGGATAGGGAAGGTGTGGAAAAGATCTAGTTCAGACTTGTAACACAGGTGGGAGGCAGGATAGATGGGAGAGCTGCTAGAGATAGCAGGTTCTCTGCCATGCGTGGATGCGAGGGGTGGGAAGAAGTAAAAGAGGTGCAGTGCTAAGCAGAGCTAGGCACGGAGTGGGGAAAAGGTGTAAATAATCTTTGCCTGTTTCCTAGCCAAGATGGGAGCGAAGGCAGGAGGGAGAGCGAGAGTGGCTTCAGTGCCAGGCAGCACAGAGAACAGAAGGAGGCAAGGATCAAAAGCCGCTGCTTGGACAAGGGCAGCCAGGCAGTGTGGGGGAGGGTGTATAACGTGTTAATAATCATCACCTGTATGGTATACGTGTATAACGTATTAATAATCATCACCTGTGGGAACAGAGGCGGGAGGGAGAAGAGGGGAGCGTGAAAGGTGTTTGTGATGAGTGGCGAGGTTGGGAGTGGTGGCTGGGTTAGGAGAAAGTCAAGCCGCAGTTCATCCTAGAGGCACCAGGAATGGGGTGTGGGTGGGTGGGGGGATGGGGGGAATGATTCTCTTTGGTGATGGAAACAGCCAGGTGGAAGCAGGAGACGTGACAGGTGGAGAAGCACAGGGCAACATACACAGGCATCATTTATTTTCGTTGGGAACAGACAACAAAAGGGATATCGATCAGCTACAGGGAGGTAGAGAAAGGGTTCAAGATTCCTGCAGGAGGAGGGAGAGGGGAGCACTCAGCGGACCAATCACGAACAGGCTGCCTACATAGAGAGGGAGCGATGGCCCCTGGGATGCATGCCTTAAGGTGGAGGGAGGACTGGGTCGGAACAAAAGCATGATAATGACCAGAAACAATGTCGTCTGTCAGAACCATCCTTGTAAGTTACCACCAATCATGGTAACTTACAACAATAGCTTGCTGTGTGGTGTGAACCCACCCATCGTTACAATGTTTATATCCTGCCTTTTTTCCTCTTGCAAGGACATGTACTCCTCCTCCTCTCCATTTTATCCTCGTAACAACCCTGTGAGGTAGGTTAGCCTGGGAGTCAGTGACTGGCCCAAAGTCACCCAGTGAGCTTCATGGTTGAGTGGGGACTAGAACCCGGATCTCCTGAGTCCCCATCCAACACTCTAACCACTACACAGGGTTCACCTCACAACCTCCTAACCTACCTCACAGGGTTGTTAGGATAAAATGGAGAGGAGGAGGAGGATTATGTAAGCCGCCTTGGGTTCCTTGTAGGAAAAAAGGCGGGGAATAAATATAATATAATAAAAATGAATAAATACACCACACTGGCATACTACCTCACTTACAGCGTAATGCCTTGATGTGTCCATATTTGAGGGCAGAGGAATTGGTAGAACATGGAATATAGCTTTCCTACGCAAGCAGACCTGCATTGGTGAGCAAGCCTGCAGGACAAGACTGTTAAGTTTAAATTAGTGCTGTGTCGAATATTTCAGTTCTTCAATTTTTGGCAAATCCTGGGAGGAGGGGGCAAAATGAAAAGTCCAGTGAAAGAGGCTGGGAATTTTGAATAATCTTCTCAAAGGGGAGTGGGGCAGGGGTTCCATTTACCTTTGTGTAGGAGGAGGCTGAGGGGGCTTCTTTCTTTTTTACTTTAAAAAACATCCTGTGCACTTGCAACAGTGCAGGACTCTTTACACAGATGCCTCTCCAGTCCGGCATCTCTTCCTGAATGCCTACGAGAGCATGCAGCAACACGTATTCTCATGGGAGTTCGACAGCACACGGGGAATTTTTAAAGTTAAAAAAAAAAAATCAGAACCCCTGCCCCCTCTTCCAATGAGAAAATTATCCGAGATACTTCCCCCTCCCTGCGAAAGAGGTAGAAAAAACAATGCCTCTTTTTGCAAGGGAGAGAAATTTCATGAAAATATGGGTCAAGGTTCAGCACAGCACTAGCTTAAATATTAGTTTGTTCTTGTCGTTGTCGCTGCTTTTAAACTTTCTGAATCATTGTCTTCTCTCTGTTGAAATGAAACAGTGGCATCCATTACAGGTGGAGGAGATTTCATCTGATACTTTGTTGGCACAAAATGTCCATGCGATTTCAGAACTTTCCATGGAAATTTTCCCATTGACACAAATGGTTGCCCTTGGTACCGCCTATGATACATAAAACAAAATGTTGTGTTTTTTTTAAAATCCTGTCTTTCAACTTCTCTTGTAAGTCCCATTTTATAGATTCAGCTCTGAAGAAGGAAGACCTCGGCTGATGAAATCCTATGCATACTAATTTACACGTTAGCTGTGTTGGAGGCACTATAGGAGTGTTCTGAAATACTACCTGAAGGCCACCCAATAATAATGTTATGGTTACAGATTTTGGCACAACACTAGCTCCATCTCTTCCCTGGAGCTGGACACAACACCGCCTCACTCACACCTGCATTGTGGAGGATGCAAAATGGGGACCAGCCTGCCAACACAGTTGATGCTGTTGCCACTTGCTGTGGCAGTGCAAAAAAACAAAAACAAAAACCACTTAGGAAAAAAGAAAGAAGCTGGATTATAGCCCTTGCCAATGGTGAGCCCTACCTGTGAGAGACTGTTGGAGAATGTCTCCTCCCCCTGGAGAAATTAGGTGAAGTGGTCCTCCCAATTTCTCTGCCCACAAATAGGGTGGAGAATATCAAGAGGCCATTTGTGCACAGCTCTACTCAGAATGGGGAGTAATGCAATGTTATTGTTTCCCACTCAGCATTGTGGAAGTGTCAGAACAGGAAAGGAGCATATATGAAAATGTATAAATAATAACTCAAATTTAAATAGAAATACACAATACTTCTCATCACAGTGGGGAAGATGTACCAGGTAACCCATGTGCTTGCTCAGTCTGCTGTCCCGATGCTAACTCTTGATGGGCAACTTCAAGGACCCTGCCCTCCCCCACCCCCTTCTGAGTGTTTCTTTTCTCTTTAAACCAGAGTTGGACAGCCTTTTAAATAGAGGATACCTTCAAATAGAGGACTGTCCTCTGTAAAGTAGGACACCTGGCCACTCCAAATATATTTCTTCCCTAAGCAGTAGTTCTGATTCTGGCCTGTTAATAAAGTAACCAAGTCAAAGGTAGTTTTGTTCAGTGGGCACATCATTTTATATTTGTTTTATGAATGCTTATTTGGAACTAAATGAATATGGAGTTTTGCTTTAGTTTTTAAACTTTCATTTTTGCTTGGATGCGCCGCCGCCGCCGCCGCCTCTCCTTCTCCTTCTCCTTCTCCTTCTTCTTTAGTCCATGCCATCTCTTAGACAGGAAGGCATGTGCGAGAGCCTTATCTCCTTTCTTCTGTCCATCACACGAATGTAAAGGCAAACTTTCAGGGGAAGCACATTACAAGGACTTCATAGGATTTCTGGATTGTAGCATTTGTCAACCTATCTTTCACATATCTATGTTAGGATAGCGAATCGCAGGGGGAAAAAGTCTTTCCAATCCACTTCAAATCCTTGAAGAAGTATGACCCTTTGATCACTTTTGATCACTCTCAGAAGTTGGAGCTCTGAGACTCCGGAGTTGTTGGGGCAGCACCTTTCATTCCACAGCATGAAGAATTATAAGGTATCAGCTGCAATCCCACAGAGCATTAATGAGACAGTGTGGACTGGAGTAAGTCCTTCTGGCAAGGAGACTGTTGCTCCACTAGATGGCAACGGTGAAATGCATGAGGTGCACAATCTTATGCCAAAAATAAAAATAAAATAAAATGAGGCAATGTTGTGTTGATCTGTCTGTAAGAGATGAAAAAGACCTGATCAAGTTTCCAAGAAAACAAGGGCAAAGCAGCATTTTGCCGGAGTGGCCAATCAGGAAAGAACTAAACCCTTTAAAAGTGAAATATTGGTGGTTTATCTGGATTTATTATTATTATTTAGGTGTTCATTATTTTGACAAATAGTATTTTGAGTTTTCAATGAATGGGTCATCATTACATATTTGTTTTTTTTTTATTGTAAGCTGCAGGTCGCTCACTCAATGCCAGCCGCATCCATTTACTGGATGAGTTTGTCACCCATTCTGAAAACAGAACTGCCGTGCCCACCTACAATGGAGTTTGATGTTTACTGATCTGATTCTGAATATGGAAAGCATGATCCATCCAAAGTTACAGTGCAAGCTTATACATGCCTACTCATAAGTAAGTCCTACTGAATTCAATGAGACTTACTCTCAAGTAAGTGTGTATAGGACTCCAGCCTTTAGCACTTTGAAGTCTCATTTATTTCAATGGGAACGGTTTAAGTACATGGTTAATTTGGAATGGATTGTGCCCAGAGATTTTTGGATGTATGACATATTCAATTTTGACTTGCTTCTTTGAACAGGCCCATCCCTGCTGGGGATAGCTAGGTGGAAGATTTTTGGGGGATTTGATATGTTCTCTAGACAGGGCAATCAGTTGGATGGTTTCAGATCTGCACATGCCTAGTACCCACTTTGAAATGAAAAATAAACTAACTCTGCTTCTGAGCCTCCATCAAGCTCCATTTTCAAGGGCAGAAACTGTCCACTAGACAACAATGGCACTTGTTGGGTGCTCACCTCGTAGGAGGTGATGCTTTGCATTTCAGTCTGTGTTATTTTTATGTGGGTTTTTTTAAACTTGGGAATGCGGCAGTATTAAGTGAAACAAACAAATAAGAGGTTGGCAGTTGAGAAGTACCATTCTTATGCTTGCCTTGCGCAGGATACTTCTACAGGTAGTTAGCCATAATATCCAATCTATAGGTGTGGAGAAAGCCTGATCACACATGGTTGAACCCTGACATAGTTTTCCCCTTTTGCTGACTCCCCTCTTCCCCCATCTGTCTGCATAGGGTTAGAATATTACCTTACAATTATACACACACACACACACACACACACACACACACACACACAAAATGAAATGTGGAGACTGTTGATTAAAAAAAACCCATCCTCTAGTTTGCCTTACTTTTTTCATTTTACATTAATAAAAATTGCATCATAACAAAATTGAGGAATGTCATTAAAATAATGAAAACAGCTTAACACAACCAATACATTAAAAATAGGTAGTTTGGAAAGGTTATTTTGAGATGGTGTAGTTAAAGATGTGAAGGCCTGGGGAACCCCCCCCCCCTCAAAATGGACAAAACTCCAGAAAAATGCAGCTCCCCACATCACCATTTCCCGCCTAGGACTTTCGGAAAATTTGGAAAATCTTGTTTCGCCCCTGATTTACCCTAGTTTTTATCCCAAGGCTTCACATCTCTAGGTGTGACGGACAGTTCTGGATTGTCTTTGAAAGAACTGAATCAGAGTCACCTCTGAGAAATAATACTTGAAACATGCTGGGCAATAAATTTTCTTCTGTGCATAATTTCTGATCTTCCCTTTTGGTCCTGCATTCGGTGACTTCCGTTTCGCCCCGTTAGCCCGGAATGTCTGCCTAAATAAAGAAGGTATTGCATAAGTGGCCATCAGCAGGGATGACCATTCTGCAATCTTACAGGGGAGAATGAATGTTCTAAGTAAGGGCCCTAGAACCATTCATGAGAAAGCCTTTGCTCCCATTTCTTGTGGTCTTCATCTCTGTCTTAGTGGTCAAGGCCTGAATAGGGTGTCTCCCAGCAATCTTAAAAGGTTTAAAACAAAAGATCTGGGAGACTCGTATGGCTCAGTCAAATTCCATTGCAATTTATTTATTTATTTATTTATTACATTTATACCCCGCCTTTTTTCCTGCAAGGAACCCAAGGCGGCTTACATAATCCTCCTCCTCTCCATTTTTATCCTCACAACAACCCTGTGAGGTAGGTGAGGCTGAGAGTCAGTGACTGGCCCAAAGTCACCCAGTGAGTTTCATGGCTGAGCGGGGACTAGAACCCGGATCTCCTGAGTCCCAGTCCAACACTTTAACCTCTACGCCACACTGCAAATTGCAGTAGTTGGCCATACTGCAAACTAAACATGGTTTGCATTGACATGTCCCTAAATGGCTTTTCAAATGTGACACAGCCACTTAACCCTTGTGTCTTGACACCCATCAGCTCTGCCTTAAGGAAAGGTCTATTCTCTCCACCCTACACTGTACTGACAGACTGGATTAATGTCTAGTGCCAAATTATCTCTCTGCTTCTGCCACCACCATGCAGATCAACAGCAGGCACAGTGTTCAGCACTGCCTGCTCCTCCAGAGACAGCTTATGTTCCTTTAGGTTGAAGTAGGAGCAGTATGCAGTTTTGAGCTATTTTCAACAGAGCAGGGGTGGACCACATATGGCCTGTGGACCACATGCATGCTGTCCTTGGGGTTTTTTTGTTTCTGTTTTTTTGTAGCTTGCCAGCTATTCTTAGAATACAATCTGTTTCAGTAAAATAACTTTCTAGCCCTCTTGATAAGTTAGAAAACATTGTGGCGGTGTATGCTAAAAGGATAGACAAAACAGGTAATAAACCCACCTTCGGTTAATTATCTGAAGCCAAATGGCATTATAGTAAGATAAGATTTTGATTCAAAAGTTGCTGCGACATGGTTTTGGGATGAGAATGTCTTAGAAGGCGTGAAAGACACCTGCTGAGTGTGCCTTGGGAAGTATCTACCATATATATGGAAAACCTTTTCAGTGAATAATAATCTGAAAGAAAAAGATGGAAGTCAGATATAGCATCCCCAATTACAGTCATGCCTTGGATTGAGAGCATAATTCGTTCCGGAAACGTGCTTGTAATCCAAAACACTCTTATATCAAAACGAAATCCCCCCCAAAAAAATTTGTACAGAGATTTTTAATTTAAGCCATACTACAGTACTTGTATTGCAAAACGTTGCTTGTATATCAAGTCAAAAATAAATAAATAAATAAATATTTAAAAATGTGCTTGTCTTGCAAAACACTCTCAAACCAAGTTACTTGCAATCCAAGGTATTACTGGATGTTTCTGAAGTGACATTTTCAAAAGGGGCCATAGCTCAGTAGAAGAGGACACCCTTTTGCAGGTGGAAGGTCCTAGGTTTAATCATTAAACCTGTTGAGCTAAAAGGTAGCAGGAATGGGACAGACCTCTGCCTAAAGGCCTCGAATCAGATTTGACAATCTTGACCTATATAGATTTATAGACCACTAGTCTTGACTTTTTACAAGGCCGTTTCATATGTTTAAATTAAACCACTTCCATTGATTGACATTAGTTACCTACCACAACAAAAATCACCCTGGCCATTTCCAGACATTTATTATAAGAGAATAATATTGCAAAATCTTTAGTTTGGGAAAGAGCTCTACTGGGTGTGTGAATATTGATCAATAACTTAGCCAAAGCTTAATACACGTAATATGTAATCACAGTTTGGAGAACAAATGTTCAGTAAAAGTTGCTATGGTATATTTGGAGATACCTTACACTTTGCCTGTAACTACAGGGTTCGCTGACACCCCAACACTTTTTGAATGGAGCCTTTAAAAAAAAAAAAAATCCCCTCCCCCTTCATTTGTATAGCTCTTTACCTAATTGATTTTCTGTGCTAATACATGAAAGGTCTGAAGAAGGCAGAGCCTCAGGTGTGACAGATGAAATAAGGTGCTTTTAGCCATTGCTTTTATCTTCCATGTCTAATGTGTTGGTTACAGCTGTGCAGTTTAACAGCAAGATCAATACATCATTTGCTTTAGGTACCTGAAAGAATTTGGAAGACTGCTGGTATTTTAACTATTAGGTTTCCTCTTAGGGTTTCCTTCCCACCCTTCTCTCTCTTGAAATCAACTGTTAAAGAAACACACAAGTATATTTCCAGCCTACACATACTCTGGCTATTCGATGGTCTAAAAGTGAAATAAAAATAAATAAATTGTTCAGGCATGGTTGACTATTGTCATCCTTTGCCTTGTAATTTGGCATGTCTATCCTTGCAACTGAAATATTTTATTTCCCAACTTATCCCAAACCTGCGACAGCCAGGGTCTCAAATTTAATATTCAGAGAACAGTAAAGTTTCATAGACTAGGAAAGGAATCAACAATATCTTCCCTGTTTTATGCCAATGCTTGTAGCTTTGTATGTGAACCATTTAAGGATTTTATTATATTAAGCAGTCTAAAAATATCACAAATAAATAAGTTGATGCTGTCTCCAGGCATAACTATGCTACAAACATATATTAGTTGTGCACTAATAGTAGTGGTTAATTCCTCTCTGTTTAGAAGTTTGTCACTTTAGAGTGTCTGTAGTTTGGTCCTTAAGAAAGATTTCCCAAGATGCTGAGTGGGTAGGGGGCGGGAAGCATGGAAAAAGACGGAGGTGTGTCAGGGGCTGTAGAAGAGGAACAAATAATATACACAGGTGTTTGGTTTAACTTCTTTTTGGTGTTTTCAATTCCTACCTAGTGTATTTTCCTTGTCAGAAACAAGTTACAAAAGAATGACAAACCAGATAAGTCTGTGATATATGCCCACTGCCTTGAGGGGGAGAAAAACCTGTCATTTTATCTGTAATTCTCCCTACTTGGATTTGGAAATATATCCTGATCTTTTCAGCATGAACTGAGGCAGTTCCTTTCTGAAACAGCACATGAAGAAGCAAATGGTTACTAAACTAGCCAGCAGCTAATATAAAAAGGTCAAATGGAACCAACCAACTACCTAGGGAGGTGGTGGGCTCTCCCACCCTGGAGGCATTCAAGGTGCGGCTGGACGGCCATCTGTCAGGGATGTCTTGACTTAGGTTCCTGCATTGAGCAGGGGGTTGGACTCGATGGCCTTGTAGGCCCTTCCAACTCTACTTTTCTATGATTCAAACAGGGTTACAGCACATTTGTCAGTTTGATGCTCCATCTCTGTAGCATGCTTAAGTTATTTTGTTTTGTTTTTTAAATTTGCTCTGATGCTGCATCGCTAAGCATCCCCTCCCCTGCTTTTTATTGACGTAAGAGTTCCTGTAATCCATTACATTTCTCTGCTTGTTTCCGTTTGTGGAAAAACTGAAGAGCTGCAATTGCCCTCTGAATAGCACAATTACATTACTATAGATTGGTTTTATTCCACATCTGTTAAGTGTACTCCATGATGCACAACAAGTCCTTCTGAGGCAAATAACAGATTCTTTACTCCTATCCCGCCCCCAACAACAACATCTGAACTTGGGAACATAACTCTACAAGGTGGAGGTACTGGCTGCAGGCCAATTTCTAAAAGAGAGGTCTCAGGGTTGGCTATGGTTACTGAGTAAACGTCAGGGGTTTGGGAGGAATATTCATTGCACATTTTTAGAGACATTCTTCTTTATCATTTATTTCCATACTCCAGTCTTGGTACTAAAATCAATTGGAACCTGGTGGAAACCAGAGCTGAGTGTTCCCTGTGCACATTAATGTTCTGTGCTATTTACAGGCAGGGATGGGGACTCGGACTCGGGGACTCGACTCGTGAGTCAGACTGAGTCCCCCCTCTGACTCGAGTCAGACTTGAGTCCCAATATTTTTTATGGGACTCGAGACTCGACTCGGAACTCGAGCCTACTCTGCCACCGCTGCCCGCCGCCACTCACCTCACCTCGCCTTGCCGCCGTCACATGCCACACACCGTCGCCACCTCACCTCGCCGCCGCCGCCACCATTGCACACCACCTCATGCCGCCACTGCCGCACACATGCACGCACGCCGCCTCACGCCGCCGTCGCCATCGTTCTGTTTTTGGCGGGGGGAACCAGGGCAACAGGGCTTAAACAGCCCTGTTGCTGTGGTTCCCCCCCGCCAAAAACAGAGCGACGGCGGCATGAGGTGGTGTGCGTGCGGCGGCGTGTGACGTGCGATGGCGAGGTGAGGCGGCATGCGATGGCAATGGCATGAGGTGGCGTGCGACAGCGGTGGAGGTGAGGTGAGGCGGCATGTGGTGGCGGCGGCGTGAGGTGGCGTGTGACAGTGGCGGAGGTCAGGGCGGCGGCATGCGGGCGGCGGCGGCATGCGGGCGGCGGCGGCGAGGCGGTGGCAGGCGGCAGCAGTGACTCAAGCGGCCCGGAGAACGCTCCGCGCTGCTCAGAAGAGCGGCGGCAGCAGCGGCGGCGGCGGCGGCAGGAGCTGTGGCAGCGGCGGCAGCCCATGGAGGGAGCGGAGGGTCTCCGCGAGAGGAAGGGCAGCTCTTCTTCCTCTTGCAGAGACCCTCCCGCTCCCTCCATGGGCCGCCGCTTAATTGGGAGTGACTCGGGACTCGGGACTCGAGTCACCATTTTGGGCCTCAGACTTAACTCGAGACTCGGGTCCAAAGACTCGTGACTCGACTCGTGACTCGGGATCAAGGACTCTTCAAGTTCAACATCCCTGTTTACAGGACCCAGCACGATGCATAATTTCATGCTGTTGAGAATATTTCATTTAACTAAGGATGCAAACCTCTGGAAATGTATACTAGAGGGCAGAGGCCAATTTCAAGATGGTGTATTATGCCAGGAGTCCATGCGATCCAATTGAAAGGATGGGCTGTGTTTAAATTCAGAGTCTCCATGTTAAGGATGTATGAGAATTCCATTTTGGGGGTGAAATCTTGAGGGATTTTACCAGTTTGGTCCTGGCAGATTTTGTTCTGTTTCCCCTATTGGCGTTGACTGGATCTGCAGTGAGTTAATCAAATATGCGGATTTTTATTTTTATTTTTTTTTAATGGTGGTGGCAATTTTCAGAAATGGGGTCATGGCTTGTTTTGGTGGGGGTTTTTTTTGTTTTTTTTAAAGGGGGGTCTTTAAATTTGCCCAAATGGGATCATGGTTTTTAAAAAAACATTATTATTCTTTAGGTCTCTAAATTTGAACAAATGGGATCGTGTTTTTGTTTTTGTTTTAAATAAATATTATTTTGGGTCTTTAAATTTGCACAAATGGGACCCTGTGTTTTCTCCCCTTCAGGTCTTAAATTTAAGCGAATGGGGTTGTGATTTTTTTTTTAATTTTTTTTATCAGTGGTCTTTTCAAATCCAACTGTCCCCTATGTATTCCAGTTGTAAATGACCTTGTCGGTTTCATCCACTCCACACACTGCTTTGTTTAGCCCAGCAGAGCCATATTCCCTACTTGTCAAAGAACTTGTCAATTTTATCTTCCACTTTGGGGCTTCCCCAGGGAAGGCGTGGGTGGGTGGGTGCCAAAGTAGAAGATGAAATTGACAATTCCTTTGTCAAGTAGGAAATATGGCTCTGCTGGGCTAAACTGTTATCCTTCAAAATCAGCACTTCAAATTTTGCAATGGAGTTCTTCAATTAAAAATGCAATAAAATGTGTATAATAGGCAAAAGTGCATACAAATATGCATATATTAGTGGAAATAACATTAAAATGCATTAACTAGGAAAATTGCTTGCAAAAATGTGTACGTTAGGCAAAATTGTGTACAGAAATTCATGCATTAGGAGAAATATGCACAAAAATGCATACAGATATTCATGCAAACTTTAAAAAAATTCTCAAAGTTAGGTCTGAATAAAATTTAAGACTGGAAAGACAAGAACGTGAGAGAAACTGAAACTGGCAGGTTTGTCCATCCCTAAGTTATGCAGATGTTTGTTTCTTTGTTTTCTGACAAGACTGGCAAATGCAAGAATTTTTAGAAGTTGCTCAGTGTGTTAGTAGTCTGGGCATGGCTGGGAAACATCCATGCTTCCATAGCTCTGCTCAGTCATAAATCTCATTGCATGTATGCAAGGGAGGCTGGTGACTCCTGTGTCAGTGGGGCTCCTCGTCCATTGCAGCTTTTATTCTGAGCTTTATAGGAGCTATCCATGGTGCTGTACGTCATCCCCCAAATAGGCTCCTATAAAGCTCAGAATAAAAAGCTGCAATGGCTAAGGAGCCCCACTGACATAGGAGTCACCCCTCCCCCCGCATGTATGTCATTCTTGGGTTCATAGGCTGCCCCATTCTTTTCAGAGGAATGCACACACTGATCTGCTACCTCCATCCAAATGGAAGGGGCAAGCATTGTCAATAGGGCAGCTCCACATAAACATAACAAGTCCAATTCCGCTAAAGCTGCAATCTTACGCCCACTTGCAAAGTCCCATTGAACACAATGTGGCTTATTTTGAGTAAATATACTCAGGAGGATCACTCTGTACAACAGGTTTTACATGATATGGTACTTTCAAATTATTGGAACAACCTGATTAAGTGCCTCTCTCAGTGTAGTATTGGTAAGTTTGTAATGTTCCTTTGTTATATGCTTCGTTTTCATATGGCCTATAAATGAATATTATTATATAGTCTACTGGTGTGGTTTCCCCACGTTACTTCTTAAGTACAAGCAATGGGTTTTTGTTTTGTTTTTTAAAAAAATGCCCTTTGTGCATTTTTAATTCTTAGCTCTCCCCCCTGCCCTGTATGCTTTCATATGACATTGTTTGCCAAGACATGTTTCCTCCTGAGGTCTTCCCGTGATCTCATTTGTCTCTCTCTCTGAAAGCCTACTTACCTGTACACCTCCTACTGAGACAAACACACTATGTCCTTCTCATTTGCTCACAGAGGTCAGTGGGGAAAAGAAAGAAAACTAAGTGCAAATGATGAGAGCCATACTTTTGCTACTTGCAAGAAAATTTGAGAATGCAATAACTTTACCTGCTAATTATTTGCAAAGTACTTTTTTTTCTTTTTAAAGGAAGAGTAGAACTCTAATTTCCTGTTAATATTCAATTGCATTTGTTCACAGCTCTCAGTGCATGTCTAAACATTTAAAATATAAAAAGCAAAATCAGCATGAAAATTATTACCTCTGTCAAAAACAGGAAACATCTCAGACACACAAACTGTTTGCTGGTTGGAGCCTGTCTTACTGATTCAGCTAATAGCAGAACTAGGAGAACTAGAGTAGTTGATTTTTCATGGGTTCAAATCTTGCATCTCTGCCTCCTAGATTTTGGCTAAACTGCAGGGGTGGGGATGAGATGGATTAATATTTCCGTTTTGCTTTCTCCCACATTTGGATTTTTTTAAATCACAAGTTTCTTCCATCCTGTTTATGAAGAAATTTGAACATTTTGGAAAGTTCTTATTTAAAAAAATGATCTGAACAAAATTCTCACCCATTTGCACTGGTAAAATTCAGTAGATACAGCTATTCCAATGATGGATAGGAACATGTCAGTGGTGCAGCTAGGTAATTTTAGATCCTGGGTTTAGGGCACAATCCCATGCCTGTTTAGATAGAAGAAAGTCCTTCAAAGGAATCCTATAAACTTCATTCTGTTGTTATAATAGTTTTAACTGTGTTCTTTACATTTTACATCAATTTTACTGGTCTGTGACCATAATAAATAAATGATGATGAGAAGAAAGCCATGCTGGTTGGGGAATGCTGGGAGTTGTAGGAATTTTTTACTATCTAAACAGGCATAGGATTGCTCCCTTAATGGTCTTATGGTAGCCCCATTTAAGGCATATATATATATATAGTGTGTGTGTATTATATATATTATACACACACACACACACAAAAGTCAAACGCACACGCACACGCACACGCACACACATATATATTATTGCAGTTGGGAAGCACACCACTAACATTACTCTCCCACCCCGCACCCCACTTTGCAACTTCACCTACATTCCTGATATGTTTGAGTAAAAAGCCAAAACCAAAAATTATTTGCCAACCATGACTTTAAAAAATGAAGAAATACTCTGAGCATGTGCAGATTCACATTTTAAACTCATTTAAAACACAGCACCGTCATAACTACAGGGATAAAATGGAGTTTGATTTAGTTGCTCTGATGCTAAAACAACACATATACTTGGTCTGAAGATGGGACTTGCTGAAAGCTAAGTTTCCCCTTCCCCCATCTCTGTTCGATTTAGATGTTTTTTGCTTTAGTTCTCTTGCTCTCCCTTGGAATGTGTTGGGAGTCCTTTGGCAGAGCGAGATAGTTAGTGGCACCTGAGAGATAACAAATGTCTGCAGAACTGGGCAGCAAGGCCAGACATTAATTGGGATCAGGAACGGTGCAGGGCTGTTTGGCGCCCTAGGCCAAATTATATTTAGCGCCCCCCCTCGTGCCGTGGGGGGGGCTCTGAAGCAAAGCAGCCCTGCTCTGCAACCCCCCCCGCGCCGCCGCCGCCGCCACCGCCACCACCACCTACCTTCCCCCCGCCCCCGCTGCTGGCTGCTGGCTGCTGCTGCTGCTGCTGCTGCCGCCTCCTCCTCCTCCGACGCGATGGGACCCCCGCGCTTTACGACGGGAAGGTAGGTAGGTGGTTGGCAGGCAGGCGCGCAGGCGGGCGCGCGGGGGGGGCGAGGTGCAGAGGCGGCGGCGGCAGCAGCCGGCAAGCGGGCGGGGAGGCGCAGCGGAGGCGGCAGGCAGGGCAGGAGCGCGCCGGAGGCAAGGAAGGGGCGCAGAAACTCTGCGCCCTCTTCCGCCACGCGCCCTAGGCAGCCGCCTGGGTCTGCCTAGCGGTAGCGCCGGCCCTGATTGGGATGAGATCATGAGAAAGTACCCGCAGCTGGGAAAGGGCGGTCCCCTCCTTCCGAAGGCAGGACGATGGGATTGGTGGAGGCTGGGCGGGAAAATGGACCCTGGGTTTGGATAAAGGAGTTGGGTGAAGAAGGCACGGGGTTCATCCTTTGGGCCTGGACGCTGAGGAAATTCCATCTGGGGCAAGTATGCCGATCTTGCAGGATAGCCGGGGAAGCTAGGCCTGGTTTGACTCAAGCAGTCTTTTGCAGACTTTTGGGGTTTGTTTAGATATCCTTTTAGAGTCCCTTTTTATTCCCATTCCCTTTTCCTCACAACAACCCACCTCACTCCCTTTTCCCTACCTTCTTTTTAGCCCTTTCTTACAAGGGATTGTTTTTACATGTATTAGACTATTGGAGACCCTACACTGCCTAATTCTTAATTTTTGTTTTTAATAAAGTCTCCATCTTAAATTGGCGTGTGTGCTTCTTGTCTGTAAGGCTGGGCTGCTACACTAATTTGGTGTAAGGGACCTTGGGAGGTGGGCGGCAGTCCGAGGAAACATTGGGACTGTGGCCTACCCTGCAGGGTGGGTGTAGCCCCGTCCTTCACACTTGGGAATAAGCACAATTTTTTGGGTGGTGGTGGTGGTAGAAAAGAAGTTAATGGATTTTTGAAGCAAAAATAAGAATATGATTACCTGTAATATATGGTTGGCCACCGCCTGGCTATAAAATATTTTTAAACATAAGAAGAAAGATGCTACAGCCGGGACTCTGGCATTCTCATGCTGGCATAGGTGCTGCTGACGCCAGGCCTCTTTGCTGCTGCCCCCATCAGCTGCTGCTCTGATGGGTGGTCATTTGGGGGTACCCCTGGGCAGTGGGGCCCTGGACTTTGGCTCTAGGGTCCGGCCCTGGCTGCACCACTGCATGCTGAACCTGAAAAAAGAGGAGGCAACCCTATGTAAAGATTTACATAGGGTTTACATAGGATAAAGATTTACATCCTTGAAAAGATGTTACGAAGGGAAACAGTTGTGAATTACCTGCGCCGCAAATTGCTTTCCAATTGCACCACTTCAGACTCCCAATGAGTTCTACCATAAACTCACATTCCCAGGACAATACCGTTAATCTGAAAAGGGTACAGAGTACTCACAATCAAGACTTCATTTATCTCACTGGGTCATTTAATGGCTGTTGAGAGACACGATGTGTTTTGTCTCAGTTTTATTTTTTAAAACTGGAGACTATATTCCTCCTTGGTATTGGTATATCTGCCTGCCACCTCCACTGTTCTATTGAATATTGCCAAAATTGATTTTCTGAGAAAGAGAGCCACAGCAGACATTTATGTCATATCCTTGAAGAATGAATGTCTTTATTTTTGTTAATACGTTTACAGCATAATCCTAGGCATGCTTACTCAGACATGAGTCCCACCAATTTCAATGAGACTTGCTCTCCAGTAAGTGAGTTTTAAGATTTCAGCCTGAGTCATCATTGGCTCCATTTTCTTTTTCGTTTTGTGGAAATAAGTAGTAGTGGTGGCGGTGGTAGTGGTAATAGTAGTGATGGTGGTAGTATTGCTAGCCCTTACATCCCAAAATGTCTGGAGGGTGTTGGACTTGGACTCGGGAGATCCGGGTTCTAGTCCCCGCTCAGCCATGAAAACTCACTGGGTGACTTTGGGCCAGTCACTGACTCTCAGCCTAACCTACCCCTCAGGGTTGTTGTGAGGATAAAATGGAGAGGAGGATGAGGATAATATGTAAGCCGCCTTGGGTTCCTTGCAGGAAAAAAGGTGGCGTATAAATATAATAAATAAATAATAAATAAATATGTCAGCACCACACAAACATGGTTGAATACACGTGAATTCCAACCCAGACTTTTAAGAGCTGAGCGCTCAAAGCCTGGATGGACGAATCTGTCAATTTTGCTTTCCACTACTTTCAATTTTTTAAAAAAGAAATCTCAAGTTCTTTCCATCCCATTTATGAATGTTGGTAAGTGTGTGTGTGTGTGTGTGTGTGTAAATGAAGCAAACAAAATCCTTACCCATCCTTAGTTAAATAGCTTCTCTGTGTTTGTGTCCCTTGTTTGGGGTCACACGCTGCCATTTATTATATCCCAGTGGGCCACAGTCAAGGACATGACCGTGTCAGAATGTATGTGCTCATGTAGGACCCCCTTGAAAATAGTTTGGAAACCACAATTGGTCCAAAATGCGGCAGCTAGACTCTTGTCTGGAGCTGATGGTAGGATGGATCACATCCTTTCAAAACTGAACTGGTCACCAACTGTTTTCTGAGCACAGCAGATGTTGGTTGGTTTTTGCTTTTAAAGACCTACTTTACAGTAGTGAGTGAACTTTGAATCCGGAAGTCTCTGGTTCCAATCTTGAATCAGGAAGTCCCTGGTTCCAACCAGTCCCTGGTTCGAATTTTGAGCCAGTGTGGTGTAGTGCTTAGAGTGCTGGATGAATATCAGGGAGACGTAGGGCTGGTTCGCACGACCCAGGCTGTGAGCAGGGGAGGCACCACGGGGCTGTCCACGGGGTCTGGTGGGGCGCCACAGGCGACCTGCGCCCCGCGTGCGTGGGTGGACCCCGGTGGAGCCGGCAGTCCCCGCACCGCAGTGCGGGCCTCCCGGCGCTAGGGGGCGGCAGCGGCCCAGGATGCCCAGAGGGGCTGTTTGCCCCTACAGGCCGGATTGGCCGCAGCTCAGGCTGCTCTGGGCTGACGCTTCTGTGCGGCCCCCGCGGGACGGCCGCCTGCTATTCGTATGGCAGGGTGGCCACGCGCGGTAGGGGCTTACCCCTCTACCGTCCATGGTCACTTTGCGTGCGTCCCGCACGTGGCTGTCCCGCAGGGGTGCCCCCGGCTGGCATTCGCACGACACGGGAACCGCGGGAGGCTTCTGCTCCCCCGCGGTTTCCATGTCATGTGAACACGCCCCCTGACTGAAATCCCCACCAGCCATGAAGCTCACTGGGTGACCTTGGGCCTGTCACTCTTTCTCAGCCCCTGATCTTCCTCACAGGGTTGTTGTGAGGATAAAGTGGGATGGGATATCCCATGCTGTGTCTCTCTCCTCTGTCTGCTTCCCTTTTATCCAAAGGGGAGATGGGTGAGGAGAGAGGCTGCCCTTCCAGCCTGGCCTTACAAACTTCTGGTTGGAAGAGTTGGGCTGTAGAGCCATTTTTTTTTGTTTCTGCTTTTAAAAAGTAATGGCTTGCTTCATGGTTAGGGGTGGGGGTTTTTTCAACATCATTCTATTGATCTTTATATTACAAATTGCTGCAGTGATTTTTGTGTGGTTGGGTTTTTATTTTAACTTTTGTTGTGAACTGTTTCGAGAGCTTTATTGTAGGCATGTACAAATTATTTATTACTATTATTTTATTTATTATATTTATACCCCACCTTTTTTCCTGCAAGGAACCCAAGGCGGCTTACATAATCCTCCTCCTCCTCCTCCTCTCCATTTTATCCTCACAACAACCCTGTGAAGTAGGTTAGGCTGAGAGTCAGTGACTGGCCCAAAGTGACCCAGTGAGTTTCATGGCCGAGCGGGGACTAGAACCCAGATCTTCCGAGTCCCAGTCCAACAATCTCACCACTACGCCACACTGGCTTTCATTGAAACAAGAAGAATTGAAACAAGAAGAATCAAATAAAATAAATAAATAAATAAAGGCATGCATTTCTGTCCTCAGGCATGTAGAGTCATACACACTTACAAGCTGGCATAGTTACTCACAGGATTAGACTGGCCTGTAATTCTGTGAGAATTTGTTTTTTATGTGTATGACAGAATTCTATGGCTGTTACCTTAATCTTTCCACATTCCTTTCCTGATAAGTATAGCATAGTGGACAAGAAAATGAGCTGTGAATCAAGAAGTCCCCACTTCAAATATTGGTTCTGTCACAGGTTCACTAGAGACCGCCATCGCTAAAAGTGCTCAGGGATTTTTGAGAGTGCCAAAATAAGGACATATAATGGGAAACTCTGCGGTGGAGTGCACACATTAATCAGCTAACAGTGATCAGATCATACTTCCATTTTAACCTGGAGAGGCTTAGCAGTAGTACCAAGTCTAAGGCTGTCTAAGGGCACGATCCTATGCATGTTTAGAGAGAAACACCCCCCCCCACACACACACACAACTTCCAGCATTCCCCAGCCAGCATCGCTAGCTGGGGAATGCTGGGAGTTGTAGGACTTTTTCTCTCTAAACATGCATAGGGTTGCACGAATGGGCGTATTTATTTATTTCCACCAAAAATGGAGCCCAAGGCAGCTAACAATAATAAAACACTGATTTTTAAAAAAAGAATCATAAAGGCCCTCTAGGAGGAAAGAGACATAAAAACAACTCCTTTAAAAATGCAACAATAAAAAGAAATAAACAGCATCCAGCCAGTTAAAAAAAAAAAAAACCTTTCAGCAACCAGCTGCAATTCTTAGTGATGCAGCTATCAAATAGGAATGGCTAGTCTACCACTCCTTACAGGAGCTACTACTCATATGTACTCAGTATACCACTTCTAGCAACTATATCTATCACATTTCCTTAGAAAATGAAGGAAGGCAGAATCACTTGTCTTATTTGTCCAACCGGCAATATTCCATGAGATCAAAGATAGTATGCCCTTGCCTTGAGTTGCCCTATGTCATCAGGGCTTTTCAGCTGGAACACTGAGAAAAGCCCCGCAGCAGAGCTCCCACTGCGGCTTCCCCTTCCCATCCTGCCTATCCCATCCTGGAAAGGGGAGGCTCCCATAGAAGTGTGGAATACCATCTTCTCCCATCGGGGACCTAGCACTTGCCTACAAGGCCCAGGTTCACTGGCAGAAAAAAGACCCCCACAGGGTACATATGGAGAGTATCTATTCTGTCTAGGGATCCTGGGACTTGTAGTAAAATCCCATATCCATGTCCCTGCAGGAAATATTCAGTATTCACTATGTGTGTGGGAGCACCCATTGCCAGCTCTGCTTCCTCCTTCCTCTCCTAAGTTAAGGTTTTTCTCTTTCTTTCTTTTTTTCTTTCTTTCTTTCTTTCTTTCTTTGTCTTGGGAAAGGTGGAGGTGGTGTTGGTATCAATGGATTGTACCTAACTTTATTCTAAAGTCCCATTTGTTTTAATGGGTCTATTATAAGTAGGACTAATATTGGATACAACCAGATGGGCTTTTCCAGTGTTCCAACTAAACACTTGAAAGGCCCTCTAGGAGGAAAGAGACAGGCACTCTGAGGGTGCAGGCAGAATCAGACTGGGGGCCTGATCACAATAATTGGAGTGGGGGTGCTTTAAGCACCACTGCTTCAACTTCTCTTCCTCCCTCTACTTGCTTTTGGCAAGCTACTATGTCTCATCTTCAGCTCTTCCACCCCAGTATGCAAAATGGGAATATAATGCTGACCTACCTTACAGGGTTATTGTAGAGATCACTGAGATAATGTATGTGAAGTGCTTTTGGACACTCCTCCAGCATATCGTATGAATTATTATTATTAGCTTCTTAACCTAATCACATTGCTCTATTGCATATATTTCTTCCTACTTGTTTTTCCCATTACTATGGTAATTATTTGCTTTAAAATGTATTAGAAGAAATTTTCTTATTCACACGGCAGTAGAATTTCTTCCCCATCTCATCATGTGCAGGATGTATTCGAATAAATATCCAAACTTTCAACCTTTTACTCTGCAGGGAAATAAATGTTATGGTTGTCTACACACCAAAAGCAAATTCAAAAGCAAATTCACACTGTGCTTCTTAGATAAAATGATCCAATTAAAAAAAAACACACAACCTGACACAATACCATAAAAGTAGCTGATTAACATGAGTAAAGATGTGTAACTAATTTTCTGGGATTTTACTCACTTTTCCTTTCCAGCTTTTGAAACAGTTCATCTGTAACTTCCTCTCTTTGCGGGGGGGGGGGGGGCACATGCCCTGTTTTACTCTATTTTAACTGTTAGCCTTGAATATGGAAGTGATTTACCTACTGATTACTACATATTTTTAAATGGTATAACAAAATATTCCCTTTGGGAGGTGAGGCTGATGGGGTTGCCTCTTTTTAAATCAATAGCATAGCTGTTCCCCCCACTCCAAAGCTGCATAGATATACTCAGCATTTTCTCTTCTAAAATGGTTTCTACTATTTAATGAAATATAATTTTAATCAAATTCCTAAAAAACATGGCCTTTTAATAGCGGTTGCACTCTTGCTTCCAGACTTCTCTCTTCCTTCTTGTTTCCACTGTAACTACATCAGTGTGTGTGCACTGGAGACTTCCTGCAGAGAGCTAAAATCACTGGGTTTCAGAAAGTAAACACTGAATTGTCTTTATTTTAAAGAAGTTTCAGTTAAGGTACACTTACAAATTGGCACAGCAGGTGTGTTTTTTCAGCTTGCAGCAAGATCCTTGCAACCCAATACTTTTCGAGTTCTTCCCAAAGGAAGTAGCAGGAGCAGGAATTACAAAGAAGGGAGTTAGAGTCTACATACATAAGACTGTTCCTGTGGGCTATCTGCTGTCCTGTGCCAATCCCAGAAGTGTGCTAGAAAGAAGAATTCATTCCCTATTCAAGCTCTTTAGTTCTGTTAATGATAAATGAGTTGCTGTTACTCCCCAGTCTTTACTTTAGAATGCAAACGATAAATAACAATCCTGTCTATGAATTACCTCCCATAAATATATGAATGGCACAACTGTTTTAAATAATATAAAATAATGATAAATAATTATATAATTATTCTAGAAATAAGTTTCAGCCCATAAACTTTAATACAACAGTGTTCCTGTCATTTATACCAGTACCTTTAGCTTTGACAGGCTACAAACACAGGCAAATCATTTTAAGATGGGATTTTCATCCAGATAGTGTGTATAAAAAACACCTTGGGGTTTGTGTGTATGTATTTCGTACCCTATTAGTATACTTTTTGGATGCTGTTAACCACATTTTGAATACAGATAGATATAATTCACTGAGATCATTAAAAGGTAGATTTTTATAGCTGGTGACAGAAATTCCGCGGATGTTCAAAAATGAAGAACACAAGTTACTCTAAAAGCAATGTTCAAACATGATGAACTAATAACAGACTAAAATCTTATTATTAAATATGATATTAAGTTTATTTCATTGTGGAACCTAATTTACCGTATTCATTTCAATGTCTAGCTTGCTACAGCTTTAAGAAATGATGATGGAGAGGAGGCAAAGTTGTGCTTGTTCAATAACTAAGGAAATTGGTCTACATTTACAAACTTACAAATTTGGAAGTCAGTGGGAGTAATTAGAAATCAGTGGGGCTTATTTCTGAATAAATATGGTAAGGTTCAGGGCTGCAGGACTAGCTATGACATACCCAAAATATTTGACCTATTTATAAAAAATGAGTACAGTAAAACCTTGGATTGCAAGTAACTTGGTCTGCAAGTGTTTTGCAAGACAAGCAATTTTTTAAAATAATTTTTAACTTGATAAACAAGCGACGTCTTGCAATACAAGTACTGTAGTACAGTCAAGAAAATGAAGACTTTACACTATCATTCTTTATTGCAGCTTAAATTAAAAATTTCTTATGGGGAATTTCGCTTTGATATACGAGTGTTTTGGATTACAAGCATGGTTCTGGAATGAATTATGCTTGCAATCCAAGGTATTACTGTAGTGTAATCCTATTCATGTTTACGCAGACATAGGCCCAACTGAATTCAGTGAGACGTACCCCCAAATAAGTGTGTACAGGATTGCAGATGGGCAGAGGAATCCTATGGGCGAGGAAGAGGGAGGAACTAAGATGGGGGAACTACATTTTCCAGTGCCCTATTGGCTTGTGCCGGCAGCTCAGAAGGTGAGGGGGCTTAGCTTTTTTCTTTTGATTTGGCCATTTTCGGCCATTTCCCTCCCTTTTTAAAATTTTCTCTTCCGTTGACTCCAGTGGGAGGGAAATGAACTACATCAGCTCTATGGCTGCTGTAGTTCTTCCCCCATTCCAGGGCATATCAGGTGCGAGGGGGGGACCTTGGATCCTATGGGGACCACAGCTTCTCCTGGAACGCATTCTTCTCCTGCTCTCCAGTGTCAGAGAAGCACTGGCTGTGGGCCTTTCTGCAGCCTCACGGAGTAGGTGTGCAAGGTTGGGTCTCCCTTTTCAAGGGTGGACCTCTCTACCCTTTGATGAGGAGATGTGAAAAAGGTTATGGCCTTAGGGCAGCCTTCGGTGGCAAATCCTCTCCCCAGTTTGGCTAACAAATGTTCTTTGCTAGCAAGACAGCCAAACAGCCAGCTTGTGCTTCAAAGAAATGAATGAAGAATCGGTGATTTCTTTTTGTTCATTTTTTTTTATTTTCAAAAGAAAAATAAAACATAGGTAAAGGAATCCCACATATAACACAAAGAATCTGAGGTAAAGTATTCACCTTGAGTGTATTAACCTTTTCCCCGGAAACTCAACTTTTAAAGATGCCCATCTATCTAAATCCCATGAGAGCACATTAATCAATGGGGAGTGCAGTCCAATCACTATCAATGCATGTAAGCCTCCTCACTCAGAGGCTTACGTAAAGAAATGCCCCTCCCTTGCCATGCGCAACTGGGGGGGGGGGAATTGCGGGCGGGGAGAGTAATGATCAGACCATAATGGTCTGATTTCTATCCCCCCAATCAGGAGGCAGAGTGGGCTGGGTGGCAGAGCCGTTATCAGGCTTGCACCCCACATCTTCTGCCTCCTTTCTGATGTGCCGAGCTGGGGAGAAGGTAAGTGCTGCGGGGCTCGGGGGTGTGTGTCAAGTGGGGGGCAAGTTCACCCCTGCTTCCACCCTGATTGAGATTCACGGACATCCCTAAGTCAGGGATTGAAGACCATACAATGCTTTCAGCATTAGAATGGGTGGTGTATAGGTGCCGTGCCACCTGCGAATGGACCCTTACTTGGCTATTTGGTCTGCTGTTGTTGAAGTTTAGGTATATTTTTTGAAAGCCGTATTTTCAAATATTTAAATCTATCTATACATTTCATGTGCATCAACTGATATATTCAAATTTATGAAGCGACATTTTTTCTCTTTTTTTTCCTTCTTGTTTTGTATTGTTGAAATTTTATAATAAAAATTTGTTTTAACAGATCAGTCATTTTTGATGTCCAGAGGTTTTTACCTATTTATAATAAACACCTTCCATAAATAAAGAATAGTTACCTTAAGTTACCCCTTACTGTGTTTAAGCACCGTTGCCATACTCACATTCTCACAATCATATTAGTTAAAGCCGCTCCCCCAGGATCACTTAAGCATACACACACACCAGTGGGAATCTTAAATGGGCAGAACTGGACAGTCCAGATGGGAGGAGTATGAAAAACTATCACTTTGTGGGGGGCACCAGCTGCCACTGAGTTCTGTTTAACCAGAAATGTTCCTACTAAACACACACACAAGTACACACACAGTCCTCATTCTTTAAATGGAAGCAGTCATCTCACCAATTTTAAAAAAAAAAGTTTGTGTTGCTTTAAAAAGCAACTGAATCTAGGTGGGATGGCACACCCGCTGGCCCCACCCTGGTGACAGCCTGAGTGCCTTTCCTTCTTTCTTCAACGGTTCTCATATTGCTCACTCATGTAGCTCCAAATTTTCCTTGAAGTGTTGCCTGAAGTGATTGAGTGGCAACTCTTACTGAAATAAACAGGGTTTAACTGAGTGCAGAACTGCAGGCATTAATTCATTAATTGAAGGCATTGGCGCTGCTGTGGCTGCACCAGGAGGCAGAGGTCCATGGCCCTGCAGACCTTATGGCCCCCAAATGCAGTCTCTCCTCTATGATTGGGCTCTGCTGCCCCCATGCACTCCCCCTATCGCACTCCCCCCCACCAGTGCTCTGCTTGCTTCCCCCCCCCCCCACCATCATTGTATTCCCTTTCTCCTGCTTATTTCCCCTCTCCAACAGTGGGACCTTTCCTTTCTCTCCCTTTCTTTTAATTTATTGAAGAGTTTGGGCATGTAGCAGCAGCAGATGACGTTTTAAGTGTGCTTGGCATCTTCAGTTCTCCATATGCCCTCTAGATAGCTATGTGGGCCCAGAGGCACACTGGAGGAATCAGTTTGCTTCTTTCTTTTAAAGTTAAAAGAAAGAAAAAGAGGGGAAAGTGCTGTTGTCTGGTAAGGGGTGGTGGTGGCAGTGGAAAGAAAGAGTGGTGGTAGGCTGGGAGGGGAAAGAGAAAGAGCACTTGGTTGAGGGGTGAGGGAAGAGAAAGAGCACCAGTGGTGGGGGAGGAAGAGCAGAGAGAGAGGGAGAGAGTGCTTTGCTACATGAGGCTGTTAATCAGCTGTTAATTCACTGCATCTACTTTCAGTTTCTTTGCAAAATTGAGATCCGAGCATTACACGAGGAGTGCTTCCTTTCCTGCTTTTCCACTACATACTCTCTAGGTGGCACGGTGGTATAGCAGGATAGCACAAAAGCACAAGAAGAAATCATGCCTTCTTTCACTTTCACAATAAAATGCTGCCTCTTCCCTCCTCTAAAAAACTCACCAAAAGTGCTGGTTAGACACAGAAGCAAAACTGGAGGGTCACAACATCATCTAAAGAACCCATAAATGACTGTGAGTAGGGAATGATGAGCGCATGATAAATGCCTCGTGTTGAAAAGCCCAAAGAGAAAGAATGTGGTGGGTGGGGGAGAAGAGAAGATCACAGAAAGAAATTGTGTGTGTCTTGGTGGGGGAGAGTGAAACCAGCGGGGGAGTGAAACCGGGTGTGTGTGGATCAGAGAGCATCTTGCCCAGGGTCATCTCAAACCTAACAGTGCCACTGATTGCAGGCATTAATAGCTGGCATCTTACTCCTACAGATTTGTGATGACTCCTGCTAGTCATGGGTAACACCGGTCTAAGTATTTAGCAGCCTGTGAGTGCTACATTGGATTGTCTCTTGGTAGCTTGTTTTTTTAAAATTGTCACAAATACTGTTGGTTCAAATTGTCACAGTCTCAAAAAGGCAGTGAACTAGAGAGGAAGAAAATGCAAGAAATGTAAGAAAATGCTTCTTTGTGTAGAATCAGGATCAGCTTCCATAAAAGAGGAAGTTGAAATAAGATCATAGGGCAATCCAAAACTCTCAGGACACGGATACAGAGTTTCTTGCCTATGGCACAGTAGAACCATTACCTTCCCAAAAATAGACCACAGAACTTTCCATGGGATGCGACTTTCCTGATATCTGTGTATCATATCCTCTCCTTGGTGCTTCTATATACATCTTGCCTTACACAAATGTTTTGTGATATATATAGGCTGTTTAATGATGAACCTGGACCACTTTTGCTTCTTGGTTTAGGTAATTAAAAACTACACTCTTGCCTGCAGGACTCATTTCATGACATGTAGCTAATGATCTAAAGAATAGTAAAGATTAATTGTGGGAGCATTTTCAGTCTGTAGTTGCAATTAAGGCTGCAGTTCTATGTACAGTTACTCGGGAGTAAGCCCCTTTGGGTACTGTGTGACTTCTGAGTAAGTATGCATACATTCAGGCTGTAAAAGTCTAGTTGGTATGATGTGAGAGAACTGTATTCTTTGCTATACAGTAATACCTTGGATTGCAAGTAACTTGGCCTGAGAGTGTTTTGCAAGACAAGCAAAAATTTTTAAAATTTTTGACTTGATAAACGAGCAAGGTCTTGCAAGACAACGTAGGGATGTAACTGCTCACCTCGAGCGGGCGTAGCGGGCCGAAATCAGCCCCGCTCACGCCTGCCAGAGACTTGCTTTGATATACGGTAAGAGTGTTTTGGATTACAAGCATGGTTCCGGAACTGAATTATGCTTGCAATCCAAGGTATTACTGTACATAGAACAAATATGTATATTGCTAGCTACTGCCCACATTGCTTTGTTTTTTTTTTATTGAAAAGCCTAAATCTTCTCACCCATAATTAATAAGATGTCAGATTTTCAAAGGTGTAATTTAAAGTCATAAGTAAACTGAATGTGACACCTACTGCTGTACTGTAATTAGACAAATAAGTTTCTTTCTCACACACCACCTGCTGTCCTTAACCATTCAATCTATGTCTTTCGTTAAAGCACATTAAATCTTTGGGTGTACATGCATATATCATTATGCTTTTTAAAACTAAGCATAAAACATGTGCTCTCCCCTAAGACTTTTTTTTTTCTTGCTGATCTCTGTGAAAAAAAGGAGTACAAAATCTGTGCTGAACTAAAAATTGTATTTCCTTCACTTTTAACCAAAAATCAATAAATAATGTAACGACAAAAAATATCCTGCCAAAAGAGGCAGCACCTAGTGAGTTATAACTTTATTTCTGTATAGCTCAAGGGGGGTTGCAGAGGGAGTGTGAAAAGTTCATTATTATCAGCCAGAAAAAAGAGCGAGTGCTAAGAAGAAAGAAGCCTCTTTCCTACTGGGATTTCTCTCAGACTACATGATTTGCATGAAGGGCGCCACATCAAACATATTGGGTGCCCTTTTTCAAATATTAATGTGAAGCTTGTTTTAAGTTCTCTCTTGACTTTGTGCCACCTTGTATCAAAGGAAGTTAAAAGTAAGACTTGGGAGAAAAATATAATTTTTCCAACTGTTTCAGCACTTAGTTTAAAAAAAACACAACCCAAACCCTCTCTTATTTGTTCAGTTTGGCAGCAAACTTTTAATATTTTGACACACACACACACACACACACACACACACACAAGATGCATACTTTAAAATGAATCTTCTACTTATTTAGTGTTTTACTGAATTAATTCTGAATATTATATGATCCACTCTTCCATGATCATCATACCTAACATGAGATGAGGAGGGCTAGTGGCATTGTTACCGTAGCCATGTCTTCTGAGAGCCTAACTTTAGAATTTAAATAATTTCCCCAAAGACACGTGTGTGTGTGTGTGAACCCAAATGCATTTTCAAGACTAATTAAAAAAATTATAGCAAGAGCTGTTTTTATTTTGTTTTTGCCTTTAAAGAGGAGGACATGTAGGGTAATATCCAGCTATGCCCCAGTGCCAGCCCTCATTATGTCGCACCTTGTGTAAACCAGTGCTTGTTCAACGTAAGTAGTGCTTGCTTGAGGAATGGGAAAATGCAGCAAATTTTGGTGGTAAATCTCTGCTTTTTCCCATTGCCTTAGCAAGCCCTAGATACATTGTGTAAGTGCTGATTTATGCTAGCACAATGTCATTAGTGCTAGCACTGGGGGCACAGTTGGAGATTACGCATATTTTGTTGTGAAATGTGCCCTTTCTGATAGACTAGTTTACAATAATGCATAACTGAGATATCCATTTTTGTCCAACCATGCACATTTTGCAGTGTTATTGTTGGTGCGAGTGTACGTGAGCAGCAGAGTGCGTGTGCGCATGGGAGATTTAAAATCCTGTCTGTGTGCTAGCAGAGGCCTGTTATTCCACACACAGATCTTCCAGATCTCAGCTCCCCCTTTTCGCAGCGTGCAGTGTGTTGTGAAGATGCCAGCCCAGCCTGCCTGTAATCCAACTTGCTTCCAGCTTCCCCGTTTGCAGATTAATCCATGGAGTCAGGAAACACTCTGTAACACCACAGGTCTAATTCTACCTGTTTATTCACTTAGCAAGTAAAGTTCTACAGAGTATACATTTCCTAGTTACAGTCCATGTGCAGAGTATAAATGCATAGCAAGCATTACATCCAGTGGAGTAAGTTGAGCTTCACTCCACCTCAGCAAAGGCTTTACGTTGTTGCAGTGACAAAAGTCCAGCAAGAAGAACAAAGGAGAAGAGAGAAAGCAGTCCTGCCTCTCTCTAAGATGGCTTCAGACAGAAAACAAGTTAGCACGTCATCAGAACACACAAACCATGTGACTAGCTCATAATGCTCCCACGGTCTAGGCTTCCCATGCGAAAAACACGAGAACCCAGAAAGACATAACAAACTTGTTTACAGCCATTCTGTTCTTTCCATGTGTAAACAGTGTGCTACAGCTGGTGAAGTGATACATATCACAACAGTTATAACATGACAAAAATATAGAAATATCTACCACTGCACTAGCCTAGAAACCCCTCCTCCTTCCCCTCCAACGCTCACACATAACATCCCCCACCCCACCCCCAGCAAACACATACTGGATGGGTTCACATGACACTTTAAGTCCCTTGGGAATTTAAGCCACACACTGTGGCCTCAATTCCCGTGTGCCCAACAGAGGATCGGGCACAGTTGGGGTTGGGTCCTTCCTCCTCCCCCCTCTTCCCCCCTTGCCCCCTCTCGATCCTCCTGCAATATCCCAGGGGACAAAGCAGGAGCACCAAGATGCCCCCTGAGCCATGGCAACCCATTTAGCGCTGGCTGCAGCTTTACTTTATTATATATATATATATATATATATATATTGTGAAACCTGTCGTTAAAGGGGGCATTCTGGAGGTCCCCCCCCCCCAAGGATGCCCAGTGGTGCCTTGGTAGGGCTGCCCTTATTTTAAAAAAATATTAAATTCTGATACTGACCATGATCAGGAGCACTCAGTATTAGAATTGGGGTGTTGTTGGGTTTTTGTTTTTTTTTAAAATTGAAGCTGTCATTTGCATTAAGGAGACCAGGCTCTTCAGAGCTGCTGGGACTGGTGTCCTTAGCACAACGTGGACCCACAGGTAGGTACTGGGTAGGATAGGTGTCTGCTGGCAAAACTGAGCATGGAGCTCCCCTCCCTTCTGCAGGGGGCTGAACTGTCAAACTTGAAAGGTCCTTGCAAAGGCTCAGGAGTAGACACTGCACGGAAAGGGAGCTAATTCACAACCCTTTCTACAGCATGATCCCCCTTTCTTTGTGGGAGGCCTGCTGCCCCAGGTGTCCCCCGAGTGTTGGCAGTGCTCCCCCCCCCCGCTGCTAGCAGCAGGGGATCGCTTCAAAACTTGGGGAAAACCCCATGCGGGTTTCCTAAAAAAAAGAAGACAAGCTGTGGTGAGCCGGAAGCAGCTCGCAATGGCTGTGGGGAGGGTGGGAAGCCTTTGACAGCTTTCCCCATGTACCAGTTGGGGACTTTGTGGGTGGCTGGCAATGGCGGTCACTCTTGGCTAGAGTGGCGCACCATTCTGCCACTCTTGCCAAGGGACTCTTTTGTTTTAGGGCTTGACCATGGCATGGTGTATCATCCGGGCTCGGACCACACAACACTAAGCCATGGTGGCTAAAATAAACCCTAGAAAAAGCCATGGCTATGAAGGGTGGCTTTATAGCCATGGCTAACTAAACCATAGCAAGCCATCCAGGGTTCAGACAACACACTAAGCCACCACCCATGGCTTAATAACCACAGTGGCTTACCATGTCATGCAAACCCAGTCACTCTGTATGATATTCTGTCTGGGACTGATTAAAAGGACAACAGCCTAAAGTCGCCTCCCTAAAGTCTTGGCACATCAGAGATATTTGATCTGATCTGTGGCTACATTTATCCACACATAATACAAAGTCCATTCTTTTTACCTGTTCTCAGTTCTTCTACCAAGCTGTTCTGAAGGATCTCAAGAAGTCCTGCCTTGAACTAATAAGGAATATATTTTCCTTTCTTGCTTTGTGATAATCAACATACCCTTCCTACAGAAAACATTTATCCCTGTTCCTTGGTTAGTCTAATACTCTTGGTACAAGAGGTACAAATTGATGATATTATCCACCACTATGAGCACATTCATGGAATTATCCCATTTCCCTCCTCTGCTCATTTTATTTTAAGTTGAGAATCTTGTGGAAACATCTCAACAGCCATTAGTTGAGATTACTGAGTCCATCATAAACATTTGCACCCTAAATCATATAGTTGTTTGCTCAGTACTAAGGACCAATTCATAACCTCTTCAATTCTTATGTAACATTTTTTGCTACCATGGATTGAGAATATCTATGTGAGATTATCATTGGAACACTCCACCATTGCTATAGCTCTAGATTTAGTGCAGGATTAGGCAACCCTCCAGACGTTTTGGGCTCCAGCTGACATGACCAATGGTCAAGGATTTGGGGAGTTGTAGTCCAAAACATCTGGAGGGCATCAGGTTTAGGGTGAAATAAGATATTATTGAAGACATATGCTTGTTGCTGAAAACAGCATCCCTTTGTTTATGTGCCTTCCCCATAACATCTCATAAAACTCAATGAGTCACACTATGAATTTGATGTGATGATATCAGCTCTGCTGTGAATTTTCCCACCCCTAGCAGCAGCCAATGATCAGGATTGGAAAACTTAAATATAATGATTCCAGAGACAATGTATTGAATTTCCTTAGATATTATGAGAAAGAGTGAGTGAGCTAGATACTGGCATCCAGTTTTGGGCAGCAGCTGCATATCTTCTGTAACATCTAGTTCCACAGTTAGCATGCCACTGAATATGCTTCAGCAACCAGTCACATGACCCAGTCATGACATGGCTGCTGTCAGAAAACACTCAGCCCCAAGAGCCTGTATGGCTGATGAGAGCACCTAACGACCTCAGTGCCAATTGACTTTTGGCATGAGACTATAATCATACATATTTGGGCATGTGGGTGTGTGGAAAGCCTCCAGCTCAATGAACAATTTAAAATTGACTGGTGTTATACCTGAGGCTAGCAGAAAGGAAATCTGGGAAGAGATGATAGGAGATGAAAGAAGAGGATATTTATATCTTCCTTTGAATCAAGCTGTATAACTCTTGCACTCAGTGCCTTAGCCTTTTTTTTCTTCTTTCTTTTGCATAAGTGGAAATGCATGACCCTGCAGACTTTCTTAACGAATACATATAAAATCATCAATAAAGTATAATAGTTGGTGGTCAAATTTGTGCTGGCAAGATATTTTAAGAGCTGTATTCTTTCCCCCCTACATGGCCTATTAATGTTAATTGTAGTTATATCCACACAGGGGATAATCCTTCTGACAGGAAGATGAAAGTGTCGATCTTATTACAAATTCTGTCTTAGTTTTCTGGATGTTGGGGGTCTTGTTGGGGAAGGTTAACATATTCAGTTTCATTTTTGGTCTAATTCACAATCCTATTTTTATCTGATGTGCTTCACCTCTTTGTAAAGATTGGGAGGAATCAGTTCCCAAAGGGTATGTCATGAGCGTGGAGGAAAATGCCGTGGAAAAATAAAGCTACCACATAGGTTGTGGCAGATTTTGGGGGGGCTACTCAGAGAGGCAAGCCTCCATGGGGTACCAGTCTCCCCCTCTCTCAGTCAGATATAGGCAGTGATGATGGCATCCTGGAGGAGAGTCAAAGGACTGACAGGATTCCTCTGATGAATGGAGAGGGATATTTAAGAAGGCTCAAATATGCTCTCATTCAAAATAACCAATTTTGTACTTTTTATTGAATATGTTCATGTATGTTGTTCAGCTTTCCCATAGAGCAGCCTCCCCCAACCTGGTACCCTCCTGATGTGTTGGACTATAACTTCTGGAATCCCCCGGCCAGCATAGCATAGATTCTGGGAGTTGCAGTCCAACACATCTGGAAGGCATCAGGTTAGGGATGGCTGTCATAGAGCTTTCCAAACAGCACAGCACATTACTGATTGAAGCTGGGTAGCTTGTGCAAGGATGTTGTGTCCAAAGAACAGCTAGTCCACCATGTTGTATAAAGTAAAGCAAAAAACAGAAAATATGAGCATAAAATATGATGGATGGGATTCCTGGGTAGGAAAGAGAGATGGGGACATGGGATAAATGGTATTAGTTAAATCATTCTATACACCTTATTAAAAAGTGAGTAAAATAGTCAATCAGAGGTTACTCTGAGTCTTAGGTGATGTGCTCTCTGTCTCTGCAAAATTTATAGTGGTTGCTGTGAAGTACAAGATAGAGCCAAACGAGATTTGACCTTAATTGCATTTATCTAAATAGCAGCCGTGTGTGTGTGTGTGTGTGTGTGTGTGTGTGTGTGGGTCTGGCATGAGCACCATACAAATGTCAGGGTGCATGGGTAGTTTAACCCTTTCCCCCACTGAGCCAATGGCACCAACGGAAGCTTCTCTCTCAATGCAAGTAGCAACTTTCAGGTTGGGTGATTTTTGCCAGGACCCTGGCAGGGAGGTAAGGATTAAATTGCCCTTCCCTACCTCCCAGTTCCAATGCTGCTCCCCCCCCTCACACATGCAAGCATGCCAGTGCCTGCAATTTACATTACAAAAAATGTGCACGTTAATTGTATTCACACAATGAATGCCCGTCTAGTATGGCCCACAGATGCCTAAAATACACTTACTCTTAAAATGGTTGATTATGGCAGGAGTGCTTACCGAGGGCCGTGCTTTGCTTCTAAAATGTGAGATGTTGCTCTGAGTGCTTGAGTGGCGTATGTGCCATGGAAAGAGCTTATCTAGGACTTGGGAAGGGAAGAGGAAAGCAGTGCAGGCCCACGGCATTTTGCTCCCTTAACATGTTCCTCTCTCCCTTCATGGTGCCACCCGAAGCAGCTCATTTCACCCTGCTGAATGGCAGGCTCTGCCACGGAGGGAGGGGAGAGATAGAGGCCATAGGGGCAAGAGTGCTGAAGCAGCAGCAGATGCCACGAGAGAAAAGAATGGCCCCAAACAGGATAGGAATAGAAGTGATTTCAGGAATGTGTCCTAGCACACTGGCAATGCAATCCCATGCTTGTTTACTCAGAAGCCCCCATGCATTCAACAGGACTTACCTCTTACTGTTAGTAATTGTGTTTGGACTGTGGCGTGGAATGACTTAAAAAATCAAAATAGGAGAATATATAGTGCAGCCCTACTTAGGGCCAGTGCAGGCATTATGTTAAAAATGTAGCTGCTTGCTCAGTCTTTTCTTCTTCCTCTTCCTCTTCTTCTTCTTCACTCTAGTATAAGCACAGGGGGCTTGATCCAGATTAGGACCCTAGCGTAAGAGGTAGGGGATGGCTTTAACCCTTCCCCCTGCTGCAGCCCCAATCTGTATCAGTGGGGGTGGGGGGCTGCTTGCCCTTTATACTGCAAAATGGATCACTATTTGGTACTATACATTGCAGGGATGGGACCTCAGCAAGGGGGGGCATTAAAGCCCCCTCCCACCTCCATGCAAAGGTCCCAGTCCCAAAGCTTCATGCTTCCCACTGACTGTCATGTGAAATCCACAAATGGCAGTAGCTTTTTTCTTTTTTAACAGAATTGGATGACATATGCAGGCATAGTAAGTAGAGCTTTCTGAGGGAATGGAGCCTGCCAAGTTTCAGGTGAATAGGTGCAGAAGGGGTTGTGCAAGTAGCCTTTACACTAGATGAGAGAGAGAGAGAGAGATAGATAGAGATGTAGCTGATTCCTACATATTTAACATAATGTCTGTTTTGGCCCTTAGAATCTTTTATTATGTAATTATTGGGGAAAGGAGGGGGGGGAAGAGGAAGAGAAAAAGTCACTTGTTTCATATCTAAGTGGGACTCATGCCACAGATGACCTTGGGAGTTCCTAGTTGGGATCTACGGGTCCTGTTTCTGCATAACACATCGGAGACAGGATAAAAGTCAGGCATGAGCCTCTGGCATTTATTCTTTCTCTGCTTCTATGTAGCTGGCTCACAGTTAGGACTGTCTGTGGTCACTACATTTTATTTAGTGAAAATAAAGAAGCAACGGTGACTGTTGAGTGTTCTGTATTTCTGTGGAAGTGAACGCTGTAGCTATTCTTGTCATTGTGCCTGGGTGACAAGTATAGTTCAAAACCAGTTTTCAAACTCCAAACCAGTTCATATATATTCATTGAGCAGGTGGAAAATGTTGGCACTCAGCAGAACTGAAAATGCAATCAGGCTTGAGAACACTACCTCTGCTGCTTCTACTCTCACTGTATATAATGTTTGGCTTTTCACCGTTTTGTAAAAACAGAAAAAGGAAAAGAGCAACAAATAATTTGCTTTCCTTTCAGAAAATTCATCAGTCTGTAAATTCTTGCACACAGCTGGAGGTTTCTTCTTCTTCTTCTTCTTCTTCTTCTTCTTCTTCTTCTTCTTCTTCTTCTTCTTCTTCTTCTTCTTCTTCTTCTTCTTCCTCCTCCTCCTCCTCCTCCTCCTCCTCCTCCTCCTCCTCCTCCTCTTTAAATTGTCTCTTTGGCCAAAGTTTTATTTAAAATGAGAAGTTCCAGTTGCTGTGTAATAGGACAGTTGATTTTTGCTGCTCTTTGCAGTTAGGCTACTTTTTGGAAGCTCTGTTAGTAGATCTTATTTACTGCAGCCTGGTGCCCTCCAGATGTCATGGACTACTATTTGACCACTGTGCAGGAGTGCATATGTACACCATCATGAAACACTGCACAGAAAGAATTTTCATGGATGATTCCATACATCTTCATGGAATCATGGATGTGTATGGTCACATCAGTATTGTTTGTTTGGAAGGCTTTTTTTGCTGGGTTTTTACAGTGTGCACATTTGGGATGGATGGATCAGTCCATGTCAGTTTCACATGTGTTCATTCATCCATTCAATTTCATTTAAAAAAAAAACACACTCATGAATATTTGCATTATTTCTGTATGGTTTTTAACCTAATATATGATTTTTTTGGTATGCATTTTATCCTAAAATATGCATTATTGTATTAACCCAAAATATGCAATTTTGGTATGTTCTTCACTGCTCATCCAAGAAGAGTCCTGTAGTGTTGTTTTATTTTTCATCACTGCCTGGGTGTCATGCAAAGTGACTCTCTGGGCCGGTTCACACGACCCAGGCTGCCGGCAGGGGAGGAACCACAGGGCTGTCCGCGGGGTCCGGAGGGGCGCCGCACACGACCGGCGCCCCATGCGCATGGGCAGACCCTGTAGTCCCCGAACCGCAGTGCGGGCCTCCTGGCGCTAGGGGGTGGGGCCCCGGGATGCCCAGAGGGGCCGTTTGCCTCTGCAGGTTGGAGCGGCGGTGGCTCCGGCCGCTCTGGGCTGCCATCTCTGTGGGGACCCCGCGGGATGGCCACCCGCTGTTCGGATGGCACGGTGACCACACGCGGTAGGGGCTTACCCCTCTACCAACCATGGTCACTTTGCGTGCGTCCCACCCGCGGCTGTCCCGCGGGGGCACCCCTGGTTGGCGTGCACACGACACGGGAACCACGGGGGACTTGCGGTTCCCGTGTCGTGCGAACAAGCCCTCTGTTAACACTGCTTTCCATCACTGCCACCAGCTTGATTGCAAAGATACAGCTACGAGCTTTTTATCTCCAGCAAAGCATACCGTGACTGTGGGGCTGTTACTGGACTTGTCCTCCTAGAGATCTTTCTTAAAGTAAGAGGACAATATCCATTACTACTGGTACACTAGCAGGACCTGCTGCTAGCATAATTGGTACCTAGCAGTTCCCAAAGGAATCTGAAATGAGCTGAAATGTTCATTTTCAGAAGGGTGCAGATCAGCAGAGCTTACAGAAGGGAATTCTGCTGATCAGTCCCATTCTGGAAAGAAGCATTTCCACTCATTTCTGGGGTTACTTTTAGAACCACTAATTCCCTGTTGCACAAGCAGTGGGTCCTGCAAGCGCAATGGAACCAGTGGAAGCGGTGCAGGAGTATTGGATACTGCCCTCAATGTGTATTGTCATTGCAAGTACCAGGTCTCTAGGGAAGTGTCCTGTATTGCTCTTCTCCATCATTATCTGAGGGGACAAGAAAGCCACAGCCTTACCCTGCTGTTCAACCTCAGTGATAGACTGCAGAAGACCAAGAAGTTCCATTCTGCTGCCATAGCTTCTTCACTCCTGACCATTTAGTAGACCTCTCTTCCTGCATGAATTTGTTGCCTCTGAAGAGGGGTGTGTGTGTGGGGGGGCATTCACACCAAGGCTGGGTTTATGAGAATCAGACACATCACCCGTAGCCACTACAAAGGGGTCTTTTTGTAGAGGAGGTGGTAGCAGGGAGCACCATGAAACTTTTATTTAATTGGGTGCCCAACCATGCACAAGGTGGGGGTATGCTAACTCCCCAAAGGGAATTTTAGTCCACAGCCTTCTAGTTGTCTTTTCTTTGCCTGTGTGTCCAGGCTCCACCACACCTGGGATTCTCCCCCCACTTCATCACTCTCCTTAAAAGAAAAGGTCTTGTGTTCTAGTTGTTTTATTTAACTGTCACTACCTTGGTGTCTTGCTAAATGGCTCTTTGATGATACCACTACTTTCCAGCACTGTCAGCTAATAGTACAAGTACTAGGCTGGTCACCATGGAAGGTGACCAAGTCAATAAGTACTATCCAAAGTTGATCAGGCAGACATTTACAAACTCATATGAAGGTTGGACTTAACTGGGTGCCCCCTCCCCAAGCTCAGGGTGTAGTATGTGAATCCTCCCCTCCCTCCAACAAAAAAATGAGAATTTTAGTCCACACAGTCTTTTAGTAATCTTTGCCTGCACAATCTGAAAGAGACGAGAGTGGTCTTTTCCAGCATGTCCAATCTCTGCCTCATTTGGGATGATCCAGGGCTGGCGCTACCGCTAGGCAGACCCAGCCGGCTGCCTAGGGCACGTGGCGGAAGAGGGCGCAGAGTTTCTGCGCCCTTTCCTCGCCTCCAGCGCGCTCCTGCCCTGCCTGCCGCCTCCCCGCCCGCTTGCCGGCCGCTGCCGCTGCCGCCGCCGCTGCACCTCCACCCCGCCCGCGCGCGCCCGCGCGCCCACCTGCCCGCCAACCACCTACCTACCTTCCCGTCGTAAAGCGCGGGGGTCCCATCGCATCGGAGGAGAAGGCGGCGGCAGCAGCAGCAGCCAGCAGCGGGGGCGGGGGGAAGGTAGGTGGTGGTGGGGTGGCGGTGGCTCGGGGGGGGTTTGCAGAGCAGGGCTGCTTTGCTCCGGAGCCCCCCCCACGGCACGAGGGGGGGCGCTAAATATAATTTGGCCTAGGGCGCCAAACAGCCCTGCACCGTTCCTGGGATGATCCCCTCCCCGCCATCTTCATTGTGACCCCCAAAGAACCCCCTTACACTGAAACTACTGCATCTATCCGCCTGACGTTTGGCAGGCTTTATCCCCAGAGAAGGGGCAACCCACTTGGTCAGTCTTTAAGGTGCCATAAGACTCTGTGTTGTTTTTGCTATGCTAGACGAACATGGCTACCCCTCTGGAAAATGCCTGAAATAATCATCTAAGTCTGTCCAAAAGCAAAATAAACAAACAAATTATAAGCACTTTCCTTTTAAAAATAAATAAAAATGTTAAAGTTATTTGGACGATCCCCTCTGTACCTATGCAACTGAAACTGGGCAGGTTTCATTTTCTCAGAAAGGTCTACTTACTAATAGGATTTTTATTCCCATTTTTATTATCACTACTGTACCTCCGGGCTGATTCATTTGGCTGCTTTTATTTTATTATATTGTGTTTGTATTACTTACTAATTTAATGATACTTTTGGTTTTAAGATGATTGTTTTTATTCTGTTTGTTTTCTCTTGTAAACCTCCCAGGGAGCCTTTGGCTGATGGGCAGTGTAGAAATATATTAAATAAATAAAAATTTATTTAATTAATTTTTTTTTAAAAATTTATTAAATAAATAAATAAAGCTTTCTGGGAAAGCTCAGCCCCCCCCCAACACAGTCAGCACACACTCACACATGCACTTTGCCCCCTCGCAAAAGACTCACACACTCAGAGCAGCCAGCTAGTCGAAATCAAAAGCACGCACACACATGCACACACACATGCACAAATACAATACCATGAGGAAGGATGAGGTAGTCGGGCTTTCGTGGAGTCCAGCCGAAGCCAAAAAGCGAAAGAAGCCGAGGGCGGGGAGACAGGGTCTTAAGTGAGGGTCCCAGCTCCCCGCCCCGCTTAAGCCCATTGGCTTAGCCGACATGACCTGGCTGTATTCTGACTCCCCATACCTCCCCCACGTGCAAACTTCTCCCCGCCCCCAGAAGGCGGGGCCGGGGGAAGTCCATTCTGTTTGTTTTCTCTTGTAAACTGCCCAGGGAGCCTTTGGTTGATTGGCAGTGTAGAAATATATTAAATAAATGTCATCCAATTCTGTTTTTAAAAAAGAAGAAGAAAAGGCTACAGCCATTTGTGGATTTGACAGGATAGTCAACAGGAGGCATGATGAAGATTTGGGTCTCTGTATCTTGCATTGGCTTCAGTCCTTGAGTTGAATTGGGCCAGCCTCCAAATTTGTCTGATTTGAATCAAAGTGTTTTCTGAATCACCAAATTGGGGTCTGAATGGAATCTTGTGGTTAAGTACACAACCCTAATAATTAGAACATTTATGCTGCAATCTTATACACCCTTACCCTGGAGCAAGTCCCATTGAAGTCTGTGGGACTTGCTTTCTAGCAGATGTGCATAGGTTTGCTCTGTAGTGTCTAAACCAACCAGACTGTTGGGACCAGCATAGATAGAATTTATTGTGATGTCACCTAGCAACTACAAGGTACAACTCACTCACCGTTTTTTCTGGACTTGGCAAAGTGGCTAAGCCAGAGCATCGATAGTAGAGCCACTGAGCACTCCCAGGAGGCCCTTTAAACAGCTTACCATTTTTGTAAAGTGGATAATTCTATAGATGTAACTAGTTAAATATTGAGCTGATCGTTTTTTCTGAGGTGATATTTTGAAATGAAACATTATTGGATCATAAAGTTTTGGGAATATGGCAAGAATTAATACACCTTTAATTGCACTGATTGCAAGAAAAAATTAATAGACATTTTAATTAAGGTACAAATTTCAAAAGGATTAGAATTCGTAACCCCATAAAATATAAATTACATTGAGCTTCATTATCTCCTCTGGAAATATATAGGTGCTAAATTAGCTATACGGAGTCTTCTCTACCATCCCACACAAACCGTAAAATATATTGAAAAATAAATGTGAAAAATGAATATACAAGAATGCTTCTTCAAAGTTCAAACAAAGTCTATTCTTACTGGGTCATAATAAAAAAATGCTATACATGCACACTTCATGGAGCAATGTTGCACACTCCTTTGCTATCTCTCCCCAAATAAGCTAAAATATAAAGAGTATTTTGATGGTTGAGGACAATTCACAGAGCCATTTTGACACTAAGTGATTAAATAATCACGAATAATAATTTATGAGAAGCAACTTGCTGATGGGATGGCAGATGCAGGCTATGGTTTTCAATTTTATTCTTGATTAGATGAGCAGAGAAAGTGCTCACACTCTATAACCTTTTATAACTACTGTACACTTTAGGCAGCCTTGCTGCACATTTTAGGAGCCAGCAGTGCACACAGCGCAGTGCCAACCATTCTAATCAACAAATGTTTTCAAATGACCCACCCCAGTCAGTGCAATATATGAATCTCCCTTGGAGAGCCTTTCCTCAGAAAATATCCCCCTCTGCCCTCATAAAACAAATGAGTTGTCCTAATCATTCCACACACACTCTGGTTCAAAATATATATGAATGGATAGAACACCCTTTCTCTTCATGCATTTTTCAGTCGACATCTAATGATTTCAGCTGGTAATGTTTTAGCAAGTCAAATCCAAATATTCCACTGAGCAACTATAGTGTGTATTATATCTAGTACATACCGGTATACAGCCTCCTCACCCCCAATCCCATGCCTTTATGAGGTTTTGCCTGCAGTCTGCTGGAGGAACAGGCATCAGGGCAGGGCAGAAGAAGTAGATGGTGATGCCACTGAACTTAAGTTCATCATTATTTGACTTGGAATACAAACTTGCCCAGCTCCTAATGCTCTGCCCCGTTATAGTTTGAGTGGCATGCCACTGACAATTCATCTCCAGTTTGGCATACAAACTCTGGGTACCTTCCTCCCTTCTTGGGCTATTGTTAGCATACTCGACTTCAGGGAGCCTGGGATATATAATGTTCAGGGTGACTGACAAAGTAAAGACTCAGGTGCCCTAGAAAACTACATTTCCCAAGGTACAAGACAAGCAGGATGTCCCTGTTGCATTATTTAAGGCACTAGGGAGGAATGGTGACTTCTCAAAGAAGCCTGCAATATGACCTTCTTCTACTGCTTGCCACCACCAGGTAAGGTGAAAGAGAACTGTGGCAAAACAGGGTGTGTGTGTGTGGGGGGGAAGGGGTTGGTGCAGGCATTCAAAATCCATTTTACTCTCTGTGATGTAATTGAAAGGACAACAGATAGCTGTTTTCTGACTCAATTCAGAATTAAGCTGAAGGGAGATTTCTTATCAGTAGTGGTAGGCAGGATTTCACTCAGACCCCAATTTGGTGCTTTGGAAAATGGACCAATTCTGCTCAGGCTGATTCAGGGGCCATCCGCTTCAATGCAGGTATTGAACCTGAGTCAAAATGTGGAAATCCAAGGCTTCATGCCTCCCTTTGAATATTATAGGAAATTTTAAAATGGTTGTAAGTTTATGTTCGCCAGAAATTGATGCATTTTCACTTGCCCCCTCTAAAGGGATCAAGCCTGCCATGTTTCAGATGAATAGGTGCTGGAAATTTTGTGCAAGAGCAGCATTTACATTTTAAAGGTACCATATACAAAAAAAAGGGATATGCTTATTATCCCACTATGTTCTTTGTGGACCATTGTTCTGAAAAAGACAAATAGCACAGATGTGTCCCTAAGTAAGAAAACTGCAACATTTCAGAAGGATCAGTGCAGCAGTTTATGTGGAAGGAGAGAGTTCTCAACTTTGAGGAAGGAGGTGAATGTTTTGCTTCCCTTTGCCTCCCCACATAGTTTTTTGGGAAATTTATATGAAAATGACACACCTCATAGATGTGTCTCCAGTCAAGAAATGTGCCACGTTTCAGAAGGATAGGTGTAGGGGCTAGGGAGTTATGATGACTGTAAACCAGTTTAAGGCCTTTTTCATAGTGAGGACTGGTAGTGTTGGAAGAATGTCCACCTCCCATCCTTGTCCTTATCCAAAGCAAAGTGATTGCAGAACCGCTGGTGAAATGTGCCCAATGATTAGAAGGTGGACTTTTTTCAGTCACTCAACCCCTCTTCCTCCCCTCCTCATTTTAGTGAGACAAACACAAAGGACACTATTTTGGGAAATACACTGTTTGCCTTTCTGAAGCTGAATTGTGAATGAAGTACAGGGTCTAGCTTTGGTTCTGGTCATTTTGGAGGGGAAGCCCACTTTGCCTTAGGAAGCACAAGAAATAGCCCAAAGGAGCCCAGTTCAGCTCAGGCTCTGGGCTTAGGACAAATGTGGCATCCTTGCTACATGCTGGCTACTGTACTTTCAACATACTATGCTTCCTCAAATTCACTATTGCATCTATGCTAGCATTCAGAGACTTCTGTAGTGAAGACCATTTTTGAGATGATTGCAAGTTCTATAGTCTAGCTTTATTGAAGAGAAGCTTTAAACATTACTTTAGAAATTACTCCAGAGACTCACTTATTTTTCAGCTAGTGACAACATGCCTTCTAAGTTCTAACATCCACAGGCAGTCATGGTAGGCCCTCTATTTTATTTATTTATTTATTATATTTATACCCCGCCTTTTTTCCTGCAAGGAACCCAAGGCGGCTTACATAATCCTCCTCCTCTCCATTTTATCCTCACAACAACCCTGTGAGGTAGGTTAGGCTGAGAGTCAGTGACTGGCCCAAAGTCATCCAGTGAGTTTCATGGCCGAGCGGGTACTAGAACCTGGATCTCCCGAGTCCCAGTCCAACACTCTAACCACTACGCCACACTGGCTCTACTTCCTCTCAAATGCCCTACACTCTATGACTTCCCCCATCCCATCCTTTTCCTTCCTCCTTAGTCTTTTCTCCCTATTTTCTTCCCCATTCCCCCCTTATCTTTATTATAATTGATTGGATTAATTTGAATATAACTGGAAGCTTGTGCTAGTTAGGACAAATGCTTATTGGTGGGTAGGATGGCTTGGGAGGAATGGCGATTTAATATTGCATACATAAATAAAAACAAACAGCAGAAGTTCAAATGCTTTAAAAATATTTACACTGCAACATTTAAGTGATAAATCAGTTATTTTAATCAGATAAAACACTTTTGATAGATTAAAAAGGTGTCCAAATTAACCCAACAACACAGGGTTTTTTTGCTTTAAAAAAACTGTAAGTATGTATAAAAACTGCAGAAAGGCTAGCCCCATCTTACATAGAGATAAGGCCTATTGATGGCAATGGAACTTGCTCCCAGTATGTGTGTATAGAATTGCAGTCCCATCCACACAGACACGTATTATAAATTGTGACTCCTTAGTGAACTAACCATGTAATCCCCTCTGCACCTATGCATCTGAAACTGGGCAGGTTTCATTTTCTCAGAAAGGTCTACTTACTAATAGGATTTTTATTCCCATTTTTATTATCACTACTGTACCTCCGGACTGATTCATTTGGCTGCTTTTATTTTATTATATTGTGTTTGTATTACTTACTAATTTAATGATACTTTTGGTTTTAAGATGATTGTTTTTATTCTGTTTGTTTTCTCTTGTAAACCTCCTGAGGAGCCTTTGGCTGATGGGCGGTGTAGAAATATATTAAATAAATAAAAATTTATTAAATAAATAAATAAAGCTTTCTGGGAAAGCTCGCCCCCCCCCAACACAGTCAGCACACACTCACTTTGCCCCCTCGCAAAAGTGCATGTGTGAGTGTGTACATGTCTTCTCAGAAGTAAGTCCCATTGTCTTTAATGGGGTTTACTCTTAGGTAAGCATATACAAGATTGCAGCCTAAATCTAAAAGCTTCACTGATAAGCCCATACAGATAAAAAATATTTGGGTACAATACAAAACACATTCCATCTCACCATATAATGGCTCTGTTATGGGCATTATTAAGATGAAATGGTACTCAATGCCTTCAGTCAGTTGCACTGCCTTTATGGAATTTACCAACCATTTTTGCTTCCTGTAAAACTACATATTTTAAGTTGTAATTGTTTCAAAGCAAATAACTTCTTATTTTTAAGGTGAAAGCCATGCACTTTTCAATAATCCCTTTCAACACTAACATATGGAGTTACTTCTCTGTTGTCTCTGTTACACAATCGTTATGTTAATTTTATATCAACCAGATCACTTTGTTAGAATAAAGTTATCATTTATCATTTACAAAACCTACGTTGGGGTGTAACATTTAAAGAATGCAATTGAGTGCCAACACATAGTTTGAAAAATGAACCCTCCCATCTGTTCCTTCCCACTCCTACCTTATGGCTGGCATTTAGTTTAAAGAACAACAAAGTCACCGGGACCCATTACACTGAAGACTTAAACAGGAAGATATTGCAGGGGTATATGAAATATCTTCACTGTAATAGAAAGAGAGATTTGAACACACTATCCTGGAAGGTTACTGCCATGTGCAAAATATGTGTTTGCGCAGGAAAACAAACGTAGTGCACCTGCTGCTGTTTTACAACAGCATAAGGAAGAACTATGATTAAAAGTGAATGTCTTTGTAATTTTCACTGGGTATTGGCATTCCCTTCCTGCAGTAGAAAAATGTCTTATCAGCCTTCCAACTTTAGCTGGAAAGAACATCATGTGTGTGTGGGGGGAGAGCTTTGCTTTCAAACTTCAGGTCTGCCTGCAGGAGTTGTGCTAATGAATGAGCACAACTTTCTCCAACCTGAAGCCCTCCAGGTGTTTTGGACTACAACTCCCAGTATTCCTGACTATTAGTCATACTGGCTGGGGCTGATGGCAGTTGAACTTGAAGGGCCAAAACATTTGGAGGATGCTAGGTAGGGGGAGGCTGAATTAGCAGATAGGCAGTAGAATTCAGCTGGAGTCGGAGGAAAGATGGTAGCTCAGTTCAGACATTAAAACAAACATAGATTGTGAACCCTAACTATGCTTTGGCATGAGTCTGTGATGGGCCAGCAAATCAAAATCGTAGTCTGAAGTGGATGTGCAGACGGTGGACTGTGCTAACTTTGTTTTGCTGTGATGCCATTGCTAGGATCACTAGGATTCTGGAGAACCGGGACTATAAAAAGGGGAGTGCTAGGGACTGGAGAATCAGCAATTTTCAAACTTCCCTAAATTTTCTGAAAATTACTTTGAAGCTCGTTTTGGCTTGCCCCTGCTTTGTTTTTGACATGTTTTTCAGCTCCTTTGAATGGGAAAAGTGCACCTTTCAAATGGGGAAGATGTGTATTTCTGTTTGTATTTTTGAAAAGTGTGCACAATGCAATTGCAAATTTGGGAATTTGGGAAAATTTCTCCAAAACAAGCACTTCTGCTTGCATTTACATTTGGGATTGGGAACAGGACATGTTTGCATGATTTGTGAACAACAGAAACAAAATTCTTGTTTCCATAGGAAGCGCTGAACAGATGAAAAAAACATGAAAACAGCCAGCTTGTGTGTTTCGACTTTTAAACCATGGTTTGTGATCTAAACTACTGTTATGGCAAAACATGGTATGGTGTGATAGACAAACATGACTATGGCTTGGCTGAGATATAATGGCAAACCATGATCTGGTGTGACATTGTGACAAATATGCTGAAGCTGAACCCCGACAAGACCGAGGTACTTCTGGTGGGGGACAAGGGGAGGTTAGGGGATGTTGACCTGGTGCTGAATGGGGTACATCTACCCCTGAAGGACCAGGTCCACAGCTTGGGGGTCATTCTAGACTCCCAGCTGTCCATGGAGGCTCAGGTGGCAGCTGTGAGCCGGGCAGCGCTGTATCAACTCCATCTGATACGGCAGCTGCGCCCCTACCTTCCTAATCATCTGCTCCCTTCAGTGGTTCATGCCTTGGTCTCCTCTCGCCTAGACTACTGTAATGCGCTCTACGTGGGGTTACCCTTGAAGAAGGTTCGGAAGCTACAGCTGGTACAGAACGCGGCGGCTCGCCTGGTTAAAGGCAGCCGGCCAGCTGGCGGCGGGATCACATCATGCCAGTGCTCAAGGAGCTACACGGCTACCAGTTGCTTGCCGAGCTGAATTCAAGGTGTTGGCTTTGAACTTTAAAACCCTATACGGCTCCGGTCCAGTCTCAACAATACTACAAGTGAGAAGGATCTTGGAATTGTGGTAGATCACAAACTGAATATGAGCCAGCAATGCGATGTGGCTGCAAAGAAGGCAAATGCAATTTTGGGCTGTATTAATAGAAGTATAGCTTCCAAATCGCGGGAAGTGATAATTCCCCTTTACTCGGCACTGGTTAGGCCTCATCTTGAGTACTGCGTCCAGTTCTGGGCACCTCACTTTAAGAAGGACATAGACAAACTGGAGAGGGTTCAGAGGAGGGCAACAAGGATGATAAAGGGACTGGAAACAAGGCCCTATGAGGAGAGACTGAAAGAACTGGGCATGTTTAGCCTTCAGAAGAGGAGACTGAGGGGAGATATGATCGCACTCTTCCAGTATTTGAAGGGATGTCACACAGAGGAGGGCAAAGATCTCTTCTCGTTCATCCCAGTTTGCAGGACACGGAATAATGGGCTCAAGTTACAGGAACCTAGATTCCACCTAAACATCAGGAAAAATTTCCTGACTGTCAGAGCAATAAGACAATGGAATCAACTACCTAGGGAGGTGGTGGGCTCTCCCAGCGGAGCGTCTCCAGCAACACCAAGTGGGCCGCTCAACAAGATCTGCCACAGACGGCCTTCTCCTTGTCCCTTCAGCCAGAGCAGCTAGACTGGTCGGGACGAGGAAGAGGGCCTTCTCTGTGGCAGCCCCCGTACTATGGAACTCTCTCCCAAGTGACCTCCGCCATGCCCCCTCTCTGCTGAGCTTCCGCCGCTCATTAAAAACTTGGTTATTCAGGCGGGAATATGGGGTGGGCTAAGATTTTAAAATTTTATACTGTTTTAATGTATTTTAATGAAGAAAAATGTTTTAATGTATTTTATTCTGTTTTATTTTCTGTACATCGCCCAGGGTGGCCGGTTTGCCGGCCAGATGGGCGATAAATAAATGCAAATAATAAATAAATAAAATATTTGCCCCAGAAACCTTTGCATCTTGCAAGACTCCTGCACAAACCAGCATAATAGGCTAACTTGCAAATATGTATCCAAAACAGAGTTATTGGTCTTCCACATTTTCTTCATAAACTGTAACTCTCCTAAGCTATAATTTTCATAGAGAAACAAATGATATATTAAAATGTATTATCATATGAAGGTTGAATCAGTTTGATTCTAACAGAAGCATTTGGGCTGACATACTGTGACTTTTGACAGAACCTTTTACTGACCTAGGAGCCTGCCATTGTTAAAGGAATCTTAAGAAAAGCAAAATGTTTCCCAGCTGAACTCAGGAAAGGCCAACAGGTGCTTCAGATGAGAATGGTGGGAAAAAAGATAACTGCTCACTGGCCTATTGTACATTTTCAGTGTATGACACAAATAAGTGAACATAAAATATTGTAAGGAAAAACACACACAATAAGCCTGCAGAAGAGAAGCAGATGTTATACTGTTTTGAATTGAAGCATGGGTCAAAAAGTTGACAAGATATGAAGTAAAATATTACTCCCCAAATCATAGCTGGGAACTTTACCTATCCTTGCAGAACCAAATATTGCTTCTCACAGGATTCAAGTTCTGTCTTCAGAAGGACAATGGCACCAGTCCTCACATTGACTTTTCTGCTCCATTTTGCTCCTAGATCAGAAATGTTATTGTGTCAGATATTTTACTACTTTAAAGGCAATGCTCCTAAAAGATTCTTAAAAAGCTTTTGAAAATGTGTTTTGTTTGTAACAATGATGTGTTATGTAGGTTCAATGCTCTTATATAAAATCTGAATCATGTAGAAACTGCTTAAGATTTTGAAGTAAAAGATGAAAAGAAATGTCAGATCTCAGAGGCCTCTATTTAAAAGCTCTTAAATGTTAATACCAGGAATTTTGTAAACTTACAAATTCCATGGTGACACTTTGTTCCTGGAATATTGCATGGGATATGTTACCCGCTGATCCATGGTTAAGCTAAATACAGAAATCCCATATCATAATATTCCTAGGCAAGGAGAAATATGTCACAACATGCATGAGGTTAGAGTAAGCCACCATCTTGCACACTCAATTTCCCTTCCCTCTTCCTGTCACTCCTGCTATTTCCTCTGCCTCTTCTTGTTTGGAGTCTGAACCTGGTAGTATCTATGCAGGTCGCAAAATGACATCAAATTTTGATTGAATGAGCCCTTTCTTGGTCATGAAAGCAACTATTAAATATTTTAAAAGTGTACCTAACATAGATGGTGACTGTAGTAGTCAGAGGGTCTGGTGGCCCTGGGACATGTAGAAATAAGAATCTGGATACAGAATAAACTTAACAAATGTAGAACTGAATGTTCAGGTTCCTTCTCTGCATACAGCAACAGGCAGCTGTATAGCATACATGGCATACTAATTCATTAAATTGTTTGGCCTGGACTTGGACCCAGAGCTGCCCTTCTGTGAATAGAAGGACTTCTTCCATTTGCATGGGAATGGCCTTTGATGCAGTGGAGGTTCCTGCTGATGGAAGTGGAGGGTAAGGAATTTTTGCTGATTCCCTCTTCCCCCTGAAACTCTGTGTGCCACCTTCCATGCTGTTCTGGAGCGTTCCCAACCCCCTAAAGCAGATTGTGTGTGTGTGTGTGTGTGTGTGTGCGCGTGCATGCACGTGTGTGCGCGCACACACAGAGACGTAAGGGGGAGATCTGCTCACAGGATATTTGGATCCAACCCTATGTATAATCATGTCATAACAAAGAAGGTTAAAATTAAAATTAAGTGTTTGTAAGAAATCAAGGTCCTGTTCCAAAAGAACAGTCAAATCATGTAGAAACTGCTTTAGGAAAGCGGTTTAGTTAGCAAGCATAGCAATATTTTTTCTGTATCATTCAAACACAGAGCAACAAGCACTAGCATTCCCTAATATACCCAATGTTTCTGTCTACTTAGTCAACAGAAAGGCAAACAAAGAGTTTATAGCATGGTTTCATAATGGCTTCATTCAGCATTTCACAAGCCACTGGGGACTTCACCTAATGAATTTAACACAAGCACTTAATGTAATTTTAAGCCACACTGTATTGATAGGCTACAAGCTATTCTTCTTGACCTAAGGACTCTCAGCTTCAGGCTGTCTGTTTACCTGTCAATTAAATTGTTCAGGGCCTCACTGGCAGCCTGACTTGGCTATTATGTGTGCAGTGTACTGTGGAGGAGGTGAGTGAAAAGTTATTAAATATGTGTATGTACAGAACCTATATATTTTGTTAGCTAGACAGTGGTGAAATTGCACTGTTTTATAAGTTCATTTGTTGCTCATCCCTCTCTGGCTTTCACCATCGCCTTGTTTTAGCCTCCTGTGCATGATTAACTGCTTTGTCCATCATCCCAAACTCAAGGTTAACCTAAGGTCTCCTTCAGGTCGGTGGACCATGTAATAGAAATCAGTTTGGATGGGCTATGTCATGAGAACATTAGAAACTCTGGGGGTGGAATGATGCTCATTTCCCCCCATTATTTTCCCTTGGGGTGGATCCTGTAAGGCTTAAGTGTGGGCATTATAAACTTTTAAATAAATAGGGGTGTTACAACTCATATCAGATACCATTCTAAAAACCATTCTGATTGGGAAAGCATACATCATTCAAAGGTTGAAAGTCAAAACTCATCACAGAAGGCAATGAAGAGGTATAGAAGGGATATGCTTTCAAAATCTACCTAAAAATAATATGGACATTAGGATCTTGAAATGTTATCTGAGATAGCTACATGCATCTATTTATTTTAACACCAAATCATAATTTCAGCTAAAACAAATCTGGGGCTATTCATAATCCAGTTTTAGGAGAACGTTTACTTTTAGTGGAGCTGCTTTTTCATATCTGTTGTAATTTCTCTTTATTGATATGCTTTTATTTTAAAACTTCTTGTAAGCCTCCCTGAATTAATTTATAAAGAAAAGCAGCCTATAAAGCTTAAGCAAATCAATCAATAGATAAGAAAGGAATATAGTATCATTTCTGTCAACTATAGTATAAACAATGTAAATTGTGGAATCTTCAAAGAAAATTAAGCAAAAGACCTTGAAAATGAGTGGAAGTCTGATGCAAATTGTGCAAATTCTACATAGCCATAGTTAGCTTGATAGCATGTCAAGATGATGTTTAGGCTTTAGACGTATAGGATAGAGTCTGTGCAGATTTTGCAGAGGAAAATACTCCTCAGCTGCTGCTTTCTGATAATCATTTTAATATGCAGTTGTCTGAAGTATCATATAAGTACATGTCCCCAAACTGGCCACACACTGATCACCTGATCCTGATTTGATTGGGACTTACTTCCTATTCATTGCTCTTAACTGAATCTATCTTAATAACATAAGAGCCATGCTAGATTAGACCAGAGGTCCATCTAGTCCAGCATTCTGTTCACACAGTGGCCAACCAGCTGCTGGTAGGAAACCCACAAGCAGGACATGAGTGCAATAGCCCCCTCCTGCTAATGTTCCCCAGCAACTGGTGTACATAGGCATACTGCCTCTGATACTGGAGGCAGCATATAGCCATCAGGACTAGTAGCTGTTGATAGCCTCATCTTCCATGAATTCATCTACTCCCCTTTTAAAGTCATCTAAATATCTGTGATGTATGAAGAACTTCTTTTTATCTGTCCTGATCTCCCACCAATCAGCTTCATGGGATGACCCTGGGTTCTAGTATTATGAGAGAGGAAAAGAATGCCTTCCTATTCACTTTCTGCGCACCATGCATAATTTTGTACACCTCTATCATGTCTCTCCTTTCTCGCCCTTTTTGTAAGCTAAGGAGTCCCAGCTGTAGTAACCTTTCCTCATAGGGTTGTTGCTCCAGCCCCTTGATCTTTTAGTTGCCCCCTTTTTGCAGTTTTCCCAACTCTATAATATCCTTTTTTTTTAGGTGCAATGACCAGAACTGTACACAGTATTTCAAGTGTGGCTGCATCATAGATTTGTATGAGGGGAGTATGATGCTGGCAGTTTTTTAATCTTGTATGATGGTGTTTAGGCAGTGTAGTCTATGATGACCCCTTCCAGACATTTTCTTCCATACATTCAAGCAACACGTGGAAAGGGAGTGGTGCTGCACACCCAAGACCCATCCCAATGTCCCCATCTCTGTCTGTTCCACTCATGACTTTCACCTATTCAGATAAAAGGTCTGAACATGCTTGGAATCCTTCATTCAATCGGAAATCTAGATCGCACAGGGCTTCTGGTCATGTGAAGGCTTCTAAAAGTGGTCAGCTAAACATGCAAAGAATCCCCCTTCAGACTTTCACTTTCAACTAGGGAGAGAAATCCATTCAGTTCCCATTTTAATGTGAATTTACCTACTTTTGCATTTCAAACCACTATGAGTTATACTTTGAAATTTGTACTTCTCATAATTTTGCAATGGAGTTCGCCAATCAAAAAATTATAGAATCATAGAATAGTAGAGTTGGAAGGGGATTATAAGGCCATCGAGTCCAACCCCCTGCTCAATGCAGGAGAACAGATGTGGGCAGCCCAGGCAGTCACCCATCCAAGCACTGACCCGGCTCACACCTGCTTAGCTTCAGCATGTGGCCTGCATTATGCGCTCTCCATGCCACCTGCAGGTAATTCATAAAAAACTGTGTAGATTAGGGGAAATAGCATTCAAAAATGCATTCTGTTAGGAAAATTGCTTAGAAACATTTGTATATTAGGTAACAATGCATACAAATATGCATGTATTAGGTGAAATGTGCACAAAAATGCTTATATTTTCATCTGAACTTTAAAAAAACATCTCAAAGTTCAGGATAAACCAAACTTAAGACTAGAGAAATACTCAAAGACTGAGATGAACCAATTTTAAGATTCGGGAAATGAGCAACTGACAGAAAGCAAAACTGACAAATTTGTCCATCCCTACCAAATTTGTCCATCCCTGGATGGTCAGGGTAGAGCTGGTGGAAACAGGGATGCTGGAGGCAGGGCTAACACACACGGTCCTGCTCCATGCGTCATTTGAACTTCTGTTTCCTTCATATCACATAAGGAACCTTTGACAGTGATTGGTGAATGCAATAATTTGGGATGGAAATGGAATTAGGCCTGCCTTTGAATACTGCAGCGATGGTGACACAGTGAGGTCCCTGACCCTCTGCCTACACACCAGTATGCAATAACATCAACCCTATTCAATTAAGAATACACTGAGATTGTTAGAAGAACCAACATATTCCTCCTTGCTGGTTCCAAACACATGTGTAGGACATAATCCTAGCGAGACTTTGTTGATAGAGCTCAACTGTGTTGCCATGGGAACTATTTTTATGAACTCTTGTGAGCAGCCTCAGCCCACTTGTTGCACTAGGGATCCAACTGTGTGATCAGTTTCCCCAGCATTGTGGTGCTGGCCATCTCACGTCAGTCAGAGCCTGCCTGCACCACCCACACAGAATACTTTTGCTTAAATCGTACTACGACATACCATGTCTTACCTGTTCTGTTCACAACATAATAGTTCATTTTCATTCTTTGTGACTCTTTTCTCAGAGTAAATGGCCTCTTTGAAATACAAAGCCTGGGAAGTAACACTACTGGTAATTAGGAATTGAAAAATGTTGTTTAAAGCAATATTAGTTACTGGAGCTGAGGACATGCTGGAATTATAGAAATCAAAGAAGCTGGACTAACTGTAAGTAAACACCCATCACTTGAAGGGGACCATAATTCGACAGCAGCCTTCCCCAGCCTGGTGCCTTCAGCTATTTTGGACCAACTCTTATCAGTCACGACCAGCTTGGCCAATTGTCAGGGATACTGGGAGTTTTTCAAAATGTCTGGAGGAGCAGGTTGGGGAAGGCAGTTCTAGAATAATGGGATTTATTTTTTTCTTTGCCATCACAACCTGGTATATTGGGAAAGATCCACATGTTTTGGAGTACAACTCCCATAACCTGTTATCATTGACCATGCTGGCTGGGACTGATGGGAGTTGTAGTCCAAAATATCCAGAGGGCACCAGGTTGACAAGCCTACCTAGAAGGTTTAGTCCTTCTGGGAAAAACAACAACACACTTCTAATTTTAGCTACTTGATATCATTTTTAAAATCCCAAACCTTACTTCTAAACCTTGAACTCTGTGAACTAGAATTCAAAGTATATCCAATGATTTTTCCTGTCCAGGTCTATGCATTATATTTGATCTATCTAAGAATAATACTTACTGGGTTGGATCTGAATTTAGGTGCATACAACTAGACTGTTGGAAGTGGACTTCCCTGCCCCTCCTCTCCAAGGTAGCTCTTCCAGCCCCCCTCCATACTATACAGAGGGTCAGAGAGCCCTGCTGAACGGGGCAAGCTCTGGTGCAGGGGAAGGGGGTATCCCTATAAATTGGGCAGTGGCACTTCCAGTGAGCCTTGGAGCCTTTTCATGCATGGGAGGCAGATTCTGGACCCAACACAGTATTTTTTATAACGCATTTCTCAAGTGTTTAGAACAGTTTGCATACATTGGACTTTCCCACCCTTCCTCTCCCTCCACTCTTCAGAAAGGTCAGGGGACATGCCATGGTGCTGGGGCTGAGGAGAAAGAGGGAAACTGCAGAAATTGGACAGAGGAACCTCTGTCAGGTGCTCTTCCTCTTCCTCCTCAGCTTCACCATAGCCCACCCCACTCAGCAGGGTCCCCTCATCACTGGGAGAGCCTCTTCAGGGGACTGAGAGGGCTGTCAGAGAGTGGAGAGTGGAGAAGTCACATTGTGCCCACCCCCTTCTGAGGGCAGATCTCTGTATCCAGCCCATTACCTCAGTGTTCTTTACAACAGGCTAATGTCAGTATCCCCATAATATAAATAACTGAGGCTGGAAGAAGTGTGGTCTAGGATGGCTGAGGTGAGAGTTTGGACCTGGCTCAAATTTCACACTCTTAGTGACTATGCTTCTTGTGTTTTTTTTTTAATAATTCCTCATTGTCAACAAGGGGAATATGGAAGATTTGCAGCAATGTGCTCAGGAGTCCAGGAGAGGGCCTTTTCTGTGGCTGCAGCTATGCACTTTTACTCCATACTGAGGGAGCCCTGTCTCTCTCCCTCCACTGTGGATATTTTTCTTTCTTTTTAGTTAGGCATTTGGCTTGCCTATCCATTAATTTAGTTCACCTGCTACATGAAGCCTTGGTTTTGACCTCCCCCCCCCCCACTGTCTCTGGCTTCTTTTTAAAGCTATTGTACCTGGCAGGCAGCCAAAGGATCTCCATGCCCCTGCCAAGAAGGAGATACGGTCTGTGGTGTGGTGGCAAATTTTGAAGCGCAGGTGCTCATCATGACAATCCCTCATAGCCATACCCCCAAGGAGACTCCAAAATTGCAGGCAGTTGTGTTGATCCATATCAAACCAGTTCTACAAGTTTTCCTCTGCTAGGAGCTGGTCTTTTGTAAAGCTAATGGGTTGTAATTGCTTATCAGGACCAAGCCATCCCAAAATACCTTACATTACAACAAGGAACAATATATTGTTGCTGCGAAAATTCATTTCTGTTCAGCTACTGTGAGGGTAGCAGCTAGGCTCAGAGGGAACAGGGAATTCTGAGGGGGGTGGCAGATGATGTCAGTGACCATGCTAATAAAAGTGTCCCCGCACTGCAAGTCCTGGTTCATCTACACCACTGGATACAGTTGCACACACACACACAAAACAAAAACAAATTGGAGTAGGCCAGGCATACAGTGTTTAGATATGGCCTCAGCAATGAAGACCATCAGCACACATGCAGAAGGAGATGAAAAGGACCCATCATCATAACTAATAATGTACTTCTGGCCATTGGTATATTCTTCCTACCCATCCGTTGATATTTCAAAATAATACAAGAACTAGAGATTAAACCTTGGCTTAACTGAATTAAATGGAAGATAAATGTGCTTAACTTTGTCTGGATCATGCCCAAAATGATTAAAGAAACGCATCTAGAAGAGCTGATGTCTGGTTATTGCTTAGAGCAATGCATTATTAATAGGCAATGCAAATATGATATGCATTAATAAGTAATCTGTTGTTCAAGCTGCAAGGTACAAGTCTGAGAAATAGAAATTTAACAAGCACTTATTTAGCTATGGGGTTTCACATATTCCAATTATTCTTCTAAAATGACCTGAGACACAGATGTGAAACCTGGGTTGGCTTTTCACTCTCATTATTATTTTATCAACACACTTACATTTTGCCTTTGAATTTGGTGTTACAGTTGAGGCTCACCTCTAATTAAGATAATTTTGTAAGATTCAAGTAATTTGAATAAAATATTTCTTTGCTGCTGTTATCTAAATCCCTTGCAATGCACATTATGAAACATGGCCTCCTTAAATTAAAAGAAAAAAATTAAAATACCCCCTTTTGGCAGCACCTTCTATTATAATTCATAACTCCTCAATGTAATGTCTTGCTTGCATTGTCTTATTTTTCTGACAATGTTGCTTTAAGGAGTCTCTGGTCCCCTCCCCACCCCACCCCCTTATCCACAGGCCAAGAGAGAACCTTTGAAGTACAGAACATGCATCATTGTCAGGTCAGACAGTAAAAACATACAACTACTAATATTGGATTCCATTTTGTTTCAAGGGCAGAGTGCTTCCATGAATCAGGAATGGTTCGTTAACATTATTTTTCTGGTTAGAAACTCTTCACAGAAAACACTTTTCTCTGAACCATTTCTGCTTGGCTATTAGTGAACTTTTCCAGCTGCTGATGGAAGAACACTGAGAGTTCAAAGCCGGTTCATTGGCACAGGTCACATGAGGCAAGCCACATGAGGGGAACCAAATAGTGCTTGCTGCTCTTACATCCCTATGCAGCTTGAGCCTACAATAAAGAGAGCTGGTTCAGCTGGCACTCTGGGGGAATATTCTCTGGGGGAATATTTGTTTTCGATTGCATTTTCTGGTTTAATGTAAAGACAAAACAAAACAAAAACTCCAAAGGGGTGGAGGGAAAAAGGAAATATTTTCTTAAGCATTCCAGAAACATGATTAATGTTGCCTGCCTCTTTAAAGAATCTCATTGGGTGGGAGGGTGAAGGGAAGCTAGAATTTGTGCCTCTTTGAGTGTGCAAAGAAACAGGAGTTGTAGTTTATTTCTTTTGCACTTTTTCAAGTTTCGTCTCATTTTTATTTTATACTTGGGGAATTAGTCTGACAAGGTGAGTTTTGCCGTTCACAGAAGTTCTTTCTCCTGGCTTTAATGACTCTATTGATTCATGAACATAAGAACACATCTCCCTGGATTTGGAAGGCATATATGCCTATAGCCCTGATTCAGCAAATACTTCCATAGGTCTGAGGCAAGCCATTAGTGAAAAATCCCTACAGTGCAATCCTAAACTTGTCTACTCAAAAGTAAGCCCCACTGAGTTCAATGGAGCTTACTCCCAGGCAAGTTGGTATAGGATTACAGCAGTCAGGACTTCTTAATAGACATATATAGGATTACACTGTTTATGAATTAAATAAGGTTGCATAGTATAGGATTGCAGTGTTCATAAACTAATTCACCAGTGTCTAAGCTTAAATTCCAATTCATATGTGGACTTCCAATTAAAGTTTACATTTCATAGAATTTTAAAAGCTTTTCTATCTTATTGCAAAGTTTAACGATTTTTTTTAAAAAAATCCTATTCTTTTTAACAATTCCAGAGCCTTGTTCCAGAACTTATCCATTTAAAATGATCAAACTTTGCACTCAACTGCAACATTAACCATAACATAAAGTTTAGAATCTGATATGTGAACTATCTTTAACAATATAATTCAGTAATATACTTAGAGAGCAATCCTATGGCCCTCTAGACAGCGTCTAGGGGACTATAGGATAATTCGGATTCCCAGGTCCAAGATCGGAGATAGAGCTCTGACCTTGGAGCTGGGGATCCATGCTCTGACCCCCCTCCCACCACCTCGCAGCCAGTATGGAAAGAACCACACTGGCTGCCTCTCTGAGGTTGGGAAAGCAACCTCAGAGAGGGGGTAAAGGGGCCATTTTGGGGGGTCGGGGAGGGGAGGAGAATAGGGCCACCAGGATATGAGCTATCCTAATGGCGCTCCAGCCTCCTTCCCTCCTCCTCCAAAATTGACCGTCTAGCTGAAATGCAGAGCGCGAGGTATGGGGAGGTGAAGATTGCCTCCGCTGCTCCTTCCGCTCTGCACCGGATGCTTGTAAGCCTCTGAGTTTGAAGGCTTACATGCATCAAGGGCACAATCTATAGGATACAGATTGTGTCTGTAAGAATTTGAATTAATTTTCTAACTGACTCAGTAACCCTATGTTTAAATGGGAAAATGTATGTGCATGACTTCGCAAAATAAAAATTTAATGGATTTGCATAGGTTGACTCCGTACTATTTTTACTATTTAAAGATCAAGTGTAGTGCAGTGGCTACAGTGTTGGACTAGGCCTGGGGAAGCTCAGGATTCAGCCATTACATTAACTACATGGCCTTCAACAAGTCCCTATAATTTAGCCTAATCTACTTCACAGTAAGTTGGGGAGCGACCATAGCTTACTGATAAAGCACATGTTTTGCATACTGAAGGTCCCAGGTTCAGTCCCTGGTATCTCCAGTTAAAAGAAGAAGAAGAAGAGGTTTGGTAGCAGGTGATGAGAAAGGCCTTATTTTGTCTGAGACCCAAGAGAGCCTGTGTCAGTAAGAGTAGGTAGTAATGGACCAGAATGATATGATTTGGTACAAGGCAGATTCCTAGAATTTGTTATGAGGATAAAATAGAATGATGTCATATATGTTGTCCTGAGCCGTTTAGATGAATGAATGAATTATATGATGACTTCATATTTAAAAGACTTTCAGATACTGTACAAACAAACGGCCTCAAATGATCTTCCTGGTCTCTCAAAATTAGAATAGATTTTACATGAGTTTGTGTTAAATGTAATGACACAGACATTACGTTGGCACTGGACTCAGACACACACCTGTGCATGAATGTGGAACCACTTCCTACAACCAGTATTTGGGACCATTTCCCAAATTACAGCTGCCAGAGTCACATGAATGAAAATGCTTCTATATGGCAGTGGTTCCATGCAGAGGTTGCATGGAGAGGTTGCATGGTTATGAGGTGTGATAACTGTTCATTACATGTATTGGTCTTACTGTATAAAGCAGCCTTCCCCAACCTGGTGCCCTCCAGATGTTTTGGATCACATCTCCCATGATCCCTGACCACTGGCCATGTTGGCTGAGACTGATGGGAGTCCTACTCCAAAATATCTAGAAGGCACCAAGTTGCGTTGCAGAAGGCTAGGCTGGCATAGAGGGACTCCATGCCCATACAAGCTGCTATGAATCAAGCCTTACCAGCTCCAAAGGAATCCCAGTCCATTTTTCAGAAATAAATTTGGAGACATAAATATCTCAAAATCTGAGTTCAATTTATTATAAAGATTTGGATCCTGCCATTCAATCAAATAAATCTCCAAAGTGGCTTACAACTTATTATAATGGTATAATTCAAAGCGACTCATCTCTTGGTGGTGGTGAAGCCAAGCGAGATGGAGAGAGGAGTCACTATGTTAAATCCTCTCCCCAGCTCTCTGGTGTTCCTGCCAGTGAGCTGCTGTCATCCTTAAAGAACCCATGGCAGGCTCACAGGAATCAGATCCCCCTCAAAAAGCATGCAGCCAGGTAGCACCAGATGCAACAGCTACTAGGCAGGTGGGGGTTATGCTCATGCAGCCCATATGGGATGTGAACCCTGGCACATCTCTTGCTGGTGGGCAGCAGAAGGCGATGATGGTGGAGTATAGAGTTAAAGCCTCTCCTTAGGTGGCTGCTGTGCTGTCCTTACAGTGTTTGCGACACACCCAGAGCAAATACCTCCCCACTGCTAGGAAATGTACTTTAGGCAGCACCAGCTATACACCCATTCCTCCTCGTGTGTTGGACTGCTTGCTGACTGATTTTGTGATGCAGGGGCAAAATCAGCACTTAACACTAACAAAATAATTCAGAGGCAAAGCCATGTACAGGGCCAGGAGTAATTACACTGCAGTTGCGGATCATTAGATCATGAGAGAGCTATCCAAGGTGGTAATTGGTGATCCAGTAGCCCAATACTACATCTCAGTGGGATTTAGGTAGATAGGCCTGTCATGCATAATAGTTCTCCTAAATTCATAGGTATCAATCATTTCATGAGGTTCACAGGAACACAAACAATGATGCTTCAGACCCACAGCATTGATCTCAGATTATATGTTCTTGAGAGAAAGAAAACAAGCCAACACAAGAAATGTGAGGCATCTTCAGTCTAAGTAGCTTATGGTCAAAAACAATTTCAACATAAATATTGAGGTTCTGGTATTTATGCAGCAGTGACATTGTTTGCATTCCCCTACAACAGCAGGAAGTAAGTACATAGTAAGCACATTCATCTGGAAAACTCACAGTGGGCTGAACATGAAGGGATTTTTCACCCTGGAATAGTCATTGGTGGTGAGGCAATGTCTGCAACTAGTGTCCAACAGAATAATAAATCCACAGGGAATTGGAAAGAAACATTTTCTCTAAGGATGTCTCACACATCTGCCAATCTATTTGTCTTTCCATTCACTTCTGAACTGCTTTCTGGCATGGCTAGGAGAGATACTGAATGGAAAGGAAATGTAATAGCCTCGGGTTCCTGGTACTTTACTTCGGAGAGATGTTCCTTCACCTAAGCACTGTATAGAACACTATTGCTTTCCCTGCTGCTTTAGGGAGACATTGGTGCTCTTATAATAATAGTAGCAGCTATTACACCACTGAGGGCACAATCCCATGCATGTTTAGATAGAAAAAAGTCCTACAGCTTTCAGGCAGCAGTCCGATAGTAGGACTTTTTCCCCCTGTCCAAACATGCATAAGATTGTGTCCTTAGTCACGGTCACATCTCAGACTCATTTCCAGTCCATGCTTATCAACTATTCCATGCTTATTCAAGGAAAGTGATATATATAAACTATCATTTTGAACAGACCTGGAAGCAAAGGTCAAGGCAGTCTGAGATGATAGCCTGTTATGAGTGGATACAGTCATGATCATCTGGCTATGACTGTAGCTCACAGGGAAGGCCACTGCAGGTCCCAACAAGAGCCTGGGTAAGCTCGGGTTGAGGAGAAATGAACAATCTCAGCTGCTGGACTGGTGCAGAGGATGCAAATGAAGGCTTGAATAGAGAATGATTGAGACCCTGATGCATGAAATGGCAGTGGCTGAGAGTCTTGCAATGATCAGATTAACACTGCATAGCCTGCCCTAAAGGCACAAGAGAGAATTTCCTGAAAAGAAACTAAAAATAGCCCTGCAGAAAGATAGCCTCCACCCAATAGTAGGAAACTTAAGCTCACACAAAGGACAGGACAGGAGACCCTCCGCCACAGGTACACAAAAGGCAGAATGATTAGTGGGGATTAAGACCATCAGGGAAACAAAGGAGACCCTTGCCCCTCTCATGTAGCCAGGAACTCTGGGAAAGGTATAAGAGCTGAGGTTTGTGCAATGGGAAGGTGTGTCAGGAGAGAGTAGAGAGAGTCATCCTAAGTCTAAGCATGCTGGCATGTTTGAGACGCAGACCTCTTGATCATTTCCTGCCTCCATGGAACTACGCTTGGGAGATCCACTTCAGGGATCACCAATGGACAAGATAGTAGCTGGAACGTCTTTCTCTCACTATCCTTTAGATGGAAGCCTTTCTTCCACCCCTTTTCTATCTACAGGCTACTAGGGTAAACAGGGACTCCTTTCTCTTAGAATTATAGAGTGTGCTTGCAATAGCGTAAGTGTATTTTGCTGCCTGAAATCATTAGGTTTACTGTACCACCAGAAGTAAGACACTGTACCTGCTCTATATTTCATCTTAAATAAAACAACTCTATTTCTGACATCACCGTGTGTGTGTGTGTGTGTGTGTGTGTTCAGTGTTAAAGGGCAAAGCACACATTTCACCCAGCTGCGTGCATCGGTAGCCCAGCCAAAGATCCCAAACCTTTTGCAATAGGGTGGGGTTAGCCTCTCTCTTTGAGGGAATCTAATGCCCAGATATTCTGTCATAATAACAAACCAATTAACTCACAGCTAACACAGCTATTCTACTTCAAACCTCTAGCCACCATCTGACACCCATTTTACTAGTCCTTGTATAAAATGCCAGATATACTGTCTGGGGAAGGTGGAAGCTGAGAGATGTAAAATTTCCAGAAATTTTGAAGCCATGGAAAACCCCCATTTTTTCTGGGGATATTTAGGGGGGAAATTGATTTTTTTGGGGGGAAATGAACAAATGTGCATTTTTTCTTTTTCTTTTTTAAGCACTCTTTGCAGATCTTTGTTACACATCTTTGCCTTGTTATGTATAAATTGTTTTGCTCACACAATTATCATTAAAATTAAAAACATTTAAAAGTAAACTCAGCAAATTATTGTCTGAATAAATTATATTTTAATATACCATGATATATACATAATTTATACATGCTATATTACATGGTATATTAAAATTATAATTTTATGAGCAAAACAAGTTATATATAATGTTTTAGGTTCTTATTTTAATATACCATGATATATACATAATATATACATGCTATATTACATGGTATATTAAAATTATAATTTTATGAGCAAAACAAGTTATATATAATGTTTTAGGTTCTTATTTAATGGCTGAACAGAGAGAACTTTAGCAAGTGTGGCGTAGTGGTGAGAGTGTTGGACTGGGACTTGGGAGATCCGAGTTCTAGTCCCTGCTCAGCTATGAAACTCACTGGGTGACTTTGGGCCAGTCACTGACTCTCAGCCTAACCTACCTCACAAGGTTGTTGTGAGGATAAAATGGAGAGGAGGAGGAGGATTATGTAAGCCGCCTTGGGTTCCTTGCAGGAAAAAGGGTGGGGTATAAAGGAAATAAATAAATAAATAAATTAGTCCCTGAATCACTTTAGAAGCCATAGGAAGCAGGAGAAGCTGGAGGCAGGGGAAGATTGGTGTGCAACATTTGTTTTTGTTTGTGAGGAATTGGATGGGGTGCAGCTTAGGGAAGTCCAGTATGAAAGGAAAGGTACTGAGAGCTTATTTAGCTGGGGAAGACTCTCTTACTATTAGGGATGGTGACCAGGCATACCAAGAAATCATTTTGGGGGAGTAAAGACTGGGTAGCAATATGTGAACACCTTTTCCTAGGGTGCAATCCAACTGGATTGCCACCCAGTAGATCCTATGCCCTACTGGACTGCTGCTGGCAGGGTGGGAGAAGTGATTTTTGCCCCTCTATCCTCCTCTGCAATTCCCCCCCCCCTCTAGATGGGCCTCTAGAGCAGTGTTCTCCAACCTTGGGTCCCCAGATGTTTTTGGCCTACAACTCCCAGCATGCCCCCGCCAGCGCCAAGGTTGGAGAACTCTGCTCTAGAGGAGTCATGCTGCCAGGGGCGGAGCTTGAGAGGCCATTGCACCCAGCAGATCCCAGCCACTCCTCTCCCTCCCTGAAGTCATCTGAGGTTGCTTTTGTGACATTGCGAAGCAGCCCCCTTGGTTTTTCCCCATGGCAGCTGTGAAGAAGCAGGGACATAGGTGGAATGCAAAGTTCCTCTCCCAAAGTTGTAGGAGTGTCTATGTCTTTGAGAGAGGGGGGCTCCAAAATATCCTATGGTCCCCATGCTTTCCCAGGGACCATCGGATTGCTTTGCCCAAGATTTTATTCATCATTCTAAAAGAAATATTTCACAATCTGAAATTGTTCAATTTTTCCAATTTTTTTTTTGGGGGGGGGGGAACTAAAAAGGTTCTTGGGAAAAAATGGTGAAAAGCAGGTTTTTCCAGTATTTTCTGGGCCCTTCACATCTCTACGGAAGCCTATTCAAAGGCCCAGATTGTACAGCCTATAGGCATACAGGTATTACTTTTACACCGGTGCAAAATAATGGGTGCAGAGAATTACGAAGCTAGCCTGAGCTACTTGCATTTATCTGAGATGGAACATCTAGAAAGCAGGTTGGTACAAATGAAGGTAAAGCCAGTTAGCATTCGAGCCTGTGTGTCAAGCCTGAGTTGTCCTTTACCACACTGACCACTGTTTGAAATGTATAGTGTTAACATACTTCTCATTCACTTCACGGCTGGCAAGAGCTATGCATGCATAGCACACATGTGCATGTTTTAAGTACATAGTTAATTGAATTACTGGATCACAGCCATGAATCCCAGCTTATTTCTTTTTTCTTTTTTTTTTTTTTAAATATTTTATTAAATTTTAAAACAATACAAAGAAAATAACGTACACACATAACTAATATTGTGCTCCCATCACCATGGGACCAAACAATCCAATAACTCTATAATTGTTCATTATTCCAAAAATACAATATATCTTGACAGGGTAAACTCCCTTTCCCCCTTTTAAACACATATTCCAAAAATAAACCCCAAATATCCTTAAAATTATTTTTCTTTAATTGACCCCTTTTGCATTTAATATTACAAGTCAACATATCATTCAAAGCCATATCCCATACTTCCTTATACCATTCAGTAATAGTGAAAACTTGCTGGATTTTCCATTTCCTTGCTATCATTAGTCTACCTGCCGTTAACAAATTTATGATTAATTCTTTAACATTTTGTGAACTGATCACCTTTTCCGTTATTGTTAGCAAAGCTAGTTTAGGGCATACCTCTAAATCAACTCCAACAATTTCTGATATTTCCTCAAAAATCATTTTCCAAAAATCCATTACATTTTTACAACTCCACCACATATGAGCATATGTACCCAATTCCTGACATCCTCGCCAACACATTGGAGAACATTTATTATCTATTCTATTTAATCTCACTGGGGTCAAATACCATCTCCAAATTAGCTTATAAAAATTCTCTTTAATTCTTATAGACATATTTTTCAATATTCGCCTATCCCAAATCTTATTCCACTCATCCTTTGATATTTCCTCTTCAAACTCTGTATCCCAAACTATTTTAAGATTTTCTGCTTGCTCTTCTGATTTCTGCAACATTTTATATAACATCTTTGTAAGACCCCCTAGCTGATGCATTTCCTTCTACAAGTTCTCTAGACATAACCACCTGCTCAAATGCAGTGAAATCCCTTTCATGCTCATGTCTCCTCTTCCATTTCTTACCCCATTGTACTAATTGAATTAAATTTAACCAAGAAATTCTTCCTGCCCCAACCCTATCAATTATTTGCTGTCTTGTCTCCATTTTTTCCAGCCAATCCATTAAAGTTATCACCTTTTTCTCTCTAAAAATTCGTTCTAAATGTCTAACATTCTCGGGAAAATCTTCCATAACCACCACTGGAGTAAGCGGGGATATACCTGGTAAAAATATTTCCTTATTTCTACCCCAAATTTCTAACATATTTTTTAAAAAGGGATTTTCTAATCTTTTTGTCATAATATGTCCTTGTTTTGTAAATAAGAATTTATCCACCCTATTACCCAATTCAAATGCTTCTATTTCCCACCACATAAAATCTTTTCTAACAATAATATCCATGATATATCTAAGTTGATTAGCTATATAATACCATTTTAAATTAGGGAGACCAAGTCCCCCTATTTTTTGAGCTTTATACCATCTATTCTTAGTAATCCTTGATTTTTTCCCCCATTACAATAGCTATTTAACATTACTTGCCACTCTTTAATTTCTTTCTCTGATATCTTATATGGTATCATTCTAAATAAAAAATTAAACTTCGGTAAAATCTTCATTTTAATCAAAGCTATCCTACCAAACCACAATAATCCCAATTTTTTATAATCCTCTATTTGATTTTTAACTTCATCTTTTAGTTTTTTAAAATTACATTCCCCTATTTTATCCAAATCTTTTAATATATCAATACCTAAATATTTAATTATATTTTTTATCTTTATATCCACTCCCCTTTGTTTAAATCCCCTTTCCTCCAGTTTACTATAATTAAATGTCATTATCTCCGATTTATCCCAATTAACTTTTAACCCTGTTACTTCTCTAAATTCATCTAAATGTTTCTCTATCCAATCCCAATTTTCTATAGGCCGTTCTAATGTTAACAAGATATCATCTGCAAAAAGGTTTATCTTACATTTGGTCTCTATTCCTATCCCCAATAATTTCTTCTCCTGTCTTATCGAATTCGCTAACAATTCCATAACTAACACAAATAATACTGGGGAAAGGGGACAACCCTGTCTAGTTCCCCGGCCTAGGCTAATAGTTTCTGTTATTCCATCGTTTACAATTACCGACGTGATATTATGAGTATATAATTGGTTAGTAATACCTATAAATTTTTCTCCAAACCCCATAGTTTTTATTAACATCTTTAATGCAGGCCATTCCACACAATCAAAGGCTTTAAAAATATCCAATGCAAGAACCCCCGCTTTCAAATTATTTTTCTTTATTAAATAAATTATATTCAGAACCCTTCTTGTTAAATCTGCCATTTGTCTTCCTTGAATAAACCCACATTGATCTATCCCTATATACTTATTTAGAAAACTATTCATTCTTCTAGCTAAAATTGCTGTCAATAGTTTAGCATCTTGATTAATTAATGATATTGGTCTATAAGAACCTGGTTCTGCTAAATCCTTCCTTGGTTTCGGGATTAAAATGGTCAAGGACTGTTTCCATGACGGGGGGATCTCTCCCCCCTGTAAAATATCATTAAACAACCGTTTTAACTTCGGAATTAACATTTTTTTAAAGACTTTATAATATTCCGCCCCCAGACCATCCAGTCCTGGCGTTTTCCCCTGTTTTAATTTATTTATAGCACTTTCTATTTCAATTTCTGTGAATGGTTGCTCCATTTTCTCTCTATCTTCATCCTGGATTTTTATTTTTAAATTTTTCTCGATATATCTTCTACTCTCAGCTTCCGACCATTTTCCTGCCTTATATAACTCCGTGTAATATTCATGAAAAATTTTCAATTTATCCTTTACTAGATTATATTCTTTACCCCTCTTATCTTTAATCATCCCCACTAAGCTTTTTTCTTTTTTTTTTGTGCTAATCTAGCCAACATTTTAGAGTTTTTATTACTATTCTCAAAATACTCCCTTTTTGTGTAAATCAAATTCCTTTGTACCCTGTCCAGTTCTTTATTCTCCAATTCTTTCCTTTTACCCTGTAATTCTGCAAAAATCTTTTTATCCCTCTTCTCTAAATACTTCTTTTCCAAATCCCTAATCTCCCCCTCTAGCTTTTGATAAAAAACTTCTTGTTGTTTCCTCAAATTTATTGCCTCTCTCAATCCTATTCCTCTCATTACACTCTTCATTGTATCCCATATTATCGCTTCAGTACATTCTTCTGTTTGATTAAATTCCCAAATTTCCCTCAATTCCTTCTCTATTTTCTCTGTTAAATGTTTATAACGAAAAATATTACAATTCAATCTCCATCTTTTCGCTTCTCTATAATCCTTATGTATCTTCAAATCCATGTTAACCAAAGCATGATCTGTAACTTTTATCACTCCTATCTCTGTGCCCAGGACCCTTGAAAACAGTGTCCTGGACACAAAAATAAAATCTATCCTAGAATAGTTCTTATTTGCTGATGAGTAAAATGTATATCTTTCCTCATTCCCCTTGACCCCTCTCCAAACATCTAGCAACCCTTCCTTACTAATTAACTTATTCAAGATTCGTTAGATTATTTCTCTGATCTTCTCTCGTCGGATTGGATTTGTCTTTTCTTCTATCCAATACCATGTTAAAGTCCCCAGCCATAATAACCCTTTGATTTTGAAAATTACCCATTTCTTTAAACACATGTTGATAAAATTCTCCTTGATTTTGATTGGGAGCATAAACATTAACAATAACATATTCTTCCCCTCCCAAGGTCCCATACATTATAATATATCTACCTGTATCATCCTTTTTCACCTTTAGAACATTAAAACCACAATTCTTTGAAATTATAATTGCTACTCCTCGCGATTTAGATGATCCACATGCTATCTCATATATTCTAGACCACCTCAATTTCAATTCATTGACTCCTTTCCTTGCCTGGTGCGTTTCTTGCAAGAATATAATATCTGCCTTATCCTTTTTAAGAAGTGCTTCTATTCGCCTTCTCTTAGTAACTGAACCTAGCCCCTTAACATTTAAAGTTGAAATTCTTAACTTATAATCCATCTATTAACAACATTTTTTCTTTTTTGGTCCCCAAAGGTGAAAATAATACACAATAACATACCCCTTAACCCACCCCCACATTCATCTAAACTATCCCCCCTGCTTAGCCAGGGCAACTTGCCCCACCCTAAACCTACCCACCTATCCCAGGGGGGGGGGAAAGGACCCATCACCAGCCCAAACAGCAGCCCCTCATTCCCTCCCGGATAACTTCTTTATAAAACATTTTCTATTTCTTTTTTCTTCTCGTGTTAAAACGACCTCTTATACAATTCCTCCACTGGCTCCTTCTTCTTCCAGTTGACCCATCGATTCTGGACCCTCCGCATCATCATGAAGCCCCAACTCTCCCAGCAGGCCCATGCCTTGATCACATGATGAGATCTTGTATCTCTTACTGTTCCACACAAAAGTAAGAAAAACTGGGTAACCCCAATTGTATTGTAATCCCTTTCTGATCAAGACTGCTGTACACGGTTTAACACTTCGCCTCCACTTTATTGTTTGCTGACAAAGATCATTGTAGATTTGCAAAGTAGCCCCCTTGAAAGCTACTTGACCTTTCTTTCTAATCTCTTTCATGAAGACATCCTTCTTGTATAAATTTGCAAATTTCAGTACAACATCTCTGGATGTCATACCACGCCTTAATGCTCCCACTCTATGCACAATCTCAATGTCCATATCATCCCAAAAAATTGTTTCTCCAGAGACAGCTTCATTCATCCATTCCAAAATACTGCCTCTTAACTTATATCCAGTCTCCCCCATATCCATGGGGAAGCCTCTGATCCGAATGTTGGAACGACGTTGCCTGTCTTGCTAATCATCTGTTAATCATCTGTATTTCCATCTCATTAAATTTCATTTCATACTTTTCAAAACTTTTTTCATCCTTCACCTGGAGTTTTTCCACCTTATCCACTCTAACTTGCAGCTCTTTAACTTGAACCCCTAAATGATCTATGGACTTTCGCATTTGCTTCATATCCTCTTGATGCAGATTTTGAAATTTCTCAATTGCTTCTATTTGTTTCTGCTGGCCTGCTTCCATAGAGCTTTGAAACTGTGATAGAATTTTCTCCCAATCTGGTGCTGCCCCTTTAAGCTTGGCTGGAGATATTGACTTTGGCTTGGCACCAGCAGGGAATTTGCCAGCTGAATCCGCCATTTTTCCGCCCTTCCCCCTCGCTGTCTCGAAACTTTCACTACCTCGTGGCTTCTTATCAGGACCCAGTTGCACAGTTTGATAAGAACATTCAATATCTTTAGTGTCAAGGATCCTAATTAGCCTTTTCAAACTGTTATCCGAGGGATGCGCCCGATCGCGTTTCCAAAGAGGGGGTAGGGACTTTTTCACCCGTCTGGAGCTCATAAACAATCCAGAGCGAAGCACATCAAAAGAAAGCTATTCTTGTTATTTCTTTGTTAGCTCTATATCTGCATACCTTCCAGAAAGCAAACAGCAAAGGAATTTAAACTCACGCTTTGTCTCTCCTGTGTATTTGCAGATGTTTTCAAATCATTCCGGGAGCTCGGCAGAAAAGCTACTGCTCCATAGCCAGCGCAGGCTCCTCCCCATCCCAGCTTATTTCTAGGCTAGGATCCCATTTGAAATAAAGATGCTTGGGGAAAAAGAGTGGTGCCCTGCTCACTGGCCCCACCCCTGTGTTGCATCTTTGTTGCCTCGCCTGGCCCCTCAACAAAGAATCCTGATCATTCAGGATTCTATATTGCACCAGGAGCCTACACACAAAAAACAGGCTTCCTTCTTCAGACTTGCGCCCTCCAATGCATGGAAAAGGGTGAGGCCAGGTGACAGAGAAGCAACAGAAGGGCTGTGGCCTACAAGCATAGCTCCCCTCTCCTCCCTCAAGTGATCGGAATCCAGTGTGGTTGAGTGCCCACATAAGGTTGTCCTACCCTTCCCCATCACCATTTCCTCAACCAAGTTACTTAAGTAGCAAACCGGCTCCATTAAAAGCTACGGAAGTGTTATCCTTGTTTTCTATTCCTTCTCTATTCTGTACACCACTTAGTGAACAGTTAATTATAAAAATCTTAAATATTAGAAGTAAAAATATAAGTAAGGGCTCTTAGCTGGCACTGCCTCCCCTTCTCCCCCATTGCTTCTTATAAATCTTCATATCTGATTAAGCCCGCAAACCAATTGTTCTCTCAGTTTCATATTCATTCCTCGCATCCATTGACTGCTGGGTTATACAACATGTACCTGATATAATTCAGGAAGTAATTGCACAAGCTAGCTGACACATACAGGGAGCATGGCTGCATGATGCACCTCTTGAAAAGAACAGGGGCTTCATATGAAATGGCAACTGTGGGTAGGTTTAACTGTCTGATGCAGAATAAAGTTATATCTGTACAGCAGCTTGCATATAAATCCTTGTGCAGAGTTCTGCAAGCATCTCTCTCGACTCTGCATGCAGCTCCTGGTGGCTGGTCAGTGACAAATGTCTTGGGCTCAGAAAATCAATGTGAAGATTCTGTTTTGCATAACTCTTCCTAATGAATGCTGGAACGTGAAGGGGAGTTGGAACAAGACACCAAACTAATAGTTAATTAGTACTTTCCAGGAGCAGTTCATCATTCCTTTCACAAAGCTGTTTCCAAAGATTTAGGGAGTCCTGGCAATAGATGCTTTCCATTTTCGATATGTATGAAATGCATCTTATCTTTGATAATGTAATGGAGTGCTCAGGTAAAGCTATTTTCCCCCTCTCCTCTTTATGTGCTACAATGGGGATGCATGTTATATCTCAATGGCTCAGTCCATAAGATGGATTTGTTCTGTCCCTGGTCCAGGATGATAGGATACTTCTACACTTTTGCTATGCTCTGTTGGGTGCCATTGTGCCAAAATGGCTAGTTTCTTGGAGAGATGGCAGAAGGACCTATGGGACATGGCTACGCTCACCGTAGGAAGCAAGCTGTGTGACTTTTTCCTGGCTCTGCCTTCCATTCCCTCTAGATCCAGGGTGAGGAACATGTGGACCTCCAGATGTTGTTGAAGTACAACTCTGATCAGCACTAGCCAGCATAGCCAATGGGGAGTGATGAGTTCCACATTTTCCCTACCTCTGCTCTAGGTTATTTGACTGGGGAAATGAACAATAAAAGACCATATGAAGCCTACAGGCGAATGTAGGCGGCTTAGGTTGCAAGCTTATGCTAACTTACCAGGCAGTAAATTACATTGAACACAATGGGACTTTCTTCTGAATAAACATATATAAGATTGCACTGTTGTAAGCCTCTTTCCCATCCTATCTGGCCCTGGCCAGAAATGAATACGCTCTTCAGCTGCATCCTCACTGGTGTGCTTCTCTTAAAATTAATTGGGTTGGATCCAGAATTTGTCTTCCATGGATGGAAGGGCTCCTTCTGTCTGCTGAAGGCTTCTGATCCACTGGAACAATTCCACTCACAGAATGGGGGAAGAGATGGTATTCTTTGATTCCCTCCCTTCAGCCCCCTATATCCCCTCCCTCCAAACAAAATGTGCTCTGGAGACTACTTCTTACTCACAGGTAAGAAGAGTTTTTGTGGGGGATAGACTTAGTATTTTTATTGTGAAATGTGAGGGAAAAGAATGACACAATGCTCAAATAGGCTGTGTATGTTAGAATATGCAAATATGCACCACACACTGATATTCTGAAACCTTGCATGCTTGCAAGATCACTATACTCATCAGATATTGGGATCATATTAACCCAAATGTAGCCACAGGTGCTTTTTTATTTGGTTAAATGAGTAGTATTTGACAATGATTCCAATCTAATGTGAAAGAATATGAAATTATTGTTTATAGCACAGGCATGTTATTTGGGATAAGTAATGATCCCCACTGTCAATTTCTACTTCCCCTACTCCCTTGCACACATTTTATTCAACCCCAAATAGGGTTATGGATTTTTTTTTTTAGATGTTGACATTGTTGTTGTTGTTGTTATATTATTATTGTTGTTGTTGTTGTTTATTATTGTTGTTGATTATCATCATCATCATCATCATCATCATCATCATCATCTCCAGCTCTTACCTTAACTCCTACATCAGCATAAACTAGCCATTGTTTTGTTAAATGAGAGCTTTCATCTTGCTGGGGTAATTTAGACCCCTTTCCCTTCCAACAATACCTTGGATGTCAAGTATTTAAATTTCTCTGTTGAAATGACCCCATAAAACCCTCACATTAAATAAAGGGGAGGGAGGCTTAAACAACACTGAATAATCAACCCTTGCATCATAGAAAAGTACATGGAATACAAAGTGGCTTAAAAGAAAAAGTTAGAAGAAAGTTAGAATCTCTCTCTCTCTCTCTCTCTCTCTCTCTCTCTCTCTATCTCTATCTCTATCTCTATCTCTATCTCTATCTGGGGAGATAAAGCCTGACAGAACATACACTTGGTCCTCACGCACCTACATAATCCCTGCCAAGGGCAAGGGAAATCCCAGTGAATTTTGCATTTCCTCCCAAAAGGCCAGGTGAGGACCTCTGAGGCTGCAACATATTCAAATGCTGATGGTCTCCCCAAGAACCCTCAATGGTTTTCCAAGCACCCTCTATTGCCTCCCCAAGCACCCTTAATGGGCCATGGTCAAGAATGCACCTGAAGCCACTTCACCCCTCCTACCTGGCTGGACCGGTTTGTCCTGTTGGAGAAAGGAGGAGTCTGGCTATCGGGGGGGGGGCATGGAGAGGGATAAACGGGCAGCTGTGGCTACGGCTCTTTGTTGGAAGCAAGGTGCAACAAAGCATGGAGTGGGTCATCGGCTCAGGCCAGCCTGGACATCCAACCCTCAAGTGGAGCACCTGGGTACACTGATGTAAGTTCTCAATTGCCAATTTAGGCTAGTGTAGGTTCTCGGTTGTTAGCTCAGATTAGCGTAGGTTCTCAGTTGTTAGTTTGTCGTTCTGACTGTGTGTAACAAAGGTATTCCATTCTGTCAGTTTCATTCCCCCTATCTCTCTTCCCAAATTGTAATTGACTAATTCCCCAATAAACTTCCTTTCACTTTACCCTAAGTCAGTGCTTCTCAATTATTTTCTGTCATGCCCCCCCTAGGAAGAAGAAAACATTTCGCGCCCCCTCGCAACTGTAAATAGTATCATTTGTCTATAAAATTGTTATAAGTACACCTCTGCATAACACTGTATCCTTATTAACGTATAAGATAATAAAAAAAGAAAGAAATGTGGATCAATTTACAACAAAGAATAGCTTTATTAACTGTAGCAGAAAAGATTTAAAGGAGCACAGGATTTAAAGGAACACAATATTAAAAAAAACTTTTAACTGAGGTCAAACGAGCCCCCCTTTACGGAGCCTCGCGCCCCCCCTGGGGGCCCCGCCCCACTATTTGAGAAGCACTGCCCTAAGTGGAGTGTACCTAGTTTCTCTCTGACTCAGTGCTAAATTCCAGTGTTTATGATCCGAGCTGAGTCGGGGATTGTGTGCGGTGAGATCAAGGCTGTCAGTGAAAGCCGCGGATCTCCCGTTCTGCAGTAAAGGACCGGTGGCGGTCCTTCACAATATCCCTTTGTGGTCAGTTAGGAAACGCAAAGCATGAAAAATTAATTTGATGAAGGGAAAAAGCAATCATCAGGATGGGAGGTATTATGAAGCATTTGACCAAATTATGATTGTTATTAGTTATGTAATAATGACATTGTGAATCCAGACAAGGTGGAAGTTCTGTTAGAGGAGAGATTATTCTGACAGTGGAGAATTTGCCTGAAAAAAATGGTGCCGATTTAGCCTAAGATTAGCCCCAGGAGCCTGAGGATCTCCTAAATCATTGTTAGCAAACTTGCCACCACCCTTTCACTTCATCAGACACTTTCAGGTTTGCCTTGCTTTGAAAGCAAGATTGTTTTATGGCCTTTTTGTGAAATGTTCAGCTTCATGTTGTGTTTACAATGGAATCATGCCCCGTGTCACAGGCACAACACAAATGTGTGAATATTAAAAGCACAGGTTGAATACAAAGGATGTGCCTTTGGGAGCCTACTGTTAAAGGTTCACATACAATATGACATGTTCATTTGCATTTGATCACTGGACAGCTCCCTTCCCAAAATAGTGTTTCAACAAGTTAATTGTTTTGCTCGCAGTGTGGGCTGGTAGATGACGCATCAGCCTTCCCTTCCCTGCCTGTCCCCGTCTCCATGATCATCTTATTTGCTGGCTAAGAATATAGATGCTTACAAGAGCTGTCTGAGAAGGACAAAATGGGCATTGCAAGAACTGAGAGAGTTTTAATGGTTAGAACTTCATAAAGTAACAAAAACTGTCCAGAACTGATGAAGGAAACAGAGGCAATCTGCCAACTTTCCACTCAAAGCTTCTTGTAGGTCATTTAGAACATTTTCATAGACTCTTAGATAGAGGAAGCCAATTCACAAATTAGTATTGGTATGTACCGTAAGAACAGTATATACTGTTCCTTGCTAGTGACAATGTGTGAAGAAACTAATTTTTGTGAGGAAAAAGTTTAATATGTTCAACTTTTATGTTTTGTTACAAGGACTGAAGATGAAGGTAACAGTACAAGAGGAAAAAAATGTATGTATTTTACTTCAGGCTTGAGCCAGAGGAGAGATACATTATAACATGGTGTGCTGGTGGAGTGGCAGTTATTATTGCTGCTGTTACCACTAAGAGGGCAATGTGAATCTAGGTTCTGGCATATATATGGGAAGGTTGGATTGAAACCGGTACCATCTGATTGGAAGGCTGGACATTCTAAAGATATCTATTGGTTTTGAGTTGGAACACAGGGGGTATGATAGAACGTTGGTGATGAAAAAAACTGACTGGCTGGAAGGGTCTGGCTGAAACAAATATAAGGAACTGTTGAGGAGCATCTGGAGGGGTTTGTCTGGGAGAGTTCATCTGAGAGTGTCACCAGGGAAGAGTATCAGACAGAGCTACCTCCAGCCCAGTATCAGAGGCAGTATGCCTCTGTACACCAATTGATGGGGAACATGGGCAGGAGGGTGCTGTTGCACTCATATCCTGCTTGTGGGATCCAGTGAACAGCTGGTTGGCCACTGTGTGAACAGAAAGCTGAACTAGATGGACTCTTGGTCTGATCCATCATGGCTCTTCTTTATTTATTTATTTATATTTATACCTCACCTTTTTTCCTTTGAGGAACCTGTGGCTTATGCTGGCTCAGCTTGTCTGAGCGTGGAAAGCTAAGCAGGGTCAAGCCTGGTTATTACTTGGATGGGGGACCCCTCCTCTAGTTTCCTGCATTGAACAGGGGGTTGGACTCGATAGCCTGGTAGGCTCCTTTCAACTCTATGATCTATGAAATCTATGAAAACCCAAGGTGGCTTACATAATCCTCCTCCTCCTCTCCATTTTATCCTCACAACAACCCTGTGTGTTCTTATGAAGAGTGAGTAGCAATGGAGGAATGCCTAATTGAGTGTCTTCAGGAGAACCTGAAAGCTTGAAGAAGACAGCAGCACAGCAGCAGGTGGACCAGGAAGCCAAGCTAGAAGAAGTCAAGGTAGCATCAGAAGAAGGCCAGCAACTACAGAGAGGAAGACTCCAGGAGGCAGCCTTTCGGGATAGCCGATGAAGAAAAGCAGCAGCAGATAACAGCCACAGCATTCATAGGACAGGTAAGAAGGCTTAGCCTAATGACATCTCTGCCTGCCTCCTATTGCTGCTGTGTGAGGCCTTTCTGCTAACTGGGCTGAGGGGAGCCAGCTGTGTGGAAGTGCCCAACTTCTGAACTGCATTCCAAGTGCCATTGGCCTTGAAATTGCTGTGTGTGGGGGGTGGTATTTAGTTAGGCCTGAATACTGATGGCAGAGCACAGTAGCAGCAGCAGCGTATATTCAGCAAACACACACACAGGTCTTGTTTGTAAAGTAGATACTTTTAAAGTAAACCGCAGTAACCTAAGTTTACTTGTGTACTATAAGCTTGATGGTTACAGATTTTTAGCAAGCACAGTTCCTTGTTTCTCAGCTAAGCCAAGCAAGTGTCAGTTGAAACTATAAACTGTAAATTGGCCTAACCATCAGAGAGTGATAGACAAGAATTCTAACATGTTGCTAGGCAACATCCAGAATTCCCTTTCCTGATACAATCATGTGATTCATTCCACTGAACCCTACTGCCCTGACTTCACAGCTATGATCTAGCTTGGTTTCTCCCTTTGCCCTTTAACCGGGCAAATCTGCCTTAACCCATTACTGGGCAATCAACTTAAAAACTCTCGCTGCAGAGTTGACATCTTCTCTTCTCATACTCCAAGAAATACAGCTCCAGGAAGAGCCAACAGATTGGTTTATTAGCCCTTGGAGATATGCTTTGGAGGAGGAAGTAATTGGGGAGGAGGTGATGGAGGTGCCGCTGCTGAAGTAATTATGGGCAGCAGATATGGCACTAGGGGGGGGGGGGGGCTCCGCAGGCCAGCTAAGGAGTGTACCTAGTTTCTCTCTGACTCAGACTGGTTGTCCTATCAGCATGCATTCAGGTCTCCTGGTGCTAGTAATTAATGCCACAATAAGATCTCTGTTATCTATGACCTGATCATGGGTGAGAAAGCTGACCTGCTATGCATGAGACGTGGGTGGGAGTGTTAGCTGTGGTAAGTTTATCCCAGCTGTGCCCACCAGGTATTAGGTACAGAACTAGCATAGACTTGAAGGTCAAGGAGGGGCAGAGTTGCCCTTATATATAAGAGCTCCCTCTCCCTCTCTAGACTTCTTGTCTGGGTGAGTACTAATCTGGAATGTCTTTACCTGGTGTTGTGCTCACAGCACAGATTAGGGATTCTGTTGGGTTACCACCCACCCTACTGCTGCCCAACAGTCTCCGTGCCTGAGCTGACAGAAGTGGTCTCAGGCTTGGTACTGAGGACACCCAGGCTGTGGGTCCTGGGTGACTTCAACTTCCTCACTGATTTCTAGGACAGTTCAGGACTTCATTGCTGCCATGACAACCATGGGGCTGTTGCAACATGTCATTAGCTCAATGCATGTGGTGCTGCTAGGACATACTCTTGATATGGTCTTCACTACTGGGGAGGATGATGGTGATGTGGGTGTGGGGGACCAATCACTGGGCCCATTCTGGGTCAGATCACACTCTGTTGAGGTTTAGACATCTGGCTCCATTCTCTCTCTGGAGACCTATTAGAAAAGTCTACTTCAGGAGAATGATGGAACCTGATGGATTCCTGCCCTGAGAGCTCTGTGGGATTGTTCTGCTGATGTGGCTGGTGTCCTGTCAAAGCCTTGGTCTCCCAGTGAGATTTGGATGTGAGCAGTGTGGTTGACATGATTGCTCCTGAGTCCTGAGCACTTTTTTCTCTAGCTGAGCCCATTCGGCACCATCAGGACTGGTGCAGGGCAGTTTGGCGCCCTAGGCAAAGTTATATTTAGCGCCCCCCCCTCTCGTGCCGGGGGGGGGCTCCGGAGCAAAGCAGCTGGGAAATGCCTGCTTGCCCAGCACCCGCCCGCCTGCCCACCGGCCGCCTCCAGCAGCCGCTTTCCCCGCTGCCAAGCCAGCCTCGCCCACTGCGCAGCATCTTCGGACCGGTTGCCGCCGCCATGCATGATCCTGACCCGGCCTAGCTCCGGGAGCCGAGGAAAGCCGAGCGCGACCCCGAGCTCGCCCGGCGCCCGCAATCCCCCCCACACTGACCTGGTGGTGCCTTTGTCGGCCAGGTGGCCAGGCAGGGCAGGAGCGCGCCGGCGGTGCCAGCGAGGAAGAGTCGGCCGGAAGGAGTGCAGCATTTCTGCGCCCTCTTCAGCCACGCTCCCTAGGCAGCTGCCTAGTTTGCCTAGCAGTAGCGCTGGCCCTGGGCACTATGGTATCCTGTGGAGCTGAAGGATATGAAGCAAAGGTGAACACAGATTGAATGGATATGGAGGAAGACTCATCCTGAATCTGGCTGAACACAGATTAGAGCCCACTATTAAGCCTACTCTGTGGCAGTGATCGTGGCAAAGAAGAATTTCTTTTCCACCCTCATTGCATCCTCTCAGTGTCACTCTGCAGAGCTTTTTTGTGTAGTTTGTGGACTTGTACAGGCTGATCAGAAGAAAAATCTAATTGAACCCTCAACTGCCTGTTGTGCTCAATTTGCAGTACACTTTGAGAATAACTTGGACTCTATAGGTGATGCAAATGAGATGGTGGAAGTGTCCAGTGTACCATCTTATCCATTTTTTATTGGATGAGTTTCAATTGTTGAGGCCTGATGATGTGGACAGAGTGCTTGGATCTGTCTATCTACCTGTGCTCTTGACCCCTGCCCTTGGTTGATAACAGTCAGTAGATCTGGCCTGAGGAGGACCTGGATCCAGGAATGGTATGTTAAATAAGGGCATGTTAAATAACAGGGTATAATGTTATAACGGCAGCAGAAGTGAATGTTGGGATAACCTATGTGGGGTGTCTTCCACATATTGGTGTTAGTAGCAACAGAATACCCTAGTGAACAGGTGATTCACCATACGGTATATAGAGGAAAGCATATGATATAGTTATCTCTTTGTGTGCAAATTATGCAAGTGTGCAAAACTACAAATATTCATAAGCTTAGACTAAGAACATTAAATGAAACATCACCTCTGCTCCCATAGAATAGGCATTCTTGTTCTGTGATTTTTCCATGGCACCCTTTGCTTACAGTCTCATTCCCTGACTATCCAACAATAAAGCTCTGCAAAACATTGACTACAATCCAACAACTGAGCACTCAAGTTGAAGTTTAAAATATAGGATCAATCAGATCAAAGAAGACTACAAGATACCAAGAATAAAACTTTTCTTTTTGTTCATGATTCAGAGGCTTGAATCAGGATAAGGATTTTTATGACACTACATATGTTAATCGGTTTACCTAGTGCCAGGATGTTTGTATTATCAGCAACAACTGCACTGTGAATGACCACTGTTAATAAGGTGAATTTCACTCTCACAACATTCTGCATTTAATTTCCTTTTGACATCACTGTTTACAATCCCCCCCATGCAGTGTACACAAACCTGAAACTCTCCTCAGTACTCCATGCATCTGATGAAGTGTGCATGGAAGCTTGTTAGTCTTTAAGGTGTCACAAGACTTTTTCTTGCTTTTGCCTTATACCAAGTCAGTCCATCTATTGTCTTCACTATTTGTCAGAGGCTCACCATGGTTCCAGGCAGGCATCTTTCCCAGACCTACCTGAACATCCCAGAGACTGAACATGGAACATTTGACATGCAGAGCCTGTGCTTTATTTATTTATTTAATACATTTTTATACCGCCCAATAGCCAAAGCTCTCTGGGTGGTTTACAACCACAGAATGATGGCTCTTCCCAATATAGGTATGGTTCAAGTTATTGCTTCAGTTTGTACAATCATAGCACCTCAAAGAAAGGCAGTGATAACCATTGCATAAACCATTGCCACATGGAGATGCTGGTTTTCACACAAAGAACAACTCTAAGGAGTGCTATCAGTCATGTTCTCTGGCCTCAGTCGTCACTGTGGCACAGAGGAGGAGGATACTTCATTAACTCTGGAACTTCCAGGCCAGAGGATGTGGCTTTACTACTCCCCTCAGACTCAGAGGGCACCCCTCCAATGCAATTCTCACTGCCTCCATGCTATAGGAGCCAGCAATGGCAGAATCAGACAATTGAATGGCCCTTTAAGAAGTAGATGGCTCCTCAGAGTGGGTGGAGTTAACATCAGTTCCAGACCTGCCAGCCTTCCAGAAAGCTTCAAAAGGCCTCTGGCTGTTACTGAGGCAACAACTCTTCCTGAGTTCTAGCCAGCATAGGTCTGTTCAGGGTCCTGAAAGGCCTCACCTCATAGCCAGAATGGACTCTGTTTCACCCTTCTAGTAAGTGCAACTGCTTCAGATTGTCTCCCATGGGAACCTTGAGCTGAGCTAGACAGTATTGGACTGTGAGTCCAGCAGCCATTGTTGCTAGCAAACTGCTTTTGTGTGGGACCCATTGTTTCATCAGAACTTGGCCATACAGCAAAGAGGTGGGGGCTGAAGGAAGACTCATGCAATAAACTGCCTTTAAAATGTTTTATCTTCTATATTTCTTGTTTTAAAGGATGTTCCCAACCTTAACACTTACAGTACAATAACCTTAAGTAAGTATATAAATTCCCAGTATTAGCTGAAATTTCTGTCTTGTGAGTGTTATCCAGTGGAATAGGTAGCATCCACTTGGGACTTGTTTTCATCTTTCCCTGCCTTAATTTGCCAAGTTAAAAAAAATGGCACAGGAACTGTCAGCAGTACTGTATATTTTGTCTGCTGTGTATGTCCATTCCAAGATAAACGTAGCTGTGGGAAATGAATAATGCCATCTGCACTAAAAAAAGAAAAGGAAAAAAATATGTATTTATAAATAACCAGAGAAAGGGAAGAAGGGAGAAAACAAGCCCAGAAATATTACGCTCTCTGATAAATTGATAGGTACAGAAATCCAAATAGTGATATCAGGTGCTATCTAAAGTGTGTGTTCAACTACAGTCCTATTACATTAAAGATGGTAACAAAAAAAAAACAATGTTTCTGAAAACCTTGTAGCAACCAATACAAACAAAAGAGAAGCATAAAATTGATAAGGAAATGGAAGTGGCTTGATTAGATCAATTCTATTAAAAGCACTGAAGGACAATAAATGATTCAATAGAGGTAATCTGCAGTTCAGGTTTACTCAGTAATCCACTGGAGGTCTTTGTCAAAATCTTTTGACAAGCTAATTAAAAGAAGACAGTTATGCAGCACTGAGTGTTTACTTTTCACGAAAAGAGTCAACCAATCGGCAAACTTCTACATCCATATTTTCCCCGTCAGCGGTGTCATGGTGACCTTTCCTGATAGCATGAATAAACTTCTCCTTCCTCATGATAGCTTCATAGCAACTTAGTATTTAAATAATGTACCCTTCTGTTTGAAAGACAGAATGCAAATTGGCAGACTCGGAAAATCCATTTATTGCAAACGCTATAGTTTGTTCAGTGTAAGCTATGATGATGAAGAAATATTTGTGCCTCCAGGAAATGGATTAAACTGGGCATTTATCACCACTTGCACCTGTACTTTCTATTTCCTTTCTCTTTCAGATCCATGCCTAGAAAACAACTAAATAATGGGGTGGGGAAGAGAGATCCTGTTTCTTAAATTGTGTTATAATTATTCATTTTGCCCTTGTAATATCCAAAGAAAACACAATCCATGACCTGGATAGATAGTGAGGGTATGATTTTATTATATGTACAAAGAAACACCAGTTCACTGCTATGTCTCTTGGTCACCCTAGGCTTCTGGAGCATTGATACTATCTCTGTCTGCTTTTCTGGAAGTGCTCAGTCATTTATTTTTATCACCTCCACAATCTCCATACAAGTCGATGTCTCCCATTGACTTGTATGAGGGAAGATTGTGTGAGGTTCCATTCTGGAAGACTTTAAAAAGCTGGAAGTAAATTGTACCCCTTCCTCCCCTTATTTGGGGAACAGCAGTCTCTGAAGTGAGAAACACTTTTGCTCCCACATCCTCTACTGTGTCCTTGGCTGCAGCCCATTTATTTTCTCCCTGAAAATTATTAGGAGCTGTTCACATTACTTTATATTAAATAATAATGGATGGAAAACTGCTAGGTTGGGCAGAAAGTAGCATGGAATGGCCCAATTAGCTGTGGTTTCCTGAGGTGTGTACATCATTTGTACATCCGTGCAGTGAAATACACAAAGTGAATCTACACATGTTTGTATGCTTTTCATGTGGGGGGGGGGAATCACATGTGAAGGAGTCATAAATCAATTGCAGTACAAGAGATGTGAAAGTTGTTGTGCTGAAAAGGATTGGCAGCTGTCATTTGGAACCCCACACGTGGCAGTATTTTTTCTCCTCTTGCCAAAGCTGGTTGTTGTTGTTTTTAATGATGCTGGGCCTGCTTCCCAGGCGAGCTTCCCACACAAATTGAACTGCACCACTCTTGGAGGTGCAACACAGCCAGAACCTTATTGACTCCAGTCTTTTAAAGATTCCCTCTGTGTAAAAAGCATCCCACCATGCCAGAGAAAAGGCAAACATGCTTATCATGTACTGCCAGATACAAGAGAATAAGGGAGACACATTTCTATATTTACCATATGGTAGGATTGCTTCTAGGACCTTCCACAGCTAAGCATCAGTAAAAAAAATCAAATCAGAAAGAGAGCTATTCTAGAGGTGTGCAAAGCTGCAGCATTATTATCAATTTTGCTCTTCATTTTCTCCTTTGTTATGTTTCCCCCAGTACGTTGAATCAGAAATCTATTTGACCATAAGAGTAAACCCTTACTGAATGTGTGGGGACAAGGATCCAATATCTTCTCTTCAGTACTGGGCAATTCTAGGTGCATCCATGAACTTTATAAAACAGAGCAGACTAATAACAGAATACTTCGTATTATGTTTCCTTTGAGTAGCTCCCCCCCCGTTCTAAGTTCAGCAATAAGCCTTATATGGAGGCTGATATTCATAAGACCATAAGAAGAGCCATGCTGGATCCTAGGGATGTGTGAACATAGATTTGCAGATTTTCGGGCGACTTTTGCTCTGTCATCTGCCAATTTGCAGATTTGGATTTTGTGCAAATGAACCACCCCACCTCTTAGATCTTTTAGATGACTGAGTTATCCCAAGAAGATATAATGCAAGATATATATATTCTCCAGCCATCCCACTCACAGGAGATTTCTATCCGTAACTCTTTCTATACTTGCAGCTAGTTCCTACCTCAGCAATGTGCTCCTTATGTTTTTACAACCATGTCCAAATTCTGTAAACAGCTGTTAAGAACATAAAAAGAGTCGTGCTGGATTAGACTAAAAGCCGATCTAGTCCAGCAATTCTGTTCCCATAATGGCCAGCCAGATGTCTATGAGAAGCTCACAAACAGGACATGAGTGCAATAGCACCCTCCTGCTTGTGTTCCCCAGCAATCAGTATTCAGACTTACCGGTACTACTATTTGCCTCAGTTCCTCAGACTTCCTTTCTGAAAATATCAGTTCAGGTGCGGGTATCTGCCCTACATTTTCTGCAGTGAAGATGGCTGCAAATAATTCATTCAGCTTCTCTGCAATCTCAGTATTATCCTTTAGTACTCCTTTAACTCACTTGTTATGAAACAGACCCAGTGCTTTTTTTCTGGTGGAACTCACCGGAACTGAGTTCCAGCACCTTTTCTTCTATTAATTGCATTACAATTTAATCGCCATCTACTCCCGAGGAAATGTAATCCAAGAGTTCCGGTACCCTTTTCTCCAGAAAAAAAGCACTGAACAGACCAACTGCCTCCCAAGCCAGTTTCCTCTTTCTAATATATGTAACAATTTCCAAAAGGGTGGCTGCATTAGTCTGTTGCAGCAAAAACAAAGAGTCTTATGGCACATTAAAGACTAACACATTTATTCTGCTTTAAGCTTTCATGGACTGTAGCCCATATCAGATGCATGGTTATTGAGAATTTCAGGTACAGGCAGTCCCCAGGTTACGAACGAGTTCCGTTCTTAAGAATGTCTTTAAGTCAAATTTGTATGTAAGTCGGAACAGCATAGCATTCTATACATTAAAATCGGGATTTACACAAACTGTGTTAATTACGCAAATTGTGTCGTATACTACGCTATGTACTCTACATAAACGACGTAGTGCCGGGGAACCCAGAAGTCCGTTCTTAAGTGTGGGTTGTCTGTAAGTCGGACGTTCTTAACTTAGGGACTGCCTGTATATATACAGTACATATATTGATGGTGGTAACAGTGGATAAGTGTCCAAAAGCCCACTTCAATCCTGAATAGAATTATGATCTTTCCCTCCCCAGGAGGATGCACACAAATACAACATTCCCCACATCATTCTCTCTGAAACTCATTTTGTTTGTATATTTTAAAAAAAGAAAAGAAAAATAAAAGACTTGGGTTTTAAAAATTAACTAAGGAAGATCCCACCAAAGTGTTTCCTTTCAAAATTCAAAATTAGTGTCCCTCTGCAGTCTGTTGTTTAGTTCATTTCATCACCTGATGAAGTTGACTGTTGTCTATGAAGGTTCATGCTCTTAATATACAAATATGATAGTCTCTAAGTGCTATGAAGACTGTCTTTTTTTTTTTTTAATGAACAGTCACAGATTACACATTTCTAAATGTGTCTGTTATTTTGTTTGTTTCTGTGCCCCTTTTGGTTTTTTGGTACCTCTGAACTTACTTGCATGTGTTCCATCTGTTCCATATAAAGAATGTGAACTGCCAATACACAAGTAGAGCACTCTTAGTCCCATACCAATGTTTTGGCAAAGAGACAGTATATGTTTCCAGCTATGATCTGACATCTAGCTAAGAAATCTTTAAACAGGGTTGCTAGGAAAGGTGCCTCAGGCAAGACTTATGAGGCTGATGAAGGCAAAAAAACAAAAACCTACCACAGACACAAAACCTTCAGATGTACAACATTACAAGACTGTGCAGAGGTTTACCTCTTGTCCCATCTCCCTCGAGTGTTTGGAATCTTATTTAGTGAAATACTTAAGGCTGTGCTCATATGTCTTGATGCGAATAATTGTTTCACTCAAAAAGGAACCCCCTTTTATGCCACTGTTTTTGACCCACCAGGTACAGCTGGTACTGGGCTTTGGAAAACTTTATACCTATCCTTGAGTGTGTGGGGAGTGGGCATCATTTTTGAGATGGATAGGGCAATCCTAGCCATACCATATTTGTCATCTTCTGCTTCCCTAATTTAAGTGTTTCCAGTGCTGTTGCTGAGGGATGGGACCATAAAAAATCAAACTGTTTAGACTTGAATGTGAAGCAGTAGGGATGTGAAGCACGTATTATTGTCAAACTAAAATTTATTTATTTATTTATTTAATACATTTTTATACCGCCCAATAGCCGAAGCTCTCTGGGCGGTTTACAACAGTAATTATTCAGATCTTAAAAACATAAGAAGATCTATGCTGGGTCAGACCAAGGGTCCATCTAGTCCAGCATTCTGTTCACACAGTGGCCAACCAGCTGCCCACGGGAAACCCACAATGAGATGAGTGTAATAGCACCCTCCCAGTCATGTTCCTCAGCAACTGGTACTGGTGTATATTGTTGGCATAATGCCTATGACACTAGATATACCCATCAAGACTAGTAGCCACTGATAACCTTATCCTCCGTCCTCTTTCACCGTGTCTAGTCAATGCACCAAGAACCAGGCCCTCAACCTATCTCCTATAAGATAATGTGTCATAAGGGACTAACACCTCTGAGGTCCAAGCTAGACTAATGTTTGTCATGTGGTTTGGCCTTGAGCAGGGCCGGTGCTACCATTAGGCCAACTAGGTGGCTGCCTAGGGCGCCGGGCTGAAGGGGGCGCCAGAAACTCCAACTCCCTCCCGAAAACACTTCACATATATCTACGGAAGAAAAGCTTTTTTTTTTTTTTTTAAAGTCTTTCTGTGTTGTTTGAACTGTGCGTCGCTGGCTGCTCTCCTCTTCCTCTCCCCCCTGCACGTCTCTCTCTCTCTCTCTCTCTCTCTCTCTTTCTCTCTCTCTGCCTTCGCTTCCAAGGAACACACAAACTGACTCTCCCAAAGATTTCTTTTGTGATCATTTGAACTGAGGAGCGGCAGCAGCAGCAGGAAGAGACGGAGCGGGAGAAGAAATAAGAGGGGAGGGTGGAGGGGAGTTTACATGACATCTCTCTGTGCCGGTTTTAGCAGATCCCCACTGCAATTCTTTCTTTCTTTTTCCTTTTCACTGTTCAGTTTTACAGGGAGGCGCAGCAAAACAAGAGAGGGAGAGAGGTTGAGAGGGAAAGCTGCAAAGAGGCGTATAGAGGAGGGCGGGCTGCAAGCTTACTTCGAGCTCCTCCTGCTGTCAGCGCCTCAGCCAATCAAAAGTCTCCGGAGTTGGGAGACGCTGGAGGAAGCGGCAGCGGAGGAGGAGGAGACGCTTTGTAAAGACAGGCTGGGGGTTGGGCAAAGGAGGCAACACGCGCGCACGCACACACACGCACACGCCTGCCTAGACGAGGCTCCAGTTTCCTCAGGGGCTCTCGGAGCTGGGCTTTCCTTCGTTCCTGCGCTCTAAAGACTTCCAGTATAAAAGTGTTTTTTCCACACCCGTTTCAAGCCAGCCTTCCCCCCACACCCCATTTTCAAAATCCCACCGAAAGACACATACTTATATTAAAGTGATTCCTTTCATGGACAATTCACTCCCGCAGCCACTGATAATGCCTACTGTTTGGGGAAGTCCCCCCCCCCTTCTAGTTCCCTTTGGTACCTTCATATGAAAGTGAAAATCTGTATAATGGATCTTCGCTTTATCTAACGGGATAACTGAGGATATCTTGATAGATTTCGAGAAATGTAGCAAATTGGTACTACATCAACATGTATTTTATGTATGTTTGTCAATGTTTATGATAATAAATTTTTTAGGTTTTGCCAATTGACTTTTAATGGGCATAGGGCTGGAGGGAGGGAGGGCTCAAGTGGGAAGGGGGGGCGCTAAATATCTGATCTTGCCTAGGGCACCAAACGACCTTGCACCGGCCCTGGCCTTGAGTGGCTGATTATTTGAAACAAATAGCAGGGGCAGGGCGTGGGGAAGCTGGGTCAGGACCATGGTGTGGAGGTACGGGAATTTAACTCCTTGACCCCACTGAAGTCCCAATCAGAATCACTTTCCCACATACCTACTATTTCTGATGGAAGGAAAGCTCCCTTTGGAGCTAATGGCAGCTTCCTCCCCTTATGAATAGTGTGTGTGTGTGTGTGTGTGTGTGTGTGTATGTGTATGTGTTTGTGGGTGGGTGTGGGCTGATTCTGATTAGGACTGTGTTGGGTTCAAAAGGTTAAAGCCTCCCTTCCCCCATGCCACAGTCCCAGTCCAGCTCAGTCCTGTGTCACCGCCCCCCCCCCCCCGGCTATTTGTTGGATGGTAAGGGAAAGCCATGCAACTTCAAACCACATTACACATGAATGGGCAGATCAGTCTCTTTCTATCAGTTAAGTGCTGTATATGGCTGACATCGGTTGAGACACAGAACGTTACAATGTCAGGTGAAAGCCTCCCCCCACCCCCGCCGACATGGAAGGCAGGGGAGATAAGGAATTTGCCTTTTCAAGCCCCCTGACAGTTTATAAGACATATCTAGAGAGTATCTAGGGACAGCTTATAAGAAGTATCTAGGGAGAGGGGTGTTAGGGTTGCAAACTTGCGATGTGAGATTAAGGGTGGGGAAGCCTCCTCTGTACTACACAGGGATAGTTCAGCCTCCAGAACTGTGTGGTCCCCCTGCTATGTAGCTGTAAAAGTACCTGCCCAAGTATTAAGATTTGCCAAAGGGGCCCTCCTCTGCATCTCACCATTGGAAGCAGTACATTATGTGGAAACACAAGAGAGGGCCTTTTCAGCTGGTTATGAAATCCCCTGGAATGTGTGACTTCTCACGAGTTAATGTAGGTAACTATTTGTGTGTGTGTGTGTGTATGTGTGTGTGTGGTCTTCTAAGTATAACAGGCTGAATCAAATAAACAGGGTTTTGACTTCTGCCCCATTCTTCTCATTCATTCATTCCATTCATTCATTTATTACATTTCTATCCCACCAATAGCCAAACCTCTCTGAGAGGTTCTTAAACCATAATATAAAACCTTTAACGTAGAAAAATTTAAAACAATTTGAAACATTTTAAAACAATTAACAATAACACTACCAGGACCCAATAAAAAAAACAAACCCTAACATTAAAAGGGCCCATCATATGCTGACAAATTATTATGCCTAATCTTCTGGTTATTATTGAGATATTATTGCAACATATTCAAGGTATTTCTCTTGCTGTTGCTCAGGCTTTTTAGACTTATATGGGCTGATTAAAATTTTGTCAAGATCACACAATATCTGGTGACTGGTCATGAGTAATGATGAACTGTGTATTGTGGCATATTGATACACTTCATTATTTCCATCGTTAGTATTAAAATCATGAACACTCCAGCTCCTTATATCTTAAAAGATGAAAGGTGCATTGAAATCTTCCATGGTAATTAATTGGGTATTGATTATGAAGCAGCCTCATTTAATTCCTCTAGTAGTTTTGTTCTTTCAGCATGTGCCTCTGAAACAAATGGAGAAGTGCCATTTTCACAGTCTCTTGGGGGATTTAAAAAAAACACCCTCTTTCATTCACATACTTAAGGTTGGGAGGAGGAACTAAGAAAAACACAACAAACAAAACTGGGAACCAAGATAGTAGTTAATGCATCATTGTAGCAACATTTATTACATGATGTGCAGGTCACAAAGAAAGGTAATGGATGAAAGGAGGCAAGAACCATTATACAATTACCGGTAGACTATTTTTCATTGGTTAGAAAGGCAGTAATTGAAACAGCCATGCTACATCTGGTTCTTCAGGCATTCGTCTTCTTTTGTTTTGTTAGGTGATTGGAATTTACCTTGTGTTTGTAAATATGAAAAACACTCAGGGGAATATACCCGTTATGGCTCTTTATATCCTCCCCCCCACTCTCTCTCACACTTTGTGTACAGCTTTTGATCATGAGATAAATACGGCATTCACCTTCCATGCCAGAAGTTGCTCAGAAATTCAGGTAATTGTGGGAAGGAGAAGAAGGGGTAATGTGGGGATAATGACCTTTGCAGAAGGCTACATATACTGTCTCTCTTAAGGGTCAAACTACACATTACTCAACAGGCAGCACAGATCAGGACTGTGGGCGGTAGGGGGGGGGCTTTAATGCTATGGTTCCAATCCAGGGTGTCATACCTACAGTTTATATTGCCCCAGAGTGGCTGCTTTGTTTCAATAAATTACTTTTTTTTTTTTGCAATGTAAATGGCAGGCAAATGCCTCTTGATCTGCATCAGGACCACAACAGGAGACAAACAGTCAAAGTTTACTAGGGTCCTAGTCTGGATCACTTATTTTTGAGTAAAGCAGAAGAAGATATAGCTGCCTGCTACACACACTTTGGCCCTACAAATTACAGGCACCGCATGTTAAGCTCTGTAATGGCTACTGCATGGTACCAAGCTATTTCCCTTCTTGGACAAGGTGCTCGAGCATTTGGTGGCTGACCAGATCCAGGTTCTTTTGGATGAGACTGATTTCCTGAGTCCACGTCAGTTGGGGTTCAGGCGTGGTTATGGCACAGAAACAGCCTTAGTTACCCACCCTGTTGGATGACCTCTGTAGGGAAAGAGAGATAGGGAAGTGTAACCCCGTTGATTCTTCTTGACCTCAGTGGCTTTCAATACCATCAGACATGGTATCCTCCTGGAGCAGCTGGTGGAGTTAGGTGTGTGTGGGACCACTTTGTGATGGTTCTGCTCTATGGACATTTTCAGAAGGTGGTGCTAGGGGACTTCTGCTCTACTCTACTTCAGGGCCTGCAGGGTTCCCCCTTGTCCCTCATGCTGTTTAACATCTACATAAAACCTCTGTGTGAGGTCATTTGGGGATTTAAAGTGCATTGTCATCAATATGCAGATGACATGCATCTCTACTTCTCTTCAGAAGCTGTGGGAGTGAAGGACTGGTACCTCCCTGCAGCAATGGACTGAATGAGGGCTAACAAACTGCAGCTCAATCCTGACAAGACAGAGGCACTGCTAGTGGGTAGTTCCTCAGACTGGATGAGTGGGATTCATCCTGTTCTAAAGGGGGTTGCACTCCACCTGACCGCACAGATGCTTAGCTTGGGGTGCTCCTGGTTCTATCACTGTCATTAGAGGCTCAAGTTGCCTCTGAGACTTGTGGTGCCTTTTACCAGCTTTGGCTGGTGTCCCACCCTACCTGGAGGTGGATAGCCGAGCTGCAGTGATTCACACCCTGGTAACCTCTCATTTGGATTATTGTAATGCATTGTATGTGAGGCTGCCTTTGAAGATGGTCCAGAAACTTCAGCTCATGCAAAATATGATTGCAAGAATTATTACTGGAACCAGGTGTCATATTCATATTACTCCAGTTCTCTCTCACCTACACTGGCTTCCAGTTCATTTCTGGGCCCAATTCAAAGTGCTGGTTCTAAATTCTAAAGCTCTACGCAGCTTGGTACCTTAGTACCTCATGGAATGCCTCCTAGTATATATACCTGTCCATATAAAGTCATCCTCAGAAGCCCCTTTTCAAGTCTGAGTCTCAGAGGGTGGAAACAAGTGAGTGAGGGGTTTTTTTGGTAGTGGCCACCCAGCTCTGAAATGCCCTCCCAAGGGTAGCTTGCCTGGCACTCACACTGCTATCGTTTTAGCACCAGGCTAAGACCTTCCTGTTCTCCCAGACTTTTTCAGTTTCAAAAGTCCTTTAAAGTTTTAAAAGTATTTTAAAGATTTAAAAGTATTTTAAAATGTTTTAGTATTTTTTGTGTGTTTTATTAGTTTTGTTGATTTTACTGTAATCTTATTCATATTATGTTTCTGTAAAACACCTAGAGAAATTTATTTTATGAGGGGTTTAATAAAATAAATAAATAAATAAATAAATGAGTAAATTTCTCCAAGCAGTTTCACACATAATCCTGTATTTCCTTTTCAAAATGTTGATATAGATAATATAAATTCTCTCTCTCACCTGAAAGAGCTCTTGGTGATTTTTGTCATACTGGAGCAGCTTTGCAAATGGCACAGTCACCCCCTTCCTTCTCCAGAGAAGATAGAAAGCAAGTAGAACTAAAAAATATTGCCTTCATAGAAAAATAATTAGCCTTCATAGAATTGTGATTTTAAAAAAGTGTGTGTGTGCGTGTATGTATGTTTTGAAGGAGGGGGGTTAGGTTCCTAAGTCTGTCCTACGTGGAAACATTTTGAACCTTGATATAGCTCCCATAATGTTTTGGACCAGGACTCTGGACCCTTGTCCTCAGAGGACCCCAATCCCACATCCTCTGAAGAAGAGGCTTCAGAGTTAATAATTCAGGGAGAAGATTCAGTCACGGAAAGGCATCACATCTCCCCAGAACCTAGTTCTTCCGAAAAATCAAGTGTTCGGCTCCCTTGCATCCAGAATAGGTTGCCTTGCCATCTTCAGACTCTGAGCCTTCCGGCCATGAGGACGTTTGCATGCCACAGCCAGTCTCATGTCATTGCAGGTTGAGAATACTAAAACATACTTACCAGGCCCCTTTAAGAGACAAAACCTCAGTCAGGGCAGAGGTAGGATCAACTAGAGGCAGCCACACTTTTATTTCATGCTCAGTCTTGATCTGCTCCTTGTTGGCCATGCAAGGGAAAACATGCAGGTACTATGTGGCTGTCTATATGTTTTCCCCTGTGGAGCACATAGCTTCAGATTAGTGACAACATTGGGAAAATGGCGTGGGACGGCAGTAGGATCCCCCCTCCTCCAGTATCATGGCCTTGATCTGATTCACCCCCACATACAGCTGCTTTGATTTAAAAAAACAAACAAAAACACTGCAGGATATTCTGTTTTTAGGTCTCCCATTTCCCCCCACCTCCTGGAATGTAGACACAAGAAAGTATATGGATTTAGTAAAGGCCACAGTAACAGAGCAGTATCTGTAATGATGAGTAGGAAATTTTCTCCAACATATTTAGCTCCACCCCAATAGTAGGGGCTCACTAACACTTAAGGTGAGAGCTCTCCCACTTTGAAATGTGATTTTTTAGAAAAATAAATAAATATACACATTTTCGCATGTTAGTTATTGAGGGAAAAGTGTACCTTTTGGAAAAATGTGTACAGAAATGAACGCTTTTCCCATTCGAACAAATTGAATGGGAACAAATTGAAAAACATACTGGAAATGAGAGTGAGCTGAACTGAGCTTCGAAGTGAAGTTTGGAGAATTTTGGTGAGCTCAAACATCCCTGTTTTGCCCATCCCTAGCAAAGGGCTCATAAGAAAATGTCTGTACAGCATATTTTTGGTCCACCATCTCCAGTGCCTGCCAAACTATCTAATTATTTTGTTTTTATTCTCTCGAGGTCATTTTGGTGCATGAGGCTGAAAAGTCAAATAGTGCCCCCAAATGGAATATATATAATTTAAATAACTGAATAGTCTGTAATGGTGTCATCTAAGTCAATGCGCCACAGTTGTAGTGTTAGCTTTAATTGTTCCCAGCTTAAAAGAAACTTTTGGGGCCAACAATGCCTTTCAGCTACAGGAGCAGTTCAATTATTACACATACGGATGGCTCTTTGAGGGTGTGAAAGGGATCTGAATTGTACCAACATTGTCCATCATTAAGTGCAGATTAGATAGTTGCTCTCTCATCCACTCAACTAGGGCAATGCCTTCTGGCTAAATAGCTTGCCAGACTCTACCATACATGCCCTGCAACATATAGGCATATGCAGGTGGGATGCTACATTCTGGGTGGTGGGAATGGGATGAGTGATTTTCTGTACTTATCTGCAAGGCTGCTGTGAATTAAAACAAATGAACAAAAACCCATTGTTTGAGGTATTGACCATAATTTAATGATATCGGTCAAATTTTGAAGCCACTTCAGTCACCTACAGTGATTCCAGAAAGTCTGATCAAGTATGCAACTGTCAGTCAATCAGATGTATTATCTAAGCAGTAAAGGGAAAGGGGGGGGGCTTGCTCCAAAAATGTGCTACTCTAGGATTTTATTTACACATGTTTCTCCTTGAGAATAAAGCCAGTTGATTTGTTCTTTGTGGACGAGCTACTTGATGAATTCTTCCCCACTTCCAGTTGTGCGGGAACAGACTTTAGCTTTTCATACAAATTTGTTCATTAATCATAATTGTTTGAATATCTGATTAGCTTATGAAAAATAATGACCTGCAGCAAAATATTGTATCGTGTCAGCTCTTCAGCATGACTGAAACTGTTTGAAAAACTCAGGAATATTTTTTAAATGAAAGAAACTGGTTGAATTTCTTTTTGTTAAAAAAAAATCAATATTTATTACAGTATAATGGATGACAACGTTTTTCGACGCACCCACCTATCCAGAACAATAACTGAAAAGGTGTGTCAGGGTAATTCTGTAGTTTTGTGATGCACAATTTATTTGCTTTGTGGTGACAAGCTATGTAGAAACTAGGTAAACTTTAAGGATCAAATAACATATTTGGAACCCCTTTTCTGGGGCTGAGATCTGAAGAATGCTGAAATGAAGCACTATTTATCCCTCCTGCCTGCTTGTTCTTAGAACTAAGGGCTAAAACAGACATTACCTTAAATCTGTGTCTAGCAGTTATGCCCGTCCACCCTCCCCATTTTTGCTCTACAGTAGGTGCAAGGCCCCCAATCTGGATTGGGACCCTAGTGTGGGGGTTGGCGGAGACTTTTAAAATCTGCACTGGGGCCCTGGCACACCTTCTTTAGAATAAAAATGAAAAAAGGACATAGCTGCTAGCACAGATCTAAAGTAATGTCTGTTTCGGCCCTAAAGAAGAGACTGTCGGAAGCTTCTAGGACTTGAATTGGGGACCACGGACAATTGCCCATGCTGGTTGGGGATGATGGGGATGGTAGTGTAGAGGCACCAGGTCAGGTAAAGCTACCCTAGGTCTATAGGCTGAGTCTTTCCTGGACAGTAAAAAGCTCTAAGGAGCCGGGGTGACTCTGTCCACGATGGCTGGACTAAGACAAAGACATTGAGATTTTGTCTGAGTGCCTTTTGTCTCTGGCATCCAGTTGAGGCTGGCAGTATAATTTCCCATGAGCTGGAAGGATATTAAAAGCTTCTGGGCCAAGCTGGGACTCTGGGCAACAATGGTACCCATGGGCAATTTCATTGTGGGTATCTATGGCCCATCCCTGATGGGGATTAAGCAACACACGCTATACCTACCTTCTGAAGGTAGGCTTGTGCCTACCTTCATTAAAAAATGGGAAAATCCAAACATATTTTTTGAGCTAGGGCGAGATCCTATGTATACTTCTATGGAAGTAAACTTACTTTCAAGAACATAAGATCCCAGCTGGCTGGATCCCTCTAGTCCAGCATCCCGCTTTCCACATTGGCCAAGAAGATGCCTGTAGGCCAAGGGTGTTGAACCTCCAGCTTGCAAGCCAATTCTGGCCTCTGGGGTTCCCTAGACAGCCATGTCCCCACACCCTTTCCTCCAACTGTGCATGGTTTCATGGTTTCCCAGTCCTGATTCAGGTTGGGAACAAGGCCAATAAGTTCAACCTAAGTAAGTGTAAACTGGCAAAATAAATAAATCCTAAACTGATAGATTAGTTTGGAACGCTTCACAGTCTGCTCAGGCTTCCACCATCCTGAATAATTTGCTGTCATCCACAAACTTGGCCTTACCTCAGTCACTGCTCATCCTGAGCTAAATGGAACTTTCCAGTTGTGAGGGCCAAACTAAACATATTCTGCTAATCATGCATAGTGTGGCTTGCTCTTGTGCAAGCATGCACAGCCCCAATTCAGTTAGACCTTTTCCCCCCACCCATTTTTCGTGAAATTCCACACACAGCCCTCTGTGGAGGAAGGTAAGAAAAGCTCCATCGGAGTCAGCTGCGGGGAGGTTTAACCCCCTCCCTCGTGGAGCACCACAGTACCAATCCGCATCAGGGCCATGTGCACTTACACAGAGTAAGGAAACCTAATGCATAGCTACATTATGCATGATTAGCAGAATGTGTAATTTGGCCCTTTGGTTGGCCCTAAGGAAGTATACCTCTGAATGTTAGTTGCTGGCGGTGTTGGTGGGGCAAATAATATTACTTCCATGTCCTTCTGGACTACATGATTATTTGGTCTGATACAGGAGGGCTCTTCTTAGGTTTGTAAAGGATCTAAAATGGTTTCTGTTCAAGGTTTTTTCCTTGATTGATGTTCTCCAAAATTGATTATTCTCTCCTTCATACAATCACTCAGAGATCACTCTGCATTCTACTATCATATGGTACTATCACAACAGTACTGCTAATATCAATTATTAAAGGCCTCTTAAACAAACAAACAAACAAAAACTTTAGAATGTTTCCTAAATACTTGGGTACTGGGAATATGTACATATCTCAATAGACAACTGTTTCCAAAAGATTGGGGCCACCACAAAGAATGTCCTGTTCCGAACTTCCATCAGCCTTGCTGTATACACTGATGAAACTGTGAGCTGAACCTCTCCAGCTGATCCTAGTGGAGGACTGTGCTTGTATAAGCACCATATTTCCAAGAACTTCATGTCCCTAATTCTTGAAAGGGCAGCATTTTGACTCAGCCCCGGCCACAAAAAGGAGAAAACAGATTCAGAACTAGTTCTGGGTAACCCCCCCCCCTTTCACCTGGCCATTTCCCCCTCCAACAAAGGGGGGTATTTTCAGCAATGTTCATAGGGGTAAATCTGTTTCTTTTAAAAGGGCTACGAGCCATACCGTTAGGATTTATGAGCATGAGCATTGTTGGCTGGTGGGGGTAGCCATCTTTTTCTCCCCAACAATGCCTCTGTGAACAATGCTACACAATGTAATTCCTGTTGCACCATTTTTAGTCACTGCCACATCAGACTGCTGATTGCAGCTCTGCCACTGCTTCAGCTCTGCCACTGTGGCAAAGCAGTTAAATGGCTAAAAGAATGGGGGGGGGGATGGAACCCCTTGCCACTTCCTCTCATACATTATAGTCCTCTGGTCCATGGAAATTGGGCTGCCCTTCCCCAGATCCCAAAACGGCCAAATAAGGATTACTTCAGCCCAGCATAATTCAGAGTGATGGCATCAGCAGCATAAGATGGGGAATATCTGTACCCATTCACTTACAGAAAGACAGTGCACCAATCCTCTGCCTCTTATGTTTGAGTCCCCCTTATATTAACAGTATATTTTCCCATGGGAGTTGTTGTTTTCTCTGGTGTTTCATTTTCAGACTTAGCAGAAGAAAAAATGTAATCAACATGACAAGGCCACACAAAAGAGGGCCCTTCCAACTTGATAAATCTTCATTAATTTAGATCTAATCTGAAGATACGGCAATTGCTTTCTGAGAAATTAATTTTGTCCCTAATATTTCTGAACATAAGGGACACCAGGCTTCCCACTGTTACTATAGTAATCATATTTTTCCTCTACTCTAATAAATATTCTCCCCTGTAAGTTTGGCATTAACGCAAGCTGCCGAAATCCTGTGGGAGAAAGAGGGGTTGTTTTTCATGCTGCGCTCTGCTGCTGAAGTGAGATGCATGAGGTTGAACGGCATCAATTATCAGATATTGGGATACACTATATTCTCATCCTGATGCAATGGGGATTTATATGTTCAACACCCTAGTGTTAATGGGAACTGTATGTGTAAATCTGCCGCAGACAACAGAGAGAGTATTTTATGTAATCCAAGCTTGGTGAGTCAATCTAAGCCATTCACAACACAATAAAATCCAAACAACACAGCTGTCAGAAAACCACATAAAATGCAGTTGCAAAGGGTTTGTTTTTTTTAAATGGATGTTTCATTTTGGTTTTGGTTTTTTGTAAGTTGTTTGTATAATTCATGTTAGAAAAATAACTAAGCAAATAACAACAAGCCATCTCTCATCACAATGCAATAGTTGTGGCTTGTGCTACCACACACCCATCATGGCATCCTCACCCTGGCCAGAGGATCAAAGCTGTTTAGTTGCACCCTATTCTCAGGAAAACTTCTGTCTTTGCCCTTGTTCTGAGGAAAGCCAGGTGTAAATTTGTGCTGGCGTTTCTCACGGTGTTAATCCTCTAGGGATGAGGAGAAATTCATTTGGTTCACATTTTAGTGCGAAATTACCTAATTTTGCGCTTTCAAACAATATACAAATTTGCACATGTCTGAATTTTGCAATGGAGTTCTCTGATCAAAATGTATGTAGCAAAATAATGTGTAAATTAGGAGAAACAGTGCATTAATGTGTGCATATGAGTGAGAATCACGTGCAAAGATGTGTATATTAGGCAGAATTGCATAAAAGTGCATGTATTAGGAGAAATGAGCACAGAAATGCATACAAACTTTCACACAAACTTAAAAAAATATCAAGGTTTGGAATGAACCAAACTTAAGATTGGAAAAATGAGAAACTAAGAGAAACTAAAACTGACAGATTCCTCCATCCCCTGTTATCACAGCAGCCAGAACAATGGGCAAAGCATGACGCGGTTCTGGAAGTGGGTCCCAAGATGTGATGTGACCTTCAGGGACATTCCCCTGTTCATCTCAAATAGACTTTGGGTTTTGTCATCTTTGAAAAACACTTAGGGGTTTTACGACTACCAGCATGGCGTGATAACAAATCCCAAATGGTAGACCCCCACTCTCCTCCTTTGCTAAGTCCCACCCCATTTCAAAGGGAAATTTGGGGCTTGCAAATGGTGGAGAAATGACAGGAGAGGGGACTCAGTCTAAATTTGTGACCCATTTTGAGGATAAATCCAGATACACATGAGTTTGGATTGGCATGAAATAGGTTGCAACTTCTTCTTTTTTAATGTATGAGGGTTCGAACTTTTAGCCTGCTCCCCAATTTGTCCACTCATTCCTTAGCATCAGGACCTTGATATCCAGCCTATGATCTATGCAAGCAGAGCAGCCTACAAGTTCAGGCCATGCCTTTGTTTGCACTTTTCTGACACAATCACTCTCACTTTTGCATGTCTTTGATATGGGCCATCTGTCTTCAGTGACAGAGCCCTCTTTTGCTAGCTGTATAGAGGCTATCAGAAAAACTGCAGAATAAGGTGTTCTAAGAAGGTGACCTGAGCACATTGATGACACCCAACTCCAAATTCTCAGATGATGTCACTCAGCAGCTTCAGTTAAAAGATGTTAAATAACATGAGGGTCACATAACCCTTGAGGGGCCACATATCTTAAGTAACCTCCTTTGGAATCAGCCCACTAGTTAGGAATGATGCCCCCAATCATCAACCTGGAGAGCCTATCCAAAAGTGTATCAAAGTCAATGATATAGAATGCTGCTAACTGAGAGATCCAGGAGAATCAAGCATTCCCCCTCTCCTTCTCTCAGGACCAAAGCAGATGTTACTTTAAATCTGCATCTAGTAGCTACATCTTTTAAAAAATATATATATTCTAGAATAGGTGCAATTTGGATATTTAAAAGCCCTCCCTACCACCACGGCCCATGCTTGGGTCCCAATCTGGATCAGGGGGCCCTGCACCTAATTTAGAGTAAAAATGAAAAAAAGAAAAGAATAGATGTAGCTGCTAGATACGGATTTAAGTAATGTCTGTTTTTGTCAGCAAGTATAGTTCATCCACGAGGGAGACCGAGGCAGTATGGCTTACCTTATAAGATTACAGAGAGCATGTGTGATGAAGTACTTTGAACACCTGAAGTGTGTGTGTGTGTGTGTGTGTGTGTGTGTGTATGTAGCACCCACACACATGTTTTTGTCTTTGTCAGACATCTTTCTGGGATGGATACTTACTTGGAATCAAATATTCTGCTTAATAATTCAAAGTAAACCTGAAAGAGGCAGCGTTTGAATCTTCCTAGCAAAACACAGGACAGTAAACTGAATTCTTAAGCCCTGTGTCTGAAGGGAATTGTGTAGACAAGGCAGCGTTCATGTCTTGGCCTTTTTGCCCTCAAAAGCTTTTGAGTGAGCGAGAAAGAGACTTCTGTACAGACTTTGTACTGAGGAGGTCTTTGAAATTCTCATTGATGTGGTATTTTAGGCTTATTAAGAAGGTGAATGTAAGTACCACATCAAGTTGAAATCTCTCATCCTTGGCGCTTTTTTTAAAATGAGAAATAACCTTGCAGTTCTTTTTCTGGAATGCTGTAGTAGCTTTTTTCATTTATTCATAATAAATAAATAAATAAAACACCAAAAAAGAAAAGAGAGAGAGAGAGCTTAAGCAAGCAGCAGAATCAATGAAAAATGTCCTCACATATATCTGATTTTAAAGAACTATTCTATCTGTGTGCAAGAAAGAGTTATATTTCTGTTGCTATGACTCTATATCAGGGGTGCTGTAATAGTGGATGCCCTGGTAGAGAGTAGGACTCAATGGTCTTTAAGGCCCCTTCCAATATATACATCCTAAGCTATGGGAAATATTGAACCCTGTTGTTTTTTTCTCTCCTTTTCATTAAAAAAAGAAAAGAAAGAAAATGAAGTTTGGCAAGAATATATCACCAAGCACTGCTTCACAGAACGCCACACAGCATATAGTTCAACTATGAAATTTGGTCCCACAAGATGTACTGATATAGTCATCAACTTAGATGGCTTTAAAAGGGGATTAGACCAATTCATGGCTGATAAGGCTATAAATGGCTACTAGTCACAATGTTACCTCCAGGATCAGAGGCATTAACATTTGCTGGGGAACAACAGCAGGAGAGCGCTATTGCTGTGATGCTCCTGCTTGTGGGCTTCCCATAGGCATGTGGGAAACAGGATGCTGGACTAGATAGGCCTTTTGTCAGATCCAGCAGGGCTCTTCTTATGTTTGGTCAATGATTCAAGCTATCAAAGATTTATGCTCTGAACAGAATGTTTCACATTTCCTCTCTCCACCCCTTTAACCTTTGAGTCCACTGAGTCCACCTGTGGTGGACTGAAGCTAGTAGAAAGTGCTGAAGGATGTAGGGGACAATCTTTCCTAGTGACGGCACAACAACCATGCAAACTGATCCCCTGCATTCAGTAGAGACCCCTTTTTCTTCCCAGGTGCATGTACAAGTAGTATGTGTGGACATCACATGGAATGGGAGGTTTGTGTGCATATCCTTGTTCAGGCCTTCTCTTGATGCACTGCAAGTTACTGGAGCTCTGCAGTGCACATGGTAAGTGGTGGGAGTAGAGGGAGAAGATCGCTATTCAGCTCTACTGGGTTCACTCTACTACGTACATTCATACTAGGAAGGATGGTCACTTCATTGTTTAATGGTAAATCTATACTTTATGACCACACTGACAGCATATAAATGTATTCCTTTTTGTATAAAGGCAATGATATTGTTCAATTATAAACCGCAAGAATACTGTACTCTGTTGTGTATACAAGCATGAGACTCAAAACAAAATACTATTATGTTGCCTGCACTGCACTCACTGTTGTTGTTTGCTTCATGAAAATTGTTAAATTACTATATTTTAGAATCATTTTGAACCTAACAAGATGTGACTTATCCAGAATGGAGCAACATCCTTTATCTTCTCTTTAACAAATTGACAATGACCCTGAAAACAGATTGTGTGATGTGATATTGCAAAAATTCTTATATGTGTTTAAATGTAAACAGGATGTTTTACAGAATGTTTTCCTCAGTCTGCCCAAGCGGACACACACTAGAATACTTGTGCAGAACATAGAAAGCCACATTTTAGTTTCATTACATTCATCCATTCCTTTCTGGGTAAGGTATACTCAGCAGCACCTGATGAGGAGTTACAATAGGTACTCTACCACTACAGTTTAGCATTGACTGAGGGGAAGGGGGTACATCCCCAACTGAAGGCATTGTGCAATGGCATGAGGAGGCAGGTGGCAGCATGAGAAGGTTCCTGATGGGTCAGACTGAAGTCTATCTAGTCCAGCATCCTGTTTTCCACAGTGGCCAACCAGATATTATTTATTTATTTATTATATTTATACCCCGCCTTTTTTCCTGCAAGGAACCCAAGGCGGCTTACATAATCCTCCTCCTCCTCTCCATTTTATCCTCACAACAACCCTGTGAGGTAGGTTAGGCTGAGAGTCAGTGACTGGCCCAAAGTCACCCAGTGAGTTTTGTGGCCAAGTGGGGACTAGAACCCGGATCTCCCGAGTCCCAGTCCAGCACTCTCACCACTACACCACACTGGCTCTATGGGAAATATACAAGCAAGACATGAGAGTGTGGTTAGTACTGTGAAGTTACATGGCAGCTGACATGGCACTGCCCTTCATAGGCAAAGGGAAAAGATACAGCAGCCCAAGTGGAGCAGTATTGTTCAGTCCACAGCTGAGCACCTGCACTGTGCTGACCTCACTCCCCTCTGCTTCTAATACCAACCTCTGGCCCCCACAGGTAAGGATATGGGTTCTTCCTATTGCTCAGTCTCCATTCTGTCAGCCATTTTCTTTCTGCTGCTGCTCCTCACCACTTCCCTCTGATAATACCTTTGAAATGACCTCTCAATGGAAATCTGCTTCACGTGTGAAATGACCCCTAGAGGAGTCAAAGAAATCTATGAATCAAAAGAATTTCCATGCAAAAATTAATTCCTAACACAACTGAATTTGAGAAAAGGTATCTTTCTCCTGGAAAAATCAAAACATCCAGTATTTGCTGCCTCCTGTCTAAACAACATGTTACATTTTTAACCTTATTTTGCTGTGTTTCTGTTTTGTTCTGTTTCTTTTCTAAAGTAAACAGTCTGTTCCGTCTGTCTTCATATGAGACATCAACTGCGACCACAATCATTCTTGTTGCCCTTTGCTTGGCCCCACCTAATTAGCAATATTCTTTTTGAGGTTGGTTGACCATTATTGCACACTATATTTTAAGTGAGAACAAACCGTTGATTCATATAATGAGATATTTTTCCCCTCCACATTTATTTTCCACAGTTTTCTCTAACCATTTCCGTGGGCAGCCTAACATTTGATTGCTCTTTTGACTTCATCTCATCATTAAACAAAGACCTTCCTTGAGCCGTCCACAGTGTTCAAGTCTCCTAAATGAAATTATATTTATCATTTATAGCCCTTGAAGATGGATGTACTGTTCTGCCTTTCTACTCAAAACATGCATTAATTAATTAATTTCATGTATTCAGAATATTTTTCATCTATTACTGTGCTGCTCATTCAACTAGCTTAATTATATCACAGTGGAATTTATCACAATCTTTTCTTGGGATTTTTTTTTTTTAATCTAAATACCATAGGGACATGAGCAAATGTTGTAACTTTCTGGGTCACTTGTTGGGTTTTGGGTGGGGGAATTTCAGTAATTATATTGTATAGAGCTGAGTCTATCGCAGGAATCCAATTTTAGCCTGAAGACAGTAGCATAGTAACACACACTTAAGAATGTTATGACATACTGCTGGCTTGGCTATTAACAATAGACTGGAGAGGGAGAGGAAGAACATGCTAATAAAATTCAGAAAACTGACAAAAGGTCATGGATTACAAAATACACATTGTACTATATAGAGATGTATTTTGGTTCATTAAAAAAAATAATAATAAGTGAGTCCAAGGGAATCATCATTGTCATCACAACCAGCCTCTGAATGCCACTATTCAATATAGGACAGACAGAAATAGGGTTATATATAGTAGCTAGTATTTGTGTTTCTAGTATTATTGATCTATGCGTTTATTTTTAAAGAAAAGATGTGGGGTAACTGCATTGTGGCCTATTCTTATAGGCTAAGTTAAGTTGAAGTTCCCAAAAGGTCTTGAAAGGCAGCCCTATATAGAGAGCATCACTATAATCCAGACAAAATGTCATTGGAGCATGGATTGCGCGTGTATAGGTGAGATAAAGAAGAGCCAGACACAGAGTATATGGTTTCAAATCAGGGCTACATTTCTTGAATTGAAGATCTGTGAAGGGTGAGAAGTGCGGTACTAACTTAGCCTGGCCATTGGCCAGGGTAAAAACCCAATATTTGGTGAATACATCCTAACCGAACCGGAGGCGGGATGGCCCGCCACCGGCCAGTTGCCCTCCATGTGGAACTGGAGGGCCTTACCATCGTCGCATTACTTATAGATTTCATAGATCATAGAGTTGGAAGGAGCCTACAAGGCTATTGAGTCCAACCCCCTGCTCAATGCAGGAAACTAGAGGAGGGGTCTCCCATCCAAGTAATAACCAGGCCTGACCCTGCTTAGCTTTCCACGCTCAGACAAGCTGAGCCAGCATAAGCCACAGGCCTCCAGGCACCCAATGTAGGTGAGAAAGGTAAAACCCTAAAGATGTCCCAATCTCTTTCCTGCCAAGCCTCAGGGCATTAGCGAGGGCAGCCTTGGGTAAACGTCAGTCACCTTGAAAGGTGCCACTGGATGATCACCATAACCCTAATCGTTACTGCCTGGAGCAAAAGAGACCGAGGGCGGGAACCCAGGTGCCTAAATAAGCTCTTTCTTGTGTCCCCGCCCTATTTGAGTCATTGGCTCAGTATCGGTGACTCACCTGACTTGCTACCTGACTCTTCTCACCTCCCCCATGCGCAAGCCTTCTCCCCAGCCCCAGGTGAGGGGCCATTGGAAGTCTGTAACTGAAGCAATGTCCATCCTCTCTAGATAGGTTGCAGACAGTTGGTGTAGCAGTCTAAGCTGGTAAAAAGCATTTCTGGCCATCACCAACACCTGAGCTTCCCCAGTTAGTGCTGAGCCCAGGAGAACTCCCAGACTGAGTACTTGGTCCTTCAGTGGTGTGTGTGTGTGTGTGTGTGTGCGTGCGTGCGTGTGTGTGTGCATGTGTGCGTGCGTGCGTGCAGCCTGTTGGGGCTAGCTCCCCTAGCCCCTCAAGTTCCGCAAAACTGTGTCTTCTTTTGTCCAATTTTTTTGGTGACACATTTCCTCTTTATTGGCAATGTGTAAATGGCCACCCTGTGAGGAAGAGGTATACATTCCAGCATTTTTTGCTATCCTACTATAGCATGCCAACAACTAAACAGCAACTGAAACCACTCACTTTCACTGGGACCAAAAGATGGATTTAAATTAGGCTTCCAGAGATGAAACACTGTTGCTTCATTAAGCAAGTCATTCACCCTTCATGCTTACTTCTTTTGGAAAAATATTATCCTGCAAGCATGCTGTGTGAGTACCTTTGAAATAATGCAGTCATTCTTTGATAAGGATCGTGTTCCATTTTGCTCTGCTCTGTGACTAAATGGCAGATACATAATTTATATTAACCTTGACTTCCTCTTCACCCATAGATTCCCCTATTTTATTTCTGAAGGAGGAAAAATAATCTTCTTCTTTGCAAATGTAAAATGAATTAAGCCCTGTTCCCCCCATTCTGCCTCTCTTTCAGACAAGCCAGGATTTTCATAAAACATGTCATCTGCTGCTACTTTACTACAAGAAACTAGCTTGTTTCCATAATTCAGATCTGTCCAGAAGTCTCCCTAGACACCTTGTCCAGGACATTAGAAGCTGTGTATGATATTGGCCAAATTATTAAGGTGCCAATCAAAGCCACATCACACTCTCATTTCTTTAGGAAGATCTCTCCGCAGACCTCGCTAATGCTGCTTAAGGAATGACAGTGTGATATACACTTTGGTATATTCAGGGTATTTTAAATGCTTGATATTCTAGAGAGCAAGCAAGAGAGAGAGAGCAGATACTTCTACACAGAATAGTGTCTTTAAGTAAAATCCAGACCCACTTTAACATGGCAAACACTGTTGTTAAAATGCCTTATTGCATCTGTATAAAGGCTCCATGCCTCACTACCCTTCTGATATTTCAATTATTTGGCTGTAATCACATCGCAAAGCCCACATTGATTTCCTAGGTATTCAAATTACACCTTGAAATGCAAGAGCTGGCTAAAGAGTACAAGGGCTGGCTTTTATCATTTGAAAATCATATATAATTTGCTGGAGCAGGCTGGCACACCAGCAGGAGAGAGCATATTCCTCTCCTTAAAAGCTAGAAGTTGCAGATAATCTGTGATATGTGTGTGTGTGTGTGTGTGTGTGTGTCACAAGGATAGCATTTTTTACGATCAATCCTCATTAAAGAGCAGAAAATAGAAGAAAACATTGCCCTTAGTTACAAAAGTAACTTTTTTTTTTGAATGAGTACAATAAATCCTTTTCCCCCCTTTTGAACCAAACAGATAGAGAAAGAAAGTGAAGGCAAAAATAAACTATTGCATAGAAGACTGATTAGGAGATATATTAAGCTCAAGTCTAGGTTGGATCCATACTTTGTCATGCTTAGAGTAGACCCATTGAACTTAGTAGGACTTAAGTTTTTATTTACTTACTGTACTTTTAAACCGCTCAGTAATTGACATTTTCTGGATGGTGTACAATACCATAAAAACATACAGTACAAATATTTTAAAAATAAAATAAAAACAGTGCAGAATAAAACCAAGATAAAACCAGCAGCACATAATAAAACCACTACAACACCATACTAATGCTTCTGGGTTAGGGTTAGTAATTCTAACCCTAAGCATGACTCACTCAGTCTGGATCCAACCCTATGTTTTTAAAAGCTTTTGGGTGCAGCAGGTGCTTTCCTTTATTTCATGCTGGCTGGGGGATGCTGGGAGTGCTGCTAACATCTGGAGGGTAGCAGGTTGGAGAAGGCTGGTCCATGCATATTAGTCAGATGGTCCATCAATTTGCACCCCTGCATGTATCATTTTGTAAAGTCAGGCACAAATCATTGACACTTGGCAATGTGTCCCAAGGCAGGCAGTAGGGTGGCCAGATGCAGACCACACCTGCTGATGTTCCCTCTTTTACACAGTTGTTAAAGACTCATGAGCTTTGCCTTCTGTTACACCCTAGTAGAGTGATGTCCATGGGGCAATGTATCAGGGATGGGGACTCGGACTCCAGGACTCAACTCGTGAGTCGGACTGAGTCCCCCCTCTGACTCGCGTCAGACTTGAGTCCCAATATTTTTAATGGGACTCGAGACTCAACTCGGGACTCGAGACCAAGGACTCGTGTTCCAAAATCGTGTTCCTCAAATGCAACAAGAATAGGTTTTAGGAAGTACAGCAAGTTTATTTTTTAAAATCATTTTCCTAAAATGCAACCTTTCAGACATTTTGGGTTTGGCTGCCTCTGCCTGCCTGTTTGGGGTTCCTAGCCTCCTCTGCCTGCCTGGTCTCTTCTTAACCAGTTCCACAGTTTGAATTGTCCAAGACAAAGGCCTCTGCCTGCCTGTTTTGAGGTTCCCTGCCTCCTTTGCCTGTCTGGTTATTTTGAGTTTGTCTGCCTGGTCTGTTCTTGTCAAAATCAGTTGCAGAGTTTTGAAATAAAAAGGCATACTTGTGCCTAGAATTTATTTAAGCCACACATCTGAAATAGCCTTATTTTGTTGGGGAAAACCCCCATTGATTTTAATAGGGACTCGTGGAGTCAGCTTTGGGAGTGACTCGTGACTCGTGAGTCACCATTTTGGACCAAGGACTCGGACTCGAGACTCGGGTCCAAAGACTCATGACTCGACTCGTGACTCGAAACCAAGGACTCTTCAACATCCCTGCAATGTATTGTATGGGCTAACATCCTTACAGTAGGTCTCATGACTCCACCTCCAGAAAGAAATGTTTCTCAGGAAGGAAGCAAAGAAAGCAATATAAGCCAAAAAAAGTAGACATGACATCATTCAGGCAATTAGTTTTTTATTTTATTTTATTTTTTAAGTGTAAATAGCAGGTATGATCCAAATTGGAATCACAGCCCCCCCCCCCGCAATCTGGATTGGGCTCCCCATGCCATTTACACTTATAAATATAGAAACTTAAAAGTCAAGAATTGTATATATAAAAAATAACCATAAAATATAGTAAAATAGATTAAATTTTATAATGTAATATAAAAATTTCCAGAAATGTTTTTTAAAAAATTATATATATAAAACATGTATAAGACAGAAACAATTAGACCTGTAAAATACAACGTCTTAAGGGCTGAAGATGATACTAATGTCCTTTCAGACTTGAGGACCTCTCTCTCTAGATGAAGTATTATTAGTGCCAAAGTTTTTTTGTTTGGTGCTTCCAGAGAATGTCCTCACAGCATGTAAGCTTTCTTTACTCTTTCTTTACTCTTGAGCATTGCCTCAGGAGCTTGGTAGATGAAACCAACCTTGAATTGGAGAGATACAGAGCATTAGCTTGTATATTGACCTAAGTGAAAACTACAGGGCCACTGAAGAAGGCCTTTGGGCCGAAACGCGTTTGGCTTCTACACACAAGTAAAGAAAGCTTACATGCTGTGAGGACATTCTCTGGAAGCACCAAACAAAAAAACTTTGGCACTAATAATACTTCATCTAGAGAGAGAGGTCCTCAAGTCTGAAAGGACATTAGTATCATCTTCAGCCCTTAAGACGTTGTATTTTACAGGTCTAATTGTTTCTGTCTTATACATGTTTTATATATATAATTTTTTAAAAAACATTTCTGGAAATTTTTATATTACATTATAAAATTTAATCTATTTTACTATATTTTATGGTTATTTTTTATATATACAATTCTTGACTTTTAAGTTTCTATGCTTTGTGTTTGTCAGGATTTTAAACATAGTCCCTTGTTGTATGTTTCACTTATAAAACCATCCACGCAACTGCTAACTGTGTGAATGGTGTCGTGTCGTGTCTAGTTTGGCCCTTAGAGGGAGGGAGTTCTGTAGCTGCTTGCTCCTCTTGTCAGATCGTAGACCTGGGAGGTGTCAGGCAGTGGCACAGCTAGGCAATTTGAGACCTTGGCTTACAGGAGCTCCTTCAGATGAGTACCCTGTGTATTACTTCAGTTGTGAAGCACATCAATAACATCTCTAGTTCTGTTTCAGTTTGCAAATCAAAAGGACTTGACCCATTCAAAACCACAAACATGTATGCCTACAGAAATGCATTTATGTCAGAAAAAGCTTGCACATTCCTGAATTTGCAATCACAGTTGAAAAATGCACACTTTAAAAAGCATTTCCCCCCCCCCCTGCACCTGCAAAAAAAACCTTTTCATGCTTTAGTCAATGGGGGGAAAGTGTGCACTTTTGAAATGCGCACTGACTTTCCCCATTTGAATGGGGGGGAAAGACAGGTCATGAATGAAAACGGGAGCAAGGAGAACCAAGCTTTGAAGTGTCGCTCAGTGAATTTTGGTGAGCTTGAGCATCCTCGGTCCTCCTATCCCAACTCTTCGTCCCCCACCCCACTGGCATTCCATGCTTTAAAACCGTTTCTACATTCCTGATATTGGTAGAGAGAGAGAGACTGTTTGCCAAGCCTGATTTAAAAAGAAGAAATACTCTGAGCAGGTGTAGTTTCACATTGTAAACTCAGTTAAATCATAGCATCATCATGACTAGAGGAATAAAATGGAGTTTGCTTTTTCTGCCATGATGAGAAAGACATTTACTTGTGAATAAGCACCATTTTGTGATGGAAAGGGATAATATATTTTTAAAAGTAAAAAATAATAACATTAGCTTCTGTAACCAGGTACATGCATGCCCAGTCAGCCGCCCCCTGACTATAGAAGAAAGACAGGATGCTATGGTGGGTAGCATCAGTCCTAGAAGGACAAAGCATGCCCATGCAGGCCCAGGTACTGATGTTGGGCCTGTTTACCACTGACCCCATCACTTGCTGTTCTCTGGGTGGTTATTTGAGGGTCCCTGGGCTGCTTTGTTTGACTTTCCCCACCCTCCCTCTGATGTGACAGGAGCCAGTTCTGACACTTCTGCACACAAAGTGTTGAAAAAAAGTCCTTCCTTGGCATGACCTCATGAATGGCACCTCCCAGCCAGTGCACCAACGTCAGTTGAATGTCTCTTTAGTCTATAGATGCTTCCCGATAGTTTTCAGGGAATACCGGGTTGGTGGGGGGAGAGGGAGCACAACAGTTCTAACCAAGTCTACTTCTCAGTCAACAGTTGCTTATTGAAGTGGGTAGGGGAATTCCCACCTTATTGTAACCATTGAAATGCAGCAGTGGAGGTAGGGGATGCTTCAGCACCATGCAAGCATGGCGTTGTCACCTGGATGGCTGCTCTTGCTGATGTCAACTGCCCACACCTCTACCAGGGGGCACCCAACCAGTCAGCAACCATGTGCTTTCATGACTGAGTGTGTCCTGCCTAGGGAAGTGTGAATCAGCAAAACTCAACCTCATTGAGGTTCTCCATTTCGAAGCTTGTTCCAACTCATGTCTGTATCAGATTGTGAGCCCCCCCCCTTTTTTCTTTTTTACATGGAAATCCATGTGCATTCTTATTTGCATTTCACCAAATGTATGCCCTACTTGTGTGCATTTTTACACATTTCTTATTTGCATTTCACCAAATGTATGCCCTACTTGTGTGCATTTTTAAATGTACACATTTCCCCATTGATTAAAACATGTTTGTGCTCATTTTCCAAATGTACACATCCCCCCCCCCCCATATCACATCACAAGCTTGGAAATGTATGGACCTGGAGAGCAGATTGCGCTTGGGTTTGTGTTCAGGCCTGGGAGGTGCAAATTGGGTATTTCTGGTAAAAAATGAACTGAAATTAATTTCTCACACATCCCTACGCCCGCATTTGCCATCCATCAGTTACTGGTAAGGGCAGGAATTCTATTCCCTCCCTTGATTGCCCCATAAAAGTGGCTGGTGGTTCCTATAAGCAAACCACACCCATCAGCCACCACTGTCTTCAACACTTCCACTGTCAATTAGAAAACAACATTCAGGGGGGAAAACCCACTTTGTGTGTATGTCTGTGTGTGTGGGGGGGAGCGGAATCATTAACATAGAGTTTATTCAAGTCTTGGGATATCATATTTTACATATAAATGATTTTTAAAAACCCAACAGTATAAAACAAGTTTGGAGACTTACATGTATAAAGGTGAGTTTCACTACGTAAAATCAATATCCAGGCTTACCTAAGGGTGCGATCCTAAAACACCTACCGTACTACCCTTGAACACTCTGGGGCTTAATTCTGAATAAACATGCTTAGAATTGTGCTGTTAAGCATCAGATAGATAAATAAATACATATCCCTTAACAATTCTGATATAGTGGAATCATTTAATTAAAATATTCCAAACAAAGGAAAAAATATACTAGCTGAAATGTAAGCATAGGTTTTTAGAGTGTCCTGCTCTTCTTAATGTGATTCAATATCCATATTGGCCATTTGGAGGATATGTTTTAAGGGTACTATCAAGCGAAGAAAACAAATCTGAATATTTAAGATAGCTAACATTTGTTTTGGGGGGAAATCAATAGGTTTGTAGTGCAGTTATTTTAGTTAATGCAAAGATGGACATTACATGAATAAATCTTTTATCCAGTATCCATTTACTTAAATTGGTAAATCCATGGCCAAAGATGTATCATTATCAGCAACAACTTAATGATCAATTCCTGGTTGTTTTCTGACACATGTTGACCTTTTCCTCACAGTCACAGCACTTATGTAACTGGCTAAAGACTGGCTTCTTAAACTAGTACCGCTAATGCATTTCAAATAAGGGTGCTTCAGCAGACTTGAGGCTGGGTTCTTCAGGATTGAGCACCAGAATCTCTTTCCAACCAAAGGTGGTGCAAGTGAAGTAATAAAGAACAGAGAGCTTTCTCCACTGAGTAGCCAAATTGGCTTCTCCTTTCCACTAAGTAACCAACCAGTCCCACACAGCTGGACTTTGGGGTAGAACTGGAAATGGGTGAATCTGTTTCAAGTTCTCACACATTCAAAATTTCTAAATCTCAAGTTTTTCTCTCTCCCAAATATGAAGAACTTGGTGAATTCTGGTAAATCTTTATAAAAAACAAAGTGAAACAAAAATGTCATCCCTCTGTCTCACCAGCCAAATTCAATAGGTACAGCTATTCCCAGCATGGAGAGGACCATGATGTACCTGCCTGCCATGTAGCTGTTAAAGATGAGGAGCCTCTCAGAAAAAAAGAGCTGGCAGTCCTAATTCAGCACTAACTTGCTTGAATACACAGGGATTTTGACTAAACAATGAAAGCCCTGGGCCTGGATGGATAAATATATCAGTTTCTGTTTCTCCCACATTCACCTTTAAAAAAAAAAAAAAATTCAAGATCTTTTTGTGCTGAATATGGACAAATTTGTGAATTTTGGTAAATTCTTATCAGAACCAAATTGAAATGAAATTCTTACCCAGGCCTAGGTAGAATTGAAGTGGCAACCTTGTGTCAAATTCTCCTAATCAAACCCTCAATAATGTATCGTTTACGTGGCCTCATGTTCCAATATCACACTAACATTTCATTATTCTGGCTCTGCAGTTGTGCTAGTGGGGATGTGGAAAGGTTCAGCCAAAGAACAGGATGTCTTGAGGTAATTTGAACTATCTGAACTAAAATGGATCCTTCAGCCAAGGTGTCATGGATGGGATCAGCAATTAAATCCATGGTGCACAATACATGGATGGATGTATCAGAGAGCCAGCATGTCTGTAACACTGGGTAGGAATCCTGTTTCACATCCTGTGGATTCTCTGTCACAGGCAAACAGAGGTCACTTTTCCCTGTATTGAGAACCTTATTTGCATATGCATCTATGCAAACCACCAGTGTGGCAAAGCATTTCGCCTAAGGAGCCGTGGATTTCTCTGCCTCTGATGACTTTTGCCAGTCTGAAGTATTTTCCTCAGTTTAGTTTAAGATACCATATAGCAGGGGTGTCGAACCTCTTTCATCCTGAAGGCATAAATAATTCAATTTTGGAGAAGCTCTCAGGCTCAGGGACCACATTCTAGTGGTGGCGGGCAGGACCAAAGGAGAAAGGGACAGGACGCCAAATTCCAAAACTAACAGCATCCTTTTTAGCTTAAAACTCGCACTGCCATTAAGTAAGCCTTAGGAGAGGCATTTCAACCTTTTAGAATGCAGGGGGGGGAACCTACACCAAAGGCAGGAAGCCACCCAATGATTGGTGGCTGGACAAAAGGGGGTGGGGCCAGGGGAAGGGGGCATGGGCTCCAGGGAACCCAGGAGGGCTGGATTGGGACCCCAGGAGGCTCTCCCACCCTGGATTTATTAAAAAGGTACCGTATATAAATTCTGATTTCCTTTGTAATAAATCCAATCTAAATTTATGAATTACATTTATGTGCATAGGGATTTTTCAGGCAGGCTTTCTCATGCCCCCACTCCTTTGGCTCCTTTGTAGGAGATTGATAAATACCCAGAAAGTATCGAGCTTCTTTTCAGAGGATTTTAATAAGGCATTCTAGCCACCTGATAAATAGCTCAATGGCGGCAGAGTACAGTTTTTTGTTTTTGTTTTTTTAAAAACTGTTTTCATTATTATTCTTTGGGGTTAGAGAAAAGAAGAGAGTTCCAGGCAGGAGTAACATATGCATACTCTGGCCTATCACCACTTGACACTGACTGGGTTCGGACGACACAATAAGCAACGGTGGCGACTCACCATTGCTTGTCGGGCGTGTCGTTCGAACCCAGTCATTGTGACTCAACATTGTGACTTATCGTTGTTTTGAACAACAATAAGTCACAATGGAGAAGCACAGCCGTTTTAAGGTGGTTTTCTATGATATTTACGTGGAAAAAGCAATGCCAGGGTCCCGTCGCGTCAGTTCCTGGAACAGCACTGGGACCCGTCGCGCCACTTCCAGGTCCCCGGCGCTGCATCTTTAGCATAAATACCATAGAAAACCACCTTAAAACAGCTGCACAGGCCATTTTACGGTGGTTTTCTATGGTATTTACGCTAAAACCGCAGCACTGGGGACCTGGAAGTTCCTCTCCCTGGCCCCTCTCCGGGGAGATGTGCCAAGGAGGGGAGAAGGTAAGTGCCACGGGGCTCGGGGGGAGGTGGGTCGAGCGGGGGTGAGTTAGCCCCCGCTTCCACCCTGATTGAGATTTCAGGACATCCCTATCAATATTTGCTTCTTGCACCACCCACTTAGGGTGCAATCCTATGCTCACTTACCTGGAAGTAAGTCCCATTGAACTCAACAGGGCTTACTTTTGAGTAGACATGCATAGAATTACACTGGTAGTGTCCTAGCCATTGCCTAGCTGCACTTGCTGTTTTTATGGGAATGTGAATTGCCTCTCTTACCTCCTCCCTTCAGCTCCATACCCAATGATTAATAATATAAATTAAAGCTTCCTTAAGTGTGCTTTGGCATGCTAAATTGTAGTGGCTCTGAAAAATCCATTAAAGCTATTATGTTAAGATTTATGTGTCATGCTGTGATTATACTATCCTGTCTGGAGATCATACGCATAAATGCAAATAAAATACATTAAGGGATCCCCCACCCCCACCCCGCAAACCTAATCTTATGTTTAAAACAATTCAGCTTTCCGATATTCCTTACATCATTGTTCCTCCATTACAAAATGTTCTAATTAAAAAGAAGAGGCAAATTGTTCTGAGTTTTCATCCAAATTATGCCAACTTTAAACTAAAGGCCACCGTAAAGAAGAACATTTTAAAGCACAGTGGGCAACATAACGCTAGTTCATATAACGACTCTCTGCCTGTATGCATAATAATATTATAATTATCCCCCATTTAGAACTTTGAAAAGAATCTCTGTATATATAGCCAGATCTTGGTGCCTGACATGGAAGTTTGACAATTGTTTGCCAAGACAAAATGTTTTGGATGGACCTTCTCATATTTCTAGGTGGGTCCAGGCCAAGGCAGTAAGCCACCTGATGCACCTTAAGCCCTAAACAAAGCAAGTTGATGGAAAGACCATCTCCCATTTTTTAACTTCCTAAATTCAGCTGTTTATTTAAGGACCAGCTCTAAAGAATGAACTAAATGTGAGTGTTTTGTGTACATAAGGACGTCAGTTAAGGGGCCATCCAGTCCAGCACTATTTTTTAAACTGTGCCCAGCCATGTGTCTCAAGCAAGGCATGAATGTGATGGTTATCACTTATTGTTTTTCCTAGCATCTGGTACTCAGGCACTCTGCCTCTGAATGTGGAGGTTCTATTTAGCTGTTATAGCTATTAGCTGTTTGTAAACCACTCGTCAATCCATCAACTTCAGATGGGAGAATCAGTGATTTTTGAGCTTGTCTAACTTCTCCAGGAATTACTTCAGAGCTCGTTTCAGCTTGCTCCCTTTTTCTTTTTGTCCTGTGTTCTGGCTTGTTTGAACAGGAAAAACGCACATGTTGAACAGGAAAAATGCACATTTCTGTGCGTATTTTTAAAAAGTGCACACTTTTCTCCTGTTGAATAAAGTGGGAAAATATGTATTGGGGGGGGGGAGTGCACATTTTTTTTTAAATATGCATTTTCTGAACATGATTGCAAATGCAGGAATCTGCAAACATCTCTAAAAACAATTGGGATTGTGAGCTGGATATGTTTGCATGATTTGCAAACAGAAACAAAATTCTCATACATCCCTAAAAAAATTCCTTTAAAAAAAACAAAAAAACCCACATCTAAGCCTTTATTTATGCAGGCCACTGGATGGGGAAACATTTCTGGTGTTTAAACAATTGTGGTGTTTAAATTCCCTAATCAAATGCACTGATTTGTTCCTTTGTAACTTTAACATGCCAGGGGCATGCCCTCTCTGTACTTCAGTTGCTGGCATGCTAACATAAAGGGGCCAGTGTGCACATGGCATCCAGTTCTGGGTGCCCCAATTTTAGAAGGATATTGACAATTTGTAGTGTGTCCAGAGAAGAGTAACCAGGGAGGGTGAGGAATCTGGAAACCAAGTCCTATGAGGATTGGTTGAAAAAGATGGGCATGTTTAGCTTAGAGAAGAGAAGATTAAGGGGAGAAGACCATTATAGTGGCCTTCAGTATCTAAAAGGCTGTCATGCAGAAGATGGAACAGAGTTGTTATCTGTCGCTGCAGAAGGCAGGACTGGAACCAAAGGGTGGAAACTGCAGGGAAGCAGATTTCAGTGAAACACCAGGAGAAACTTCCTAACAGTGAGAGCTGCTCAGCAGTGGAACAGATTGCCTTGGGAGATGATGGATTCTCCTTTACTGGAGGTATTTAATTAGAGGCCGGATGGTCACCTGTCAGGTATGCTGTAGCTGCACCCTGCAGTGCAAAGCCTGCATTGAGCAGGGGGTTGGACTAGATGGTCTCTGAGGTTGCTTCCAACTCTATGCTTCTATGGTAAATGTATTTAAACATAGTGCAGTCTTTGTAGAATACTTAAATGGGTAAGGGACTTTCCCAGTGGCTGGCATCCTGTATCGATTAAGCCTGTGCTATTGGTTACTGCATCTTCATTTCATTTATTACATTTCTATACTGCCCAATATCCAAAGCTCTCTGGGCAGTTTACAAACATTAAAAAAACATTAAAAATACAATAAAATAACATAATATAAAACAATTTGCATACAAAAATATAAAATAAATTTTGCACAATCAACAATAAAAATCCCAGGACCCATTGAAAATATTTTATTTATTTATTTATTTATTTGTTTATTATATTCATATCCCACCATTTTTCCTATGAAGAACCCAAAGGAGCTTACATAGTCCTCCTCCTGCTCTCCATCTTATCCTCACAACAACCCTGTGAGGTAGATTAGGCTGAGAGCCTGTGACTGGCCCAAAGTCACCCAGTGAGCTTCATGGCTGAGTGTGGACTAGAACCCGGATCTCCCAAGTCCCAGTCCAACACTCAAACCACTACGCCACACTGGCTGTCATATGGTGCCAGTCAAATGCCTGGGAGTAAGGTCTTCACCTGGTACTGAAATGAAGCAACAATGTTGTGGCAGAGAATTCCATTATTCCATGAATGACGCATTACTTCGTACTTGAGTGAGGACTCAATCTAGTATTATGAGACCTGGAGAACCATTCTCTTTATCAGATCTCAGCATAACTGTACATAATCTGTCCCCCAATCCTAGAATTCAGTAGTACACTGCTTAAGCACATGGGGGAGCTCCTATTCCCAGGCCAGCCTGCACTTTAAGATCTTCTGCTGAATGCCTGCTCCTTCAGCGGTGAAGAGATGTGACTACTAGGGAGAGGGATTTTTCAGCTGCGGAGCTGCAGTTAAGATTAAGATAAGAGCTGGGCAGAAAAGAGGTTAACTTTCCCCTTCCTCGATGCTCCTTCTCCTCAGAACAGCCTTTCCCAAAACTGTTTTTAAAAAGAGAGAGCCTTTGGGAAGTTGTTAGATACATTTGTGTGTAATGTTTAGTTCAATCCCCCTCATAAGCAAATGTGCATATTATTTATTTTCAAAAACGTGTTGGCACAAAATAGGGATTTCCTGGCACCAGACAATGGCTTGGATCCAGTAAAATTCTGCAGTGGATAGAAAGGCTCCTTCCGTCTGTGAGAGGCTTTTGATCCAGTGGAGCTTTTCTACAGGCTGAATGGGAGAATCTGTATTGGGAGGCTTTTCAGCTTGTTCATAAATGATCTGGAATTAGGAGTGAACAGTGAGCTCACATCGTTATACTATGGAATTCACTACCACAAGATACAGTGATGGCCACCAGTTTGGATAGTTTTAGAAGAGGATTGGACAATTCATGGAGGATAAGGCTATCAGTAGCTACTACTCCTAATGGTTATATGCTACCTCCGGTATCAGAGGCAGCATATTTATGTACACCAGTTCCTGGGGAACATGGGTGGGAGGGTGCTGTTGTTGCATTCATGTCCTGCTTGGGGGTTTCCCGTGGGCAGCTGGTTGGGCACTGTGTGAACAGAATGCAGGACTATATGGACTTTTGGTCTGATCCAGTATGGCTCTTCTTATGTTCTAATGAGAAGAGATGATTTTTCACTCATTTCCTCCTGTCCCTGGAAAATCTACTCTGGAGGCTCAGGGGAGCTCCAGGAACAGCTGGGTAGGTGGTGCTGGGGGGGGGGGAATGCACCAAAAATAATCTTCCCCTCTTACCATGAGTGAGAGAGCTCTGAGTGGAACTCCTCTTGGGGATGCTTCCTCTGCTCTGGTGGAATAAAACCTCTGGAATAAAAACCCCTTGATTTAATATAGATAGATGATAGATAGATAGATAGATAGATACGGTAGATAGATATAGATAGATATGAATTTTTTATACAGTAATTTATGTAGTGCGTGAAATGGCTCATACATGCCTGCAACCTTGGATAACCTCAAGTATATTCTGAACTATTCTTTGTGCTCCAGCAAATGCCATTAGCACTGATGTTGAGCTTGCATTGCCAATATTTACCATCACATATCTATGCTAGAGACAGACATTCCAGTGACACATCAATCCCAGTTATTTCTAATGAGACAGTCACTAGCAATTATAACCTAATTAAGCAGAGGCTGATTGTCCAGGTACCCTGGAGCTGAACCTCCCTGATTGAGAGTTATATGCGGTCAGTATAAGGGTGACCACTTTATTTGTCACATAAAGTGGAGAAAAGTATAGGTTGTGTATACACAAACTGTTGGATCTGCTGCATACAAGATGGCAAAGTGGAATTAATATAAATACAGATGCCAAGAACCAACCCAGAGATCTCATTGACTGAATAGACAGTGGGGATCATTTCAACTCCTAAAATAGCTCTGCTGGTAAAATTGTTCATGTACATAGCAAAATTCAGCATCTGTTTCTTCCATCTGGTGGCAATTTCTCATACAGACTATTTCTGCTAAAAGATAGAACAAAATGTTTTCAGGGCTATAGAGTTGCCACTGCAGGATCAGAAGGCATAAGTGTACAAATATATACTCCATGTTCTGCGCTATCAGTGGGAGCCCTGGTCTTATGCTCTCTGGACCATGTGGAACAGAGCATAGGACTGGGCTCCCAGTTGCAATTGCCAGATGTTCATGCAGCCATTTCACAAAGGGGGGGGAAGGCTTCACAAGGCTCTTTTCTGCATAATGTCACCCAGACCTAAAAGTATTATTATTATTCTAGTGTATGTGTGCATGGTCCCAATCTGGATTGAGATCACAGCACAAAAGGAAGGGAGGATTAACCCCTCCACATACATACACACACATTTGCTTCTTCTTGTCCCCTTCCCCCTGTGCACTGGAGTTAAAACAAAGAGAGAGGAAAGCCTCCATTGACACCAATGAAGCCTTTTTGATTTTTAGCCCTCATGGGAAAGTAAATGGTGGTGGGGAAGTTTAATTCTCCCCTCCCAGTGCACCGCAGTCTGATCTGGATCAGGACCGGACACACTTACACAAAAAGAGGGGTCAGCTGCACACTATGTAATTATTGCAACATGTAGTCTGACCCTTATTTTATAATATTGCCTGGTAAATTTATTCAACTGATAATCTCTGTGTTGATGTTTGTAATTGTTAGCATTGTTTATTGATTATACTATCTGATGGAAAAAAATTTTTTTAAACTATTTAAAAAAAGGAGCAGGGAGGCTGGTCTGCAAAGTTCCCCGCTCACAGCAGGAATCACAACTTTTGCTGCCTCCTGGCTCTGTGTGTAGGGAGGGGGAGGAAGCAAGAGGGAAGGCTGAAGTGTTAGAGCGGGGAGTGAGAGAAAGAGAGGCATGGAGGAAGGGAAAGCAGAAAGAAAATGACAGCACAGCAGAGAAAAGAAAAGAAAAGTGGAGAAATGGGTGACAACACCAGAAATGGGGTGACAGGTGAGGGAAGGGAAGCTAGTCCAAGAGAAGTGAGTGTTGTTTCTTAGATTTCATAGATTTCATAGATCTGATAGAGTTGGAAGGAGCCTACAAGGCCATCGAGTCCAACCCCCTGCTCAGTGCAGGAAACTAGAGGAGGGGTCTCCCATCCAAGTAATAACTAGGCCTGACCCTCCTTAGCTTTCCACACTCAGACAAGCTGAGCCAGCATAAGCCTGTGTGTAGCATACAGGGTATACAGTGTCTTTAGGCTTTTGCTTTACCTTGCCTGCTTGGTAGATGCACACAACCGAAACAGGCAGCAGTAGTAAGTTCCAGCCTTCTTTGTAGGGCTCCTTTGCTGAAAGCTGCACACATGTTGAAAGTTGCCATGCCAGGGAAATCCTCCTGCCTGCCTTTCCCTGCTCCCCATAGTTCTTACTTCATCTCCTGTACACCCTTATAGTATCCTGGAGAAGGAAAAGGCTGGCTGAACCTTGTGGAGGAGCACACTTGTTAGAGGTGAGGATCCACAGCCACGTTGTGTTGCTGCTTCCCCTTGTTAAGCAAATAAATATGAAATGGAAACAGAACAGTGTTTTGCACACAAAGATAAGCGCACGACCAAATACATTCATTCTCTTTTCTCGGTCTTTTCTCTGCCTTCTTCAAGCACAGAACTGCCCTTTGCTCGTTTGCTGTATAGTCCTCCACATCCCGTCCGTAGCCACTGTGTGATCGGAGATTTCTGAGTGGGAGGAAAGCTTATCAGAGAGATTACTGGATGGGCGGGTTTGGGTAAAATGTATCGGTGTTAAAGACTGGAGTGAGGAGGTTCACAAAACCCATCCATGTATTGAAAGAATGTGTGAGGGGGGCATGGGATTGTGTGAGCTAGCTTCATTCAACACCACTGATGGGGACAGTCATGCCCCTGCCCATGTGCAAAGCAGTATAGCAGTACGTATGTGAGGGGAGGAGGGAGTGTGAGAGGAGTGTGGAATGCTGAGATGTCTGCTGATTGGCTGAGAGAGTGAGAAGGGGGGGTGAAGCCTGTGTTATGAAAACTATGGGCATTGCTGTTCATTGAGAGGAGGGGAAGGAGAGAGGGTTGAGAAGTCTGAGTGGAAAGTTGAAGTCTTGTCTGGGAGAACTGGGGAGCAGGACAGTTTGGTGCCCTAGGCAAGATCAGATATTTAGCGCCCCCCTTCCCACTTGAGAGCGCTGTATTTTTTTTTCCAAGGCGTTTCCGGCGCCCCCTTTAGCCCTGCGCCCTAGGCGGCTGCCTAGTTGGCCTAATGGTAGAACCGGCCCTGATGGGGAGTGCAGTCTGAGAGAGAGAGAGAGAGAGAGAGAGAGGAGAGGAGAGAGAGGGTTTTCAACGTTTAGAATCTCTTAACATTATCTATTTCCCTACCCTTAATTGTAATCAAATAAACTTGTTTCCTTTTAAAACTTAAAAGGAGTGGTCTGAATAAGTTACCCTGAAGGGGTTGGTGGCAACGGAGGAGCAAAGAGAGTGTTGATTTTTGAAGTGCTTGCAGAGGTGGTGCTTGCCTGGGCAAGGAGGAGGTGGAGAGAGGCGTGACATGGACAATAGCCATAATCTCTGCCGCCTGCATTTGAAATAGCCCCCTGCTTTCTGTGCATTTGGCCAGCGTGGGAGAGGGATCCAAGCTCAAACTTATGTGCACAGGTAGAACTCTTCCTCATGCGGGGGGGGGGGCTGATTGGGCCAGGTCCCTCCTTGCAAGGAGGAACTCTAAATGCATAACTTAATAAATAGAGCCCTTTCCTGTGCTGGTCAAACTTGCAGACAGCAGCAAAGTGTTTCCACTGTCAGCATTGGTGGTAGGAAGGTGTGCCCCAGCATCAACTATTTGGGCGGGGCTAGCCCACATGGACACACAGCATCCTCACATTATTTCAGTGCATGGTGGTGTGGGGATCATGTGAACTTCCCCGGTGCCCATTGATTTCTCCTTTTCTCCCTCCCTCCCAGGGCACCCCCTCCAATTTCATGTACTAGAGCTTACAGGACTGGCAGTTGAATCTGTCTTCACTACTGGTGATTGGACAGCATCCTCCAACACACATGAAGGGAGCAGTCTAGCTTAGGGCTCACAGGGCAGGCCCTGTGGCACACAGCTCTCTCTTCCAACACCTTGCTGTTGCCTTCCAGCATCCCCTGCCAGAGGCGACTGCCTCACTCTAGCTAATGGTAGGGCCGGTGCTGCTCTCTTCCACCCTCTCCCTGCCCATCAAACCTAGTCACTGTGCTAGGGAACTGAAACTGAAAATGGCAATTGAGGCACAAAATGGTGCCCAGTACATCGCTTCCCACTTGGAAATTGTTTTCATCTTGGGTTTGGTTCATGAAGAGTAATAAATGAAAGGGGCTCATTCATTCCGTTTTCCACAAATGAGTTAACACCCCTATCTCATTCATTTCATTGTGAAAAATATGAGAAGACCAGTCTAATTTATTGTTCATGCCACCTTGGCACATCCTTGAGCTGCTGTGTTAGTAATTCATTCTTTGTCACTATTTTTTTAAAAAAATGAATCAAGGTCAAACAACTGCTTTCTGATTTGCAGTTTTGATACTGAAGTTTTCAGATATCAGGCTTCTTATGGAATGTGTAAGAATCTATAAATAAATAATAAACATATTTTGATGAGTATTTTCATTGTGCTTAATGTGAATGTGTAGAGTTCCCTGATCCTAAGGGTACTTTCCACTGAACTTAAAGGCAAAATATCAAAGAATTTTATTAGTTCAAGTTCTTTATTATTACAGTCATATGACCCAGCAAATAAACTTTATATTTCAGATCACACCGAGATACCACAAATTACAAATAAAACAATTATTATCACTCATAATAAAACAAAATTGGGAGGAAACGTCTCTCATTTAGTCCCTATCATAAAAGCTCTCCTTCTCATAACAGCTGGAAAAAAATTGGTTACTGAGGAGGTGACAATTGGATTACGATCACATAAACAGGAGACCAACCATTTGTCAGGCAAGTCACGGAACCTCCCTAAGAGGGGCAAAATTAAGTCTTCCCTTATTTTAGTATAGAATTTACAGTGAAGGAGAACATGCCTCAGAGATTCGGATACCCCATCCATACACGGGCAGTATCTTTGCTGGTATGGAGTTCCTTGGTACCTGCCCTGCAAGATCGCTGAAGGTAGAATATTAGACCAGCATAAATGCTCTGCGAGCTTGTGGGTCGCGAATATTAGACAGGTATAATGCTGGTAGGCCATATGTCGGAGTAACCCCACTTACGATGGTGGAACAGGGTCTATTCGCTAATGAGAAAAGGTCCTCTCTCTCAATATCAAGCAGTCTCTGCGATAACAGTCTAAGCGCTTCCTGGGGACCGAGCAGAAGAATAGAGTCCATGGGTATGCCAATTGATCTAATTTTTGATTGCACCAAAGAGGCCCATTTACTAGTATAGCTGTCTCTGAGCATATTATGTATGAAACTGAGGTTCCCAGATGTGAAATGTAAGCGCAGCCAGAACTTGAGGGTCTGGATCCACGCTTTAACCTCTAGCTGGCCTAATCCAGTTTCTAGGTACATGACTGTGTAACTGGGAACTCCCAGTATGTGCCGTAAGAATTTGGCTTGTACTCGCTCAATCCCCACATCGACTGTGCTTATCCAAACAGGTATATCATATAACAATTGAGCCATAATTTTGGCTTTGAATACCCGTATTGCCAATGGTACATGTTGTCCCCCCTGAGTGTAAAAAAAACGAACAACAGCCAGCATACTACAGTTAGCTGCATTAGTGGTGAGGTGTTGATGGGCCTTCCAGTGAGCTTTATAATGCAAGTTTATACCCAACCCAAATACCTATATTCCTTAACTTGCTCCAAGTTAACACCTCTTCTCTGAGAGTCCAGCGTAGACATCTCCAGACCTTAGAAAAAACCATTACTTTTGATTTCTCTAGGTTTCATAGATCATAGAGCTGGAAGGAGCCTACAAAGCTATCGAGTCCAACCCCCTGCTGAATGCAGGAAACTAGAGGAGGGGTCTCCCATCCAAGTAATAACCAGGCTTGACCCTGCTTAGCTTTCCATGCTCAGACAAGCTGAGTCAGCGTAAGCCACAGGCCTCTATTGATATTGATATTCAGCTTGTTTGCATCGCAAAATGGGGCAAAGGCTGCTATGAGACGTTTCAGTCCCAGCTGAGTTTGCAATAGAACTACAGCATCATCCGCATAAAGTAGAAGTGGGATTTTTTGTGTACCCATTTTTGGAGAATGGCCCTCCACCCTAATTAGAGCAGGAGATAGGTCATTCATAAACAGATTGAAAAGGAAGGGTGCCAAAATGCACCTGTCTGACCCCTCTGTTAGTGTAGAACTCTTCAGTCAATTCGCCATGGGAGCCGTAGCGAACCTGACAGCTAGTACTGAGATAAAGTTTTTGAATGAGGAACAGCAGCGTTCTGTCAATGCTGGCCTTACTTAACTTCGACCACAGTAATTCCCTGGGGATAGAGTCAAACACCCCTTTAAAATTAAAAAAAACCCACTGTTAGCAGTTTTCTTCCCCCCTATATATATTTCTCTGCCAGGTGCGCTAGCACAATGCAGTGGTCCAATGTAGATCTATTTTTGAAAAACCCTATCTGTTCTGGGCCTAGTATATGGTGTTCATCCAGCCAATCTGACAGTTTGTCCGCAAGGTGCCTAGCATAAAGCTTACCCACAATTGATATCAGGCTTATTGGGCGATAATTGCCTGGCAGTTTTGGGTCTCCCTTTTTGAAAATGGGCACTATAATGGATTTGGATCAAACCAACGATGGCACCCTTCTGGTAATGTCTATCAAAGAGAAAAGGGAAGGTATTGGGGAAGCCCACCATTCTAAATGCTTTTTGAATAACTCAGGTGGAAGCCCATCGGGTCCCGGTGCCTTGTCATCCTTTAGCTGTCTAATTAATTTTTTTTTATCTCATTGGGATCTACTGATGGCCATTCTGGCAAATTAGCTGGCATGGATTCTGCCAGAGTGAGGTCTGGGACTACTGGGTCATAGAATATTTTTTCAAAAAACTCCTTCCAAACCTGTGGGGGCACTCTATTGTCAAGCAGGCCCAATTTGTTTGAGATTGCTCCAGACACCAAGTCCCAGAAATGTTTGGTATTACTGGGCTGTGATGCCTGAATTATCTGGTCCCATCTCCTCATTTGCAACTCTCTCTTCTTTTTTAGGATAGTTAGTTTATATATCTTTTTCAACTCATGATATTTAGGAGTGAGTGAGTTCGTTTTACTATTACAATGAAGTTGGTATAGTGCACATTAATAATCAGCAGGGAAAAACTAATTCCTTTAAGAAGAATGGCCATAGCTAAAGGGGAAAGATTAGGTAGCATCTCATACTCCAGGTTAGTGACTACAGATACAAGGCAACAAAGACCAGCACTACACCGTCCCTTATGGGCTGTAGGTGTAGCTGGTGTGCAAAAGGAGGTATAGTCAGCCATGGAAATATTCGTTTTTGACCATGTTTCCTGCAAGAGAATAATGTGAAAACTGGAAAGGAAATGAAAAAATTCTAGTATCATTTTCCTTCTGTTTCCAGCCAGCAATGTTCCATGATACAATGTTTAGTGGTGGAACTGCCCGATTTTTGGTTAGTCAGTTGAATACTGAGAAATCTTCCAGTATTTCTGCCTGATCCAAAGAAATACACCCTGTTATTTACAAAAGTTTGGTGAGAAAGGGGTTGAGCGTGAACCAAAGGGTAATTATCTGATAAAAGCTCTTGATTACATGATGTTGAGCTGCTAGGCTCAGATTCTACCCTTGCCATCGTGATTACAGCAGTCAACCTGGTAAAGTCAAAAGAAAGAGGTGGAACATCTTGTTTGGAAGTATCAATTAGAGTGAAAACACCTTTGGCATTCATTTTCTCGATTCTGCAAAGTGGAGATAGAGGATATTTTTCCCCCAGGGATAGTGGAGACTGTGGCTCAGCATATGGGACTTACTCTGTGTTACTTTTATCCCTGGACTCCTGAGGTTGAGATGTTAGGCTTTGTTCTCTTATATTAGAGACCTTAGAGCTTTTTTGAATATCCCTCATAAAGGAGCCAGACATCTCACATTCACTGATAGTTTAAACCTGAATCTGCCTCATCCAAATGTCCAGATTTGTTTCTTAGCTGGCTATCATCAGAGTTCTTTCTTTTAGGAGAGAAAGTAAACCTCCTTGTCTTGGTAATGGACAGTGCCTTCTTTTTTTTAGCAAGGAGGGAATTTTTCCCATTGAGAGAAAATGCCTAGTTGGAAAAACTCCCATCTGGGAGATATTAACTTTGAGTTTCATCAGCATTGTAGGTATTCTTGAAGACATAAAACTTAGGAGGAATCTCTTTGGTATAGAGAAACCTGCTATTGTATTAACTGCAATGATGTCTATTTCGCTATAAGGTATCTTCAGGAGTGAGGCCAGGTTTTGTTTTGCCATAGCTACATTCCCCCAGTATGGCAAAAAACCTTTATAAGGGAAGATAGTCACTGCAGCATTATTTGTCTGCCATAGCAAGGACCCCTTATACTCCCCTCTGGGGGCAGTGGGCGATACCCTACAGTAAATACATGAGTCACTTTTGCTAGTGAAAGCAGTTTGCACTCTGGACTGAAGATCTTTTTGTTGCCACAGAAATTCGCTGTTGGCATACTATGACTTCCTATTTTTTAATGAGATCGTCTCTATCAATGTTTGTATTTCTTTGATAGCTTCTGTAATGGGTTTAAGTTGTTCAGAAAAAAAACCTTTGCAGCTTACCCACTCCCATTACTTGGCTACACAGTCCGAACCGATAGATTTTTCCCTCTTAGACAGGCCGCAATTAGGGCAGCAAATATCTGCTACATCCCTGTCGGTACAGTCCTGTAATGTTAGAGGAGAGAATTCTGTAGATAAGAAGGCTCCCAGCTTAGCATGGAAAAAGCCTTCTAACTTACTTTGCTTAGGACGAGGGGTAGAATTGTTTATGGTTTCCTCCAGGGATCTTGGGCGTTTACCTCTTTTTTCCGTAGTCTTTGATGCCATACTTCGACAGTCAGTTCCAATATTAGTTGATAATATCCTGCTGGTAAATTCTGCACTGAAGCACTGTTTTCACTACATAAAGGAGCCACTACATTAGCTTGTAGTACTTTACACTGTGACCCCGTTTCTCTTCCAAGCTTACGATAACATTCGTTAATGTTAATGTTAATGAAATAAATAAGATAAAAATGTAGCTAACACTCCAACACAGTGCTAGCAAGCAACTACACAAGCTCCTGTTGTCTTGCTGATGCAATTTAGGGATGTTACCTTTGGCTCGCGCGGTCGCGAGTGGGACCGAACTCGGTCCGGCTTGCGCCTGCGCGAGGCTCGTGCGGGCCTACGGGCCTACCTGTTCCCTCGGTGGCTCGCCTCTCTGCGGTGAGCCGCCCGTGCCACTGGCGCTGGTAGCCCGTCGTGTCACATCCGGCCCCGGAAGTGATGCGACAGGACCCTGCGCAGGCGCACTGGACCCCCGTGCGCTGTATTGCGCCTGCGCAGGGTCCCTGTCACATCACTTCCGGGGCCGGATGTGACACGACGGGCTACCAGCGCCGGCAGCTCGAGCGGCACGGAGAACTGCTCCGCGCCGCTCTGAAGATCGAGGCAGGGGGGCTGATCCCGTGGAGAGCCGCGAGCCCACCACAGGTTCGTGTAACTTCCCTAGATGCAATCAGAAGAATTAAAATAAAACTAAAGTAAAACCGGAGCTCCAAAACAAACAGCCGCCTCCGTCGCCATCTTGGAAGCGTTGTGATACTGAAGTTTTCAGATATCAGGCTTCTTATGGAATGTGTAAGAATCTATAAATAAATAATAAACATATTTTGATGCGTATTTTCATGTGCTTAATGTGAATGTGTAGAGTTCCCTGATCCTAAGGGTACTTTCCACTGAACTTAAAGGCAAAATATCAAAGAATTGTATTAGATCTAGATTCAACAGAGAAAAAATAGTACTTAGGCTGTGATCCTATGCAAACATGCCTTGGAATACGTCCTACTGCAGCATACTTAAATCTGTGTTGGATTGTGGACCTAATATTTAGTAGCAGACTTGTAAATAACTCTAATATGGATCCAATTAAATAGATACAAATAAAGGCTTCTTTAGTTTCCCCTTGTTTTGATGAATAATTAGTATTCCTATTTATTATTTATTTAATTCCAGAAGCTAGCACATCATAAGATAATTTTCTAGTGCCTATATTCTTTAGAATACTGTCACTTTGCACTTTTAAGGATCAAATTATGTCATATGAACCAGTTTTCTATAGAAACTAACTAAATTGCATTAGAACTATTTGTTAGAATTTAACATCAAAACATGTCAAAAGAGAAGATTGAAATGATTGGGGGGAAAGGTATGATTATTGGCTCTTTGGCAGATGAGCTGTGAAAAAAAAAATCTATTTCTTATTGTAGTCAAAGCAATTAACAGTGTTTTTCAAACTCATTTGATGCCAGCTGAAAGGTGTTTCTGCATGCTCGTCTAACATAATCAGTGATAAAAAAAATGATTGGCAAGGAGAATCATTCTGAATTCCTCTTTAAATCAGTAAGCTAGCTCCTGCTATGTTGATGACAGCCGATCTCTTGGAGTCAATGGTACTTGGCATAAAGCCATAGCATCTCCCATTTAGGTTGCATAGGTAAAGCAGTGGGCTGATACACACAAAACTGGAGGATGGAGTTACAGCAGCATAAAGCATACCCCTGTGGCAGGTTCACCACTCCTTGGACTATTTCCAAGGGAACCATGTGGTTCTATTAGGGATGCTTGAGGTATTTTATCTTTGTGAATTCTGATGTGAACTGACCGGATCTGCAACTCCCAGACTAATCTTTGGAGTGAACTGAAAATATCCTTCAGATTTTGCACTTTGGATTTTGCAATGCCATTTTAGTCTCAAAAACATACCAAAATATGCATATTTTAGGATAAAATACATTTAGAAATGTATACATTTAGATAAAACATGTTTGCATTTTGTGAGAAAATACATTCAAAAATACATATGTATTTATAGACAAATGCTGTGTGAATTTCTTTTAAAAAATCACATTAATATGGAAATGGGACAGAATGAACTTATGAAAGACATGTAAAGTTGACACAGACTGGAAATAGACTAATCTGTTCATCCCTTGGTTTCATGAAGTGAACTGGAGTGTTTACATGAAAAAGGGGTGTGTGCACTTTTGCACCTTCCTGAGCACCTAGAGGCACGGGCGTCGGGGGGGGGGAGTGCAAAAAAGTGCAGCATGTGGACTAGCTGGGAAGACAGGGAAGATGAGGATTTAATCCCAGAAACTCCTTTTCACATGCAAAGATCCCTTGTGCCTTTGGTTTCTCTTAACAGCTTGACTTTTGACAGCTGTCAAAAGAAACCGGGGGGGCATTTGGAGCCTCTTCTGGGCAATGTCCAGGGTTAGTACCCAGTCCCCCAGCCTAGGGATGTTCGCCCCGCGTGGGTGTAGCAGGCCGAAATTGGCCCCGCTCACGTCCGCGCGGGGCTTGTGCAGGCATACGGGCCTACCTTATCCAGCGGCGGCTCGCCTCTCCACAGCGAGCCGCACGCGCCTCCTGCTATGGTCCCGTCACGTCACATCCAGACCCAGAAGTGACGCGACGGGACCCTGCGCAGGCGTGCTGGACCCCCGTGCAACATATTGCGCCTGCGCAGGGTCCCCATCGCATCACTTCTGGCCCCGGGGGCGGATGTGACGCGACGGGACCAGCGACGGTGATTCAAGGTTTCAGATCCCCTCAGTTGCACAACTGCACCTTAAAATATAATTTAAAAAATAAAAGCACTTTTTTGTGCAATTTTTTTTTTTTTTTTAAAGGTTCCACCAGCCACCAACAGCCCCTCTTGGGCACTTTGAAGGGGCTGTCAGTGGATGTCAAAACAGGGATTGTGAAAGCCAGCCGTCAAGTTGGCTTTCAAGATCTCTGGAAAAAAAGCGGGGGGGAAGGCAGGGCGAGCCCAAAACAGCTTGCAATCATGCAGGATGCAGGGAAGCTAGTGCCAGCAGCTCCAAGTGATGCTTGCACACTTCGGGGTGTCTGGCACTGGCGGTCACCTGGGAGCTGCTTGGCAAGAACGGCAAGGTTTTTTTTGCTGCTTTTGCCAAGCGGCTCCATAGCCAGTTCCCCATACCCATGATGGGGTCAGTTGCCTGGTCTTGGATGACATGACAAGTGACAACCCATCATGGCTACAACAACCCCTACTACAGCCCATGGGTTGTTGGGGTGGCTTGTTAGCAGAACAAGGGGGGAAGACACCAATGTATAAACAAAAACAAAAGAGAAAGAAGTCTCAGGTGCGAATTAAAACACTTTATTCTCTAATGGTGGCAAGTCATCAAAAAATCCCATGAGGCTGTCATCATTGCTTTGGTAGGTTTTGGGTGATTCAGATTGTCTTCTATCATTTGTGCCATCAAAACATAAGTTAATATCCTGCGGTATCTCATTTGTGCTTATCACAACAGGTGGTGATTCCTTAATTATTTGTTTAGTCACATTAGGTACCTTTTCCTTTAAGTGACCTGCTTGATTATTCCCTCCTACACCAATTCTTTTCTTCCTCTTTCTCTGTCTGATACTGTCTATGTTCACCTTTTTCCCACCAGAAGTGGTGATATAAGACCACATTGAGTTATTTGTTGCATCCTTGTTTGGTTTTACTCTCCTCTTACTCTTTCTCCAGGTAAATACTCGGACTCCTAGTAGTGACCATAACTGATGATTAACACTGCTAGTTGATACTACCAAGCAATAATACTAATGTCGGCAAACACTTAGTTAATTCCCTCAATTATCACTAACACAGAAATCCATAAAACTAATACATGAAATATTTATGACAATAAAAAAATTTATAGCAATAAAATCAAATAAACACCAGTTAAAACCATTACAAGCTGAGACAGACTAATCATTCATTTCATTCATTTATTTCATTTATATACCGCCCCATAGCCGAAGCTCTCTGGGTGGTTCACAACACTCTACATAAAAACAACATTAAAACATACAAAACAGTTTAAAAAATTAAAAACCAAATTTAAAAACACAGTTTAAAATAACAATACAAAAGCCAATAAAACTGAGCCTACAGGTGACAATCCCCTCCATGCTATTCCAAGCTCCTAACTAAATGCCTTGGCATAGAGGGAAGTCTTAACCTGGCGCCGAAAAGATAGTAAGGTTGGCGCCAGGCGGGTCTCAGTGGGGAGCTGATTCCATAACTGGGGGGCTACCACCGAGAAGGCCCTCCTCCTCGTTGCCACCAACCGAGCCTCTCTTGGAGGTGGCAGTCGGAGGAGGGCCCCAGATGTTGAGCGTAGTGTCCGGGTAGACACTGAGACTAAGTCAAGCAACAAGTCTCAGTTCACTTCATTCTCCCACCACACTTTCTTAAGCTAAACCTTGAATTCCACGCCTCACCTCCAATTATTGGCACAAGGATTAACCTACCCAGTATAACAGACACCTAAGGGGCCACTGCCTTGGTCTTCTGGCTGCTGAAATAGCTGGCTGGGCCACGCCTCTGGACAGCACAGCTGCAGCCTGCCAGGAGAAGGTGGCTAGTCCAACAGATAGGGTGCAGCAGTTCTCTCACCGCTTGCTTGCCCCCAAAACAGTTTATTACCCAACACATTTCAGTTTACACCTTTGTCGGGTGTCAAATGTTTTTCCAAATGCAATAGAAAAGAATTATTTGGCTATGTCATGACTCATGTTACCCATGAACAAACCACCCTGGGGAAATCAGTTCAGGTTTGCACTGGACTGCATATGCAATGCACATATGCATTGCATATGAACCCAGTCATTGAGGCCCCAAAGAGTTTGTAGAATGTAGAGGAAGGCTTAAAGAGAGAGGAAGTTTGGAAGGAAAGAAGAAGCAGAAAGAGAAAGATAATTGGAGAGCTGCTTTTGGGAGAAGCTGAATGCTTGGAAAGCTGAGAACTCTGACAGCAAGATATTGCTGAGAAGAAGAACTTAGGGAATAAAGGGACACAAGAATTGGTTGGATGTGTTTAAACCCTGGCTATTTTCTTACCCTTTTGCTCTTATAGGTGTGTGTGTGTGTGTGTGTTGTAACCATTCAGATGTTAAAACCCTTTCCCTAATAATAATAGTTTTTCAGTAAACTTTCATAATTTTGTTGTTTAAACCTTGTGGTCTCGTATCCAAAACTGAACCCTGCTCTCCCAATATAATTTAAAGATATAATTTATCTGATGCCTCCTGCACTCATGAGAGGCCCCACGGAGCTGAAACAAATGGCAGGTGGTGGGGGGAGAATTCTCAAGCAAATTTTCCTAAATGTAAAATTGTGTAACAAATAGACAAAGAACCTTGTAATTTAAAAACCTCATTTGAGCGACTGCAGACTTGTACCAGGCCTATATTAAAAACAAATGTCCCATTTGAAAGGGAAGGAATGCAGCCCAGTGGTAGAGCCTGTGCATTGTATACAGAAGGTTCCCGGTTCAATCCTTGGTGTCTTCAGGTAGGGTTGGGAAAGCATCCTACCTGAAACCCAGGAGAGCTGCTGCCATTCTGCTTAGACACTACTGAGCTAACTGCGGTAATTCTGACTCAGTATAATGCAGCTTCCTATGTTCCTATGCTTCCCACGAAACAAGTAAAAAACCAGGAGCCTGCCGATTGTATGGAAAATAAGGCACACGAATGTTGCACCCAGTCTATGGATGTAGCATCGGTCCTTTGTGTTTAAATAGAGTCACTTAATGCCAGATTATGTTTTGAACAGAGGAGGGAAGATGGACCATTTTGGGTGGTCTCAATATAAACAAAAGCTTTGTTCACAGTTGGGCTTCTCTCATTTTTGCCATGGGAGATTCTAATTTTTTCACCATGATATTATAATCTGTCATCACAGAAACAGATACATATGTTAGTGTCCTGCTGTTCCTGTTCAATTTGCAAACAGTAAGAGAAAGTTTGACAAATTCAGAGCTTTGCAGTATGCTTCTTTCTTACCATCTTGCAGATTAAAAGGCCACAGCATCAACAACTGCAGGTTTGTTTTTGCAACAGAAAACAGGTGTGTGTTGATTACTTCATCAGCAGGAAGATGGCAACTTAAACCTCTTGCTTTCCTGGTCTCCATGGCATAAACTGCAGAGCTGAAAAATGCTGACAAACTGGTTGTGTGGTGAACCTAGCCCGCACTCAAAACTCCATAGACACATATGGTAGATAATATTTCTGTGTGTCTGTGGAGTTCTGCGTGACAGCTAGCCTGAAAACTCAGCATCTGCACAACCATGGTCTGTTTCAGATGTGTTTTTTCTGACTTGGTATGCTGTTTCATGGGGGAAAATATTTCTCTAAAAATGCCTTGTGAAAATTAAGCAAACACTTCTTCCCCATATGAAACTCATGTGAGAATTCCTTATTTGGGACACCATCATATTCCTCTCAGGGATAATATTTGTGGAAGTGGTTGCATAGAAGACTTAGGGCATTATTTGCCCATTATATGATTCTCCCATTATGTGTCCAATTCACCTATTATGTGTCTCAGTGTACTGGGTAGTTAATAAATAATACAGTGGCATACTTACTTTTAGATGACTATGAATGTATAGCCTATCACTGAGCCAGTATCTTTGCATTGAGCCAGTATCTTGAAAGAAGTGTCAATGGATTGTAAAGGCGATTCTCTGGTTTGAAAACAAAGGCAGCCCTGTTGGTCATATGAAAAAATTCAAAATCCATATACAGTAATACCTCGGATTACGAGTAACTCGGTATGCGAGCTTCTCGTAAAACGAGCAAAATTTTAGCATTTATTTGCATTTGAAAGATGAGCAAGTCTCGCAACACGAGCCACATGCTGTGCCCATGAGTCATGACTAGCATTTAAAGTGCCAGCTCCCCGGCTCTGCCTAGCCGGCAGGGAGCCCTATGGAGACGAGGCGCAGCCGCTCACTCTGTGGGCGCCTCGCACTGCTGCACTGGCTCCTTGCCTGGGAGCCCCATGGAGGCAAGGCACGGCCGCTCACACTGCTGCGCCGGCTCCCTGCCTGGGAGCCAGCAAAGCACAGTGCCAGCAAAGCCAAGCAAAAAAAGAGTGGCCTCCAAAAGGAGCCCCCAACCTGGTAGCTTCCTTCCCTACTGGCCCCGAAGACTTCTCAGCAGGGAACGAAGCAGCAGCACCAGCAGAGATCCCGAGCGCGGGGGGCAGCTCACTCGGCGGCTGCGAGAAGCGTCGTTCGCCGGGGAGTGCAGGAATGTGGCTGCTTCCTCCGAAGGGCCAGGCCGGGCAGCTCGCGGGGGGAGGAGGAAGGGAGAGCAAGGATCAGGGCTGCAGCCAAGTTGGGCTCCTCCTGCTGAACGGCAACTTTCTCGGCAACTTCCTGCCACGGGGAGGGGGCGGGGAGGCGGCCCACAGTGGCAAAGCCCACTGGAATGTGCGTGCGGGGGGGGTGTTGCTGGCTCACACTCTCTCCCTGCCTCCCCTCCCCATTTGGTTGTGCTTCCTCTCCTCCCTCTGGTCACGCTGCCTGCGCCTCCGCCTCCCTCGCTCTCTCTCTCTCGCCCCCCCCTTCCCTGCTTCGCTCTAGGGAGCGAATGGAGCCGGCAATGGCAGGGAGCCGGCAAAGCAAGCGGCCGTGCCATGCCTCCATTCGGCTCCCTGACAGGCTCTCACCTGACGCCTCCATTCGGCTCTAACTTCCTTCCTGCCCCCTCCCTCCGCGGGAAAGGAGGCTTGGATTCCTGACGGGGCCGGATGTGACGGGACGGGACCGCCGCCGCTTGCAAAAGTAGGGAGACACGCCGCTTGCAAAGGTGTAGGGAGAGGGGGGGGCGGCTCCATGCGGCTCCCTGCCAGGGAGATGCGTGGAGACATGCCGCGGCCGCTCGCTCTGCGGGCGCCTCGCGCTGCCATGCCGCTTCCCTGCCTAGGAGCCAGCATGGCAGCGTGCGAGGTGCTAGCAGAGAGAGTGGAGGCAAGGCGAGGCCGGGAGCCTGCACATCAAAGTGAGTTTCCCCATTAGCCCCCAACCATTTAATCACTGCTTTGCCGACTCCCTCCATGGGGCTCCCTGCCAGGGAGCCGGCAAAGCAGTGATTAAATGGTTGTGGAACGAATAATCTGAGTTCCCATTATTTCTAATGGGGAAACTCGCTTTGATGTACGAGTATTTTGGATTACGAGCATGGTTCCGGAACGAATTATGCTCGTAATCCAAGGTATTACTGTAGTATACCGGTAATACCTTTATTAGGCCAACTCAAAGATCCCCAAAAAATGTGCAAGCTCTTCATCAAACAAGATGTTACAAAAAGCAGGTGGGGGGATGCAAGGGGAAAAAAGACTGACTAGATGTTGTACTTAGGATGTCTGCATGCTCAGAGTCTTAAGATGATATGGAGGAGGAAGGGTTGTAGACATACAGATTGGGTTCTGCCAGTTTATGTAATGGTTTCAGGTTTCAGTGCTTTTAGGACTACTGGGTAGCAGAAAGTCTCAGACAATTTTTATAAATATAAAATCCAGAACTTGAAACTGTCTCCATCCAGAGCAAACTGGACAGATTCCTTGAACATTACAAGCTTGAGAGCCACTGTAGCGTAATGGTTAGAATGTTGGACTGGGATTCAGGAGATCTGGGTTCTAGTCTTCACTTGGCCATGGAGCTCACTGGGTGACTTTGGGCCAGTAACTGAATCTCAGCCTAACCTACTTTACAGAGTTGTTGTGAAGATAAGATGGAGAAGAGGAGGAGGATTATGTAAGCTGCCTCGGGTTCTGTGCAGGAAAGAAGGTAGGATATAAATATAATAATTAAAATAAAAATATACAGACTTCACACCACAGATTGTGTTTGAGCCTGTGATCGATTCCTGGAGCTGTGAACTGAATAAATTCTGGTAAAAAATGAGCTAAAATGAATTTCTCACCTATCCCTACTTTGTTTGCTCTGCACGTTGTCTCATATGTTGGAGGGGCAGGCAAAAAGGTTGAGCTTGTTTTCCCAGTGATAAACACTATACCTGTAGAGCAGAATCAGACAATGTTACCATCCACAAGTCATCACAAGTGCAGTGTGCTGGGAGTGGCCTAATGACATGTTTGCTCTGTGGAACTTTGAGCAGGACAACATTCCCTTAATCACAGAGGTGGTTGAGTCTATGAAACCCAGGTTATAATTTGTTAAAATGTCACAGCTAGGACTGAGTTTACATGACCTTACAAATTCAACACCCAAATCTACAGTTTGCAAACTTGGGGGACCATTTTAATTTTTTTCAGGGTGGGGAACCAAAACACTGCAAATGGTTTCAGGGGAAGGGGGCACTGCATATGATAGCTGGCGGCTTCTTTTTCTTCTTCTTCTTCTTCTTCTTACTATAACTTGCTCTACTTCTCAGTCTGGTGGAGCAGCCATCAGAGGAGAGTTGCTACAACTAGATAGTGGCAGGAAATGTGTCACAGAAATAAAACCTTCATGGCATTTGACTTAAGTCTTAATCATCTATTATATACTCTGCTCTGGTTTTGCTCTCTGAAAGATGAGAAATACATCCTTTTCGTATTGTTTAAGCACTTTCTGAAATGTGAAATTCTGAGAAAGTTTTTTCTCTCCTTTTCTTTTAATGAAAGCTTAGATCCTGAGGAATGCATAAAAAACTGCAGGAAGTCCATTGCTAGGCTCTAAATCCTCAAACCTAGCACATTTTCTTTGCCTGTAGTTTCCTATTGTCCAGGGGCATGAGTAATAAACAGGATGGATTTGAATTAATAATGCTCAGATGGTGGTGATGGTTGGGAGGTGTGAACGCATAACAATTACTGAAACATGGTGGGATGAGTAACCCTGCTGGAATGCTAATACTGGTGACTAGGAATTGTATCGAACAGAATTAACATGAAAACTAACAGAAAACTGAGTTTTCATCAAATCTAAAAGAGGACAATAAAAGAAAAACAATTTTAAGGATATATGGGGTTTATTTTTGGATTTTGTGTTAAATAAGGGGAAAGGGAGTATGCCGTGTCAAGATATGTTGTATTTTTTGAATAATGAATAACAATAGATTATCGAGATAGAATGTATTATTTGGTCCCGTGGTGATGGGAGCACTATATAAGTTGTATGTTTGTTATTTAGTTGTTTTATATATTGTTTGAAAAATTTTAAATAATTTTTTTTAAAAAACCTGAGTTTTCAAGCAATTTTTTTCAGTGAGGATGTACTATAGTCAAGTCAATTTTAGCTATATGCACTGGGAGAAATCATTATTTAGAATACTATAGGTGGATGAAAGCAAGACTTCCTTTAACTTCAAGTTAACATCAAGACTATTTCTAGTGAGGAACTGTGGCCATCCAGATGTTGTTGGACCACAGTTCCCATCATCCCTAGCCATTGGCCATGCTGGCTGGAACTAATGGGAGCTGGAGTCCAATAACGTCTGAGGCCCACAGGTTTTCCGGCCTTCATTTATATTCATATTCAGGATTGCTAGTAGGTCCACACTCAAAGATGGCATTTAAATCATTAAATGCTCTTAATGAGTTCCTCTGCAACATTGCTCTGCATGGGGTAAAAGAGGTAGGTGGGATGATAAACAGAGGAATGGAAAGAGAGGTACGGTGGCCCCAGGGTCTTGGTCATTACCTGTTTAAGCTTGTAGGCATCCAGGTGTTGTAAAAGCTCAGTAACTAATGGGTTAAACTAAGGAAATGCTTCTCTCTCTGCTGTTTAGACCAGTGTTTCTCAACCTTGGGTCCCCAGATGTTTTTGGCCTACAACTCCCAGCATGCCCCAGCCAGCTATGCTGGCTGGGGCATGCTGGGAGTTGTAGGCAAAAACATCTGGGGACCCAAGGTTGAGAAACACTGGTTTAGACTGACCATGAGACAGAGAAGTGAAACTTAAGAATGCTGCTTTGCTGCTTATCTCCCCTGCTTGAGCTAGCCAAGGACAGGGGAGTAGAAAGCTGGGGAAGTCAGCGTGGCCTAGCTAACCTCTGTTCCAGTAATGTAGCTTAGTGTGCATGTCTGAGGATTTATTTCTCACTGTATTTTTCCATTCACAGCTAGAAACTTTTGTTAGCTGGACACATGCATGGAAATGCGTCAGAAGACCCTGTATAAATTGATAAGATCTCAGTATCCATTTTGAGATGGTGGCTTTGCAGTGTTACACTCCCGTGTCTCCATATTCTATAGAATAAAACTGTTGGACCACTGCTGCCAGACTTTTTCTCCTTCCTAATGTGCATTATTCAAACTGGGTACATTGGGATTTAGCTTATTTGCAACACAGGTATGAACCCAGTAACCCAAAAACGTTTCTATCAATGAATTATCTGTATCTGGACCCTAAAATGTTTCTGTCACTGAGCTATCTGAAGTCATCGTTAGGTATGCCCTGCTTCTGTATTCTCCATACAAACATAATGAAGCCTCTGTGATACTCTGAAGGCAGAGGATCAATTCAAAGTGGCATTGCCCTGCAATCTCTAATGCAAAGGCAAAAGTGGGATATCCAGTCCACATGTAAGAGACAGGTGTGTGTGTGGAATAGCTTTGTCATCTCTAGGAGAGACGTAAAGGTATAGCTGTACTGCTGTTTTCACCCCTCCACATTTTAAAAAAGGCTGAGGGATATGTGCACCAGTGTATGAGAAGCAGAGCACATGGCCCCCAATGAGAGGATTGAGACAGAGAATAAAGTAGAAATTAGACAACCCTCGTGTTGGAACATCTCGGCAGTGAGCTCTGCCACAGAATGGTTCGGTATGCCCTGAACCCAGCAGGTTGGCTCTAGGCATGAGCTTTTGGCATGAGCTTTGATGGGTCTGAAGAGCCCACTTCATCATATGTTCTTGAGCACCACACACTATCTCAGCAATAGTGTCCACATCCAGATTGAGTGCTGTTGTGGGCCAATAACACTTTTAATTTTTAGATGGAAAATCCCACATAACTATTTTGCTCTCACATTGTCATGTGGGGAGCTGCAGAGTATGTCAGAAAAGAAGCACATACAATCTTGGATCTTGAACTCTAGCTTTTTCGTGTGTAGGCTGTTTCACATAAATGGATGGCTGTCCATCTGCTTTACCACTTCAAATATAAATGTGTGAATCAGCTCTGTATACATGCTAAAGTGCTATTCTCATAGTCCTGAGCTGAAAGACTATTTCGGTAGATTGCTTCCAGCCCATGACTATGGTAATAGGACTTTAGTATGTGCCAGAATATGAGGCCTGTGGATTGCAGACTAAGATGGATTTGCACAAACATTTATCATTAAGAAATCACTGTAAGAGGAGTTTTCTGCATCATTTTTGCCTGGTGATTTTTTCTTCTTTTGGACCCTTCTGCACTTGGTAACATCAGTACTCTGTATTTCTAGAAAAAAAAAAACACACAGGGCATTATCAATCTTAAAGTATCATATAATATGAATGATCCTGGATGCCAAAAATGCATTGGATGAATGGACCCAATCTAAGAGTTGTTGGGTGTTTTTTTTTTCTTTTTTGAATAAAAGAATATTGAAGGAGAGTTCTCCATAAAATAAGAGTCTAACCATATCTCCATTTAATCCTCTCAGTAATTAGGACAATTAGGGTGCAATGCTATGCATGTTTAGATAGGAAAAAGTCCTACAACTCCCAGCATTCCCCAATCAGCATGGCTAACAAGTGGCGTAGTTCTAAAGTATCCACAACAGAATGACTGAAGTATTATTGAAAAACAGCTAAAAATGGCAAAACTCACTGAATATGTAAGAATAAGAGAATGAAAATAAAATATGGAAAGGTTTGAAGGGGTCACCATTTCTTAATTATTGGACATAAAAACAGAGTTGATTCAATGTGAATGTTTTTGTTGTTGTATCACACCATTGCATGTTCTTGTACTTTGAATGTTTCTTTCTTTGTTTGACTGATATTTAAAATGAAACAGATTATATAAACAATAAAATCATGTACTGAGTACACATTTTTCCAGTACCCCACCCCCCACCTAGGTTTTATATAATTTGGTAATTCGGATGAGCAACAACAGCTCTAAGTCCTAAGAAACAGTGGCAGAAGTGCATGTTTCTAAACAACTACAGTAAGTATTGCACATTGGGATGTGCTCCTACAGAGTGCTTATGGCTGTGGCTCAGATCCACCAAAGTATTTCATCTCTGATTTGAGAATGTAATGAAATAAAAACTGCAGCCAGTTTTCAATCAGGATAGATTTTATGGCAATGCTAATTTTAATAAGGGGAGCTTTCTTACATCAGGAGTCTAAGCATGTACTTAAATTGAAGTGGGGAAATAGATATCATGATAATTCAAATGGACTGGCAGAGAGACTGGGTGATCAGAAATAAGTTATATATATATATATATATATATATATATTCCATAATGCACCTATCAGAAGAGGATAAGATTGGTGTTTAAAAGCTAACAACTTTTTCTGACTCCCCTACCCCCTAAAAATAATGGAATTACAACTGCAACAGTGATTATACTCCATGATTGTAATCCTCACATTATTTACTTCAGAGTAGTCCCATTGAAATCAATAAGGTTACTGCAAAGTAGCTAGTTTGAGAAGGGGATATGTTGGCATTGGGATTTGCCTGGGAGCTATGGTTAGTTTCATATACAAATAAAATCAAGATTGATTAAAATGGGGAAATTTTGCCAACATTTCATGATTAGCACAGTCTTTTAAAAGATCAAACAAGATACAATATTTTTTTAAAAAGCACACACAAATATTTACTTTAAAAGCTTAAGTGTAGCTTAAGTTAAAAGCTTAAGTTTCCATAAATATTTTATTCCCAACGGCATGTTGCAATTTATAATCTCCCACAAACACCAAGGCTCATGCAAAATATCTGCACTTCTCTGACCCAGGCCCATTCCCCAGCTCCCTGCGCAGCATGGCACTTTAGCCACTGGCTGTACTACAATAAGGTAAAGGACTGCTATCCTTCTCCTGCATGGGCTGCCCGGTTAGCCTGGGCATTTCTCTGATTTCAGAATCAAGCTAAGTGAAGAGTTTTCTGATTTATGATCCACCATTTATATTCTGATTCACAGTCCTTAAAAAAAAAACCTGATGTAGTATCATGCTCGTGATTGCAATGCAAAGTCACCACTTCTTTGTGTGAGAGTTGCAGATTCCATAGAGAGGCATGAACAGCAGGAAGAACTGAAATTGATAGTGGCTTGTGGAATCTATCTAGTGAGTGCTTACATGCTTACTACATGGAATCTGTAGCCTCATGGGGATGAAATTGTCTGTAGCCTCTGACAAGACAGTTAACATTACCACTCCTCTGCTGCCCCAGATTTCTGAGAGGGGTAATATAATATTTCTGTTAACCGCAAGGTTGGAGTTAGCTGCCTCCTCACAGGGTTGCAGTGGCTGTATGCCATAGTGGTCGCAATACAGTAAGCTTTTAAATGTGCTTCTATGTGCTTCTCTATGTGCTTCTCTGTTAACTGACTCCACCATTAAGGCAAAGCACAAGAGCAAAGGAGTATGCTGAGAATATCATTTTAAAAATAAATACACAATGATCAAGTGGTGTCTAAGACTATAACCCCAATGGACACTTACTTTTGAGTTACATTCAGGTAAACATGCATAGGATCAGGCTGCACTCCTGTTCCTAAAGTTTCTGATTTAGAGCATCGATGGCATTTAAGCTTGAAGCTTGTAATTAATATTTAGCCTTTTTTCATCCTTCTTTTTTAAATTGCTGTAGCTAACAAAGATCTGGTGATTTTTCATCTGTATCAAGAAGTGCCAGTTCTCTTTTAAAATGTGCAGGGCTTGCAAGTTTAAAGATGATAAGTGAGCCTGTAAAATATAATTTTTTAAAGGTAGGTTTTATTCTTTGAAATATAATCACTGTGGTCTTTTGCTACAGTGAATCAAACATCCTACCTCCAGCAAATCTTGGTAGGGACTATCAGCTTCTAATGGTCAGATTTATTTTTCTGAGAAATAGCGAGCAGAAGAATGCATTGTGTGTGAAGACTGAAACTATTAAGAACAAAAGAAAGCTAGTAAATGGGATCTAACAAGCACTCAGAATTGTGATTAGCATGTCAAAATTAAAATGAAATTAAGAGGCTGTGCATTGTACAGGGTATGCTTCCTGAAAAAGTTAAGACAGTATACATATTTTAAAATAATCATAAATGCAAAATTGTTATGATTCATAAATGAGACTTTAATAATTGGGGAGAACACGGTACAGAATCATAGTACTCTGGTATTGGGATATATCTGAAGGTCACATAGAATAACCTTCTCCACTGTGGAAAGGTTCCTAGTAATTTATCCTCATAGCATACCTTTGAACAAAGTTAGGCCTAGAGACAGTGACTTGTTCAAGGCAGCCCTGTGAAGGAAATTTCTGCTGTGTTAGCAAATGCAGTGCCCCTTATGAAATGCTACTTGCTGGGAAAGCTAGCTCTGAGCATGAAAAAATAGCCATTGTACTCTCCGCTCCCCGGATAAAAACTCGTAGCTCTTTAATAGCATTACCCCATCTAATAGCCTCTCTTTATTCATGTCAATCTCAGTTTCCTGGAGAGGACCTGTAAAGTGAATGAATAAAGAAATTTAGTCCGTTATTTACAATTGTGAAAACATAAGAACATAGGAAGCTGCCTTATACTGAGTCAGACCATAGGTTCATCTAGCCCAGTATTGTCATTTCATTTCATTTATTTCATTTCTATACCGCCCCACAGCCGAAGCTCTCTGGGCGGTTCACAACAGATTGTGCATAAAAACAACAATAAAAACATACAAAATTTAAAAACCAAATTTAAAAACACAGTGTAAAATAACAATCCAAAGTTAATAAAACTAAGCCTACAGGTGACAATCCCCCCCCCCCCCGGTGCTATTTTGAGCTCTTAACTATTGAATGCCTTGGCATAGAGGGAAGTCTTAACCTGGCGCCGACACTGACTGGCCGCAGCTCTCCTGAGTTTCAGGCAGGATTCTTTCCAAGCCCTACCTGGAGGCCGGGGATCAAACCTGGGACCTTCTGCATGCAAAGCATGTGCTCTATCACACTAAGCTCTGGTCCCTCCCTACAGCACCTGGTATTCCAAGGTGGTCACCCATCCAAGTACTAACCAGGCCTGACCCTGCTTAGCTTCCAAGATCAGATGAGATCCAGCTGTTCAGGGCTGTTCAAAGAAAAGAAAATACATGAATCACAGCAACAAATATTAAGCATTGGTACTCTAAAGGAGATAAGATAATGTTTACATTGGTATCCAGCTTAGTCAAGTGCACTAAGGCAAATAGTTAGAGCAAAGGGTTTTTGACAGCTGTCAAAACAAAGGCTTCCTTTTAAACTGGGTTTTTTGACAGGGACATATACAGATTTCAGGGCTGCATATGTCCCTGTCAAAAAAACAAACAAAAAGACCCCATCTTGTTTAGCCCTGTCAGAAACCCAATTTTAAAGGGAAGCCTTTGTTTTAAGAGCTGTCAAAACTGTGTGCTCCTGTAAATGCAGTGGTTTTCCACTTTCCTGAGCACCTTGAGTCTCAGGGAGGAGTGGAAAAGGTGCAAGACACAGAACTGTGAGGTACAAACAAACAAACAAACAAACTAGAGGATCTTGCTTCAAAGGGAGCAATATATATGCCACCTCCTTTTGCAAGCAAAGATCTTCACGCACCTTTGCTTTCACTTGACAGCTCACCATTTGACAGCTGTCAAATGAATGCAAAGTAACAAACCTACTTGCAGCCTCTCTTGGTCAATGTCCATGGTTGATACCTGCTGCAATTTGGACATTGACCAGGCAAGGCTTTTCATTTCAGACCCCTGTAAGTGCACAGGTGTGCATTTGCAAAAGACTGATTTTTAAAAAAAATGCAATTTGTGCCAATTTCAACACACACCCCCGATGCACAAATTGCCACCATAAAAAAACCAGAAATCCACATATTTATTTATTTATTTATTTATTGTATTTATGAATCGCCCATCTGGCCGGCAAACCGGCCACTCTGGGCGATGTACAACATGATAAAATATAAAATACATTTAAAACAGTATAAAATTTTAAAATCTTAACCCACCCCATATTCCCGCCTGAATAGCCATTTTTTTAGTGAGTGGCGGACGCTCAGCAGAGAGGGGGCATGGCGGAGGTCACCAGGGAGAGAGTTCCACAGTATGGGGGCCGCCACATACTGGCACAACTTGGTACAAATCGAGTTGATGCCAGCGGGGTCAGTGTGTGAGTGTGTGTGTGTGTGTGTGTGTGTGTGAGAGAGAGAGAGAGAGAGAGAATGAAATCTGAAGGGCCAAACTGGAAAAATCCATCAGATTTTCACTCCCCCCATGGAATCCTCATACATCCCTACTGCTAAATGACAGAATAGGACTAATAGGAGAGTGCCATGCTTGGGCCTGGGATCAGAGATTCCGGGATGTTTCTATAGAGAATATTAGACAACATTCAAGCATCTGAAGAAAAGATAGACCTTGGTATGAATAAGTGGCATTCCTGTGAACTAAAAGGGACTATGCTGATATTCATCAGCTGTGACTCTGTCCCAATGGTTTTTCCTGTGGTCTATGCTTTGGCAAGCTGTTAGCTCTGTGTCCAGCAGCTGGCCAGTGAAAGAATCTCATCAGCAACAGATGAACAATGATGCCATTGGCATGTGTCCTCCTGCGCATTAGCAATGAAGGATGCCCGGCCACAGGATGCTATAGCAGCTGGTCAGACAAAAGACATTGTTCTGTATTCCAGCAGCTAATTGGGCATTCTGATAATATATGCTCCAAAGAGAGTGACAATCTCGCTCGCACAACAAAAATTCTAAATACAAGTGGGATGCATCAGCGCACATTCAGAGCAAACCTCGTTGAAACATGTTGAGCAAGTCATTTGAACACGTCCGGAAACATGTTGAGCAAGCAAAAGGATATTTTGTTGAGCCGATTGTGAGCACTCAGGAACTGATTATTAACATGGCCTTAACATAGATTTATTTTTAGCACCAATCATAATATTTCAGTATCTGAGTATCTGATTGTGTGCCCAGAGTTAATTATGGAAGTGGGGAAAAACACCCATCTAAAACATGCAGGTGGCAGGTGGTTTTTCTCTAGCCTCAGAATGCATCGTCGAAAGGGGCACTTCTCATTTTAAATATCCTACCTCAAGGGCTTATTATCCCATGTTGTTCATTATAATGTTTTAACCACTAGAAATGTATTCTCTGAAAGCTCCACAGAAATGAACAAGTGGTGTGCACAGGATGATGAATAGTTATCCCAGTAGAATTTGCAAACTATCAATAAAAAGTAAAAATGACAATGAAAACTGTGAAAACAATAAAACCTGTATCTACCTGAAACACTCCGCCTACACAAATGGCTTGAGTATCTAGCTTTCTGCCATGTTGTTAAACTTTCATTATATTTATGTATATATGTAATTTTATTGTCATCTTCTTTCTTTATCCAACCCAGTCCCTTAGCACCTGAATGAGAGTTAGCATATTTTGCTTACTGACATTATTTTTTGAAATCTATAGCAACTAAAGACATACTCTCCGTGGCTGTATTTCAGGTTCCACCCCACCCCCGGCTCTTTCTTTTTCAGCTGTATTGTGGCAAACCAACGTGAGCAAGCAATGGAAAGTGAGGCCTTTATTGACACCTTTATCTGCTCATGCAGCTCACACAGCCCCAGTAATCTATGATGCCATGACAGGAAGTGACATCATCTAGATAAGATGTTCTGCTTTGCTCTGAACAAGCAGAAGGTGCTACACAAATGGAACATGTGCCTGCCCTGCTGTGGTTATGGAGGCTGAGGAATAAAAAACAAGCAATGGGAAGGGGTCTCACTCACTACGGTAGACCATATCTTTGGGAGTGAAGCTATGGAGGCTTGGAAAGCAGTGGCAGCATCAAAGGAGTGAACAGTACCCCTAGCTGGTAAGGCTTCCCAAATGGCCTGACATAAAGGTGGTTCCAATACTTCATCCTATACAAATAACCTTGGTCCTCCACCAAGAGGCTCTTATTATCTACATTAATACCTTCAATGACTTAAGTCCTGGCCCTCCACAAAGGGCTCAAGGATGGGATTGAATTTGGTTTTCTCCTTTTTCCATTAGGTTGATCCCAGCAGATCATCAAGCCAGAGAAAAATGTACAGTTAACCAGGAAAGAGGTGCCTACTATTGACTCGGGACCCTCATCTGGGTGAGCACAAACACCTATCTCCTTTGCTTTGCAGCTGCCATTTCCAATTTCGGTCATGAGTGCTGTGTTTGCACAAGTCTCAGAGGTACATATACTCTTATATGTACTCACATATACATATACATATACATATACATATACATATACATATACATATACCCTTTCTTTCTCTGTCACATTTTTAATCTGCCTTTCTCCAAGGAACTCAGGATGGTACACATGGAATTATCCCATTTTGTTCTTACAAAAACCTAAAGCAGAGTTGGGGAACCTTTGGCTCTCCAGATGGTGTTGAAGTCCAACTCCCATCAGCCCCAGCCATGATGGTAGTTGTAGTCCAACAATATTTGAAGGGCCAGTTTTCCTACCCCTGACCTAAAGGTTGTTTAGCTGATAGACTGCTGGTCACCCAGTGAGTTTCATGGCTTACAGAGGCATCCTGCCCACATTAACTCAGAAGTCAATCCCACATATTTCAATGGAATGCATTCCCTAGTAAGTAGGTTTATGGTTGCAGGTTAATGGGAATTTGAATCCAAGTCTGTCATGTTTAAGCCCAACCTGCTATCCACTACACCATACTACTCTGCATTAGAGAGTGTCTTTTTTAAGTCTTAAATATCCCCAATTATAGATACTAGCTAGCTCATTAAATGGAAAGATTATACAAAAATATTTCTCTTGTTGATAGAGAATGTTCCCCTCCCCCACTGTAAGTCATCTATATTCTTCAAATTTCTATGCAGGGACAAAAATGCAATATGAAACCATTTATCAGCTGAATGCATAATCCTAACCAAAAAAATATCTGTAGGTGACATTTAATCAGTTTCATTGTTTAAACATTATGCATAGCTGTCAAAGGATAACCAGCAGAAGCTCATAGCTTTTATGACATGACAAAATGCTCTTTTGGGTTTCTGCTCTGTCTGATAGCACAACGTTGTTTGTGAGTGATAGGTTTTATCTTTCAGGGGCTAATGTTTAGGTGACAGTGAAGGAAGGAACCAAGATTTTAACTTACCAGCAACCTGATCCAAAACACATTCCATTGAAATGTGGAGCGTACTTTAAGTAAATGTGTTTAGGATCAGGTTGATATCAAAACAAATCCTGTATCCACTGAAGGAAATGGTAAAATTGCTTTTCACTAATGTACTCTGTATACATTTACTCTTGTCATAGCAAGACCTTTGCAGTTAGGCAAACTATCAGTTTAATAATTGTTACATTGATTTTGAAAGATAAGTGCTTGTAAACTCTTCCTAGTATTCATTAAATTCTGACAAGGGCAAATCTCTACCTGGTGAAATTTAAAAATAATTTTAAACAGATTATATTCTTCAATAAATCATTTTTCATTTGGTATGAATATATATAGAGCCAGTGTGGTGCAGTGGTGAGAGTGTTGGGACTGGGACTAGGGAGATCCAGGTTCTAGTCCCCACTCGGCCATGAAACTCTCTGGGTGACTTTGGGCCAGTCACTGCCTCTCAGCCTAACCTACCTCACAGAGTTGTTGTGAGGATAAAATGGGGAGGAGGAGGAGGATTATGTAAGCTACCTTGAGTTCCTTGCAGGAAAAAAGGCGGGGTATAAATGATATATATATATATATATATATATGATGACATTTGAACACTTGAACATGACGATGATGATGATGATGATGATGATGATGATGATGATGATGATGACAGTCTAAATACGAAGTCACCAAATGTGTGACCCCAGTAGAAAATTGACCCCAAAATCCCAACTGCAAAGAAAATGGATGCCAACAAAGCATGAGAAATAAATGCACAGGCCACAATACATGGATGTAAACAATATGTGTGTGTGAGAGAGAGGGGGGGGAGATTAAATATGATTTGGGGATTTAAGGAGATAGGTGTTTGTCCTTACCCAGATTAGGGTAATTTGGAATGTCTCTTGTTCCACTACCGTATTGTCCCTCCTAAAAAGCTGCTCCAGAAAGCCAGAGGTGCTTCTGATGCCACACAAGGAGTTTCAGTCAGAATGGTAAATCCAGAAGACTTGTATGCATATGCAGTAGCATATGAGTGGATGCAAATTCTTTGGATGCCAACTGTTTCACCTGTACTGTCCAGACTAATCCTGAACACCTGGCACTTTTTGTAGATTTTTAATGAAATACATATTTCTGTGTAATTATTTCTGATGGTTAGTATAATTTTACACACTGACCCGCCCGCTCTTTCCATTTCTTTTCTATGTGCCACATAACATTCATTTATTTCCTGTTTCTAACTCCTTTCATGACTTTATAATTCCAATTCCTAAGTGCATAAAACTGAAGAGCAGAAACAGGCATATGTCTTCAAAGGAGACTTTTCACAGAATAGTTCTTTGAAGAAGTAGTAAATTCACTGCATATATTTTAATCTGGTGTGTGTGTTTGTTTTTATTTGATTTAAGGAAATGTAATGTTTTCTAATGCTATGTGGTTACACTATTTGTCCTGACAATTATTCTCTTTTTTTGTTGACCAGAAGATTCCATCTAGAGAATCATGTACAGAAGTATCAAGAAAGCCGTGTCATAAAAAAAAGAAACTCCAAGCAGTTATTGACCTGAAAATTGCTACTGAAAAACTAATGGCATAGGAATACCTCTAAATCTAAAAGCATCCAGCATACATATAATACCAGTTGTAACATGACCATGTAACTACTGATTCCAGTGAAGGATTACAGCTACCGGTAACCATTATTTTTAAAAGGTTATAAATAAAAAGGGGCTCTGTAGTATACACTCCCTCTATCCAAGTAGGGTGGCCACTTACGCACTGCCAAAAAAGAGAGAGGAAATGCATCAACAAAAAAAGAGAACAAAAGAGTACACCAATTTGCATAAAATGTGTAGGGACTATTTTATATGCATGGATGGAAATTCTGAAATAATGACTGTAATTTAGATATACAATACATCTCACCAGAGCAGGGAAGACTGTGACCAGGTGACCTGTATGCCTGCTCAGTCTCCTGTCTAGGGCCAACGGCTTTTGGGCAACCTCAAGAACCTTGTTCTCCCTTCTTATGGTTCTTTATCATTAAACCAACCCTGGACTGGACAGCCCTTCAAACAGAGGATGCCTTCAAATAGAGGACTGACCTCTGACAGCCCTTCAAAATAGAGGACTGTCCTCTGTAAAGTAGGACATGTAAACACTATTGTCTCCAAGGCCTTAGTTCTAGGGATATATGTATGTCAGTTTTAGTTCCTGTCAGTCTCTCATTTTTACAATCTTAAATTTGGTTCATTCTCAACTTTGAGGTGTGTGTTTTTTTAAGTTCACATGAAAATTCTTATACATTTTTGTACATATTTCTCCCAATATATGAATTTTGTATGCAGTTTTGCCTAATATTCATATGTTTTGCAAACAATGTTCTGAATATAATGCATTGTGGAACAGTATTTTCAGCAATATACATATATTTGTATGCAGTATTTTGATTGGAGAACTCCATTGCAAAATTTTGGAGAAGTGCAATTTGTAAACAATAACTGAGTTTTAGTTCATGAAAAAATGTGAAATTAGTTACATGCACATTAAAATGTGATCCAAATAATTTCCCCCCCATCCCTACTTATTTCTATAGGTCATTGATGTCTGCAGCTTCCTCAAAAGGTCTTTGATATTATTGGTTTGGTCTCTGCTGGTTTATTCCTTCCCTATGGGTGAGCTAGAACCTGAGATAATATCGTAAGAGGAACCATTCTGACACTGATCTGCTGGTATAAAACATTATCACAAAACTGATTCTAAGGGAATCAATTTCCAGTGTTTAATTCCATGCAAAGAATTTACTTCATAGGTTTACAGGAGGTAAAATGCTAAATCTTTCTAGTATATCCTGACAATGTATCATTAACCTGTGAATTGAGGCCAAAATTAGCTTTTATACTCATACTGTATCTTCCTCAAGCCCCAGATCAGTGGAAATTGCCTCATTACTGGCTCCACCAAACCCTCATTTTAGGGCACCAATGGACATGAGGATGAATTAAATGTTCATCCTGTCCAAGGATAATACTAGTGATTGACTTTTGTTTTGCAATCAATTACTTATTGGCAGATGTAGGGCTAAATGGGGAAAAAAAGGAGAGAAATCAATGACAATGGGGCAAAGAGCAAATCAATTGCTGAATTTCTCATTAATGCACAGAATGCACAGTTTCACTCATTTTGACACAGAAAAAAATTAAATCCCAGCCTTTATGTCCTGTTGCATTGAGAACGAAAAGGGAAAAGGGTCAACTATGCATAATGAATGTGAATCTACAATTTCTTTAGATCAAAAAGCCCTTGAAGTTCTGAGATTCATTTTTAAACAGATTTATGATCCCCTGTGTAAAATCCAATAGAAATCATTAGAAATTATGGATGAGCAGTTACAATACTGTGGAGAATTGCAGACCTGCTTCCACATACTTTATAGGCTCGTTTCATGCAGCAGTACAAAACAATATTGGTAAATTCCCTGCCTACATAAATCAACCAATTCCTGCCTTCTCCCCTATGGCACATCAATTATCTCTTTAGGAGGAACAGCAACCCCTTCTTTTTTTTAATACCATCACCCCAATCTAGACCCTCACCTACACTCCAATAAACAAGTGAAGCATATTGGTTCTTGTGCACACAAACTGAAGGAGCACACTTGCCTATACAAGGGAATGAGCCCATAGAACTACTGCTCCAAATAGGCAGCCTTTTAGGTGTATGGTGGAGTACTGGATAGGGGTTGATCTGTTGTTCCGTAAGCATACACTGATGATGAAAGCTTTTGTTTCAACCCCATAATCAAAAGAAAAAGACATGCATTTGAGAGTAGAGTTTAGCCAATTCTGTACTAGTCAGAAATAGGTGAAGAGCGTATCCAAAGCAATGTCACATAGGGCTCGGTTGAGCTTCTGAACCTTCAAGGCCCCTGCCCAAATTTGGGGTGGTTGGGGGTAAATGAGGGCACAAAACTGATCTTCTGCTCACACAAGCCAGGGCACATTATTTGGGCTGATATGCCCTACCCACTGCAGCTACACACACCCCTGAACAATGTGGGGCATCATGCAGAGAGCTGGTGTTGGTAGGAGTAATGGCAAAAAATAGATGTCCTGCTGCCTTGTGTGAGTGTAAATGCTTTTCCCCTCATGCAAAGTCACACTTATATACAGCCCTATGTGATTAGAACTATCACACCACCATAGTAAGGCAACATGTAATTGGGTCTCTGTGGATCTCCCAAGTACAGATCTCAACAGGTTGAAACTTAGGGTGACTTCCAAACCCACGTTTGAGATGAAAAACAACCACAGTACTTGAAGAGCTCTGAATATTTTGTCTCTGTTATAAGTTAGAACATATCAAATTATTTGGTGAATGGCCCAGGCAAAAAGAAAGAGCTACTTTAGAAGCACAGTCCCCCCTTGTTAATTTGATGTAACTGGAGGAAAAGCTTGTGCTCTGTAGTGGCATTAAATTTGATGATATCACTGATGCTTTTTTAACCTTGAAAATCTATGAAAGTTGCTAGAGTGGGAAGTAGTCAGTTTTATTGGCTATCATCTTTGCTAGGTTATATGATTCACACATTTTGGATTTGAAGTAAGGGCAAGAATTTACAGGTAGTTGAGGAGCAAGCTATTATTTCATATAAGCAGATCTTTATTCATTGTTATACTATGTTAATTTTAATCTTTGAACTCCAGTAATAGAGCTACACGATTTTGTTGTTACATGGGACATTTATTCTCTTTTTATGTTACTGCCCAGGAAATAAAAGTTGGCTCTTCAGATTCATCTCCATTTAAATAGGCATTTACTGATTTGTACATTTCAGAATTAATTGTTAGCAACTTTTATCATCATCATCAGGCGATCACTCGTGACCGAGTAAGATTGTCTTCCGGGATAAAAGGAGGAAAATTCTAAAGAAGATTGTGTAGACTCTAGCGATGGGTCCGTAAGTGACTGTGGAGGCCAATTCTAGATCCACACAGCTTCCCACAGTGAGGACACAGGTTACCAGATAGAAGATGGTCCTGTAAAGGATTCATTTGACGTGCTTTTCGCTTAGCACGTTTCTCCCTTCCACCTTGCACTCGGGCTTCTTCAAAGTCCATGGAACCTTTGTGAAAGGCCAACCTCCATTTAGATCGTTCATGGGCCAGAGCTTCCCAGTTTTCGATGTTTATATTGCATTTTTTTAGATTAGCCTTATGAACATCTTTAAACCTCTTATATTGACCACCGATATTCCGCTTTCCATCCTTGAGTTGGGAGTAAAGTAACTGCTTTGGGAGACGGCAGTCAGGCATTCGAACAACATGACCGGTCCACTGAAGTTGGCGTTGAAGGATCATTTTTTCAATGCTAGTAGTCTTTGCTTCTTCCAGTACACTGACATTTGTTCGCCTATCTTCCCAAGTAATTTGCAGGATTTTCCGGAGGCAACTTTTATATGTATCCCCTGATCCAGCAGTTCTAGTACACATTGTAGTGGCTTCATATGCACAAGTTTATTTTATTTAAAATTATTTTCAGCTGCCTTTAAGGGGGAAACCATCCCACATGTATCTCCATGGAAACTGGGAATGCTGGTTCACTTCTATGTCTGGGAAAGATATGCATTTTCATGATACTGAGCATATGGAGCATTCCACAGCACTGATATCCATGGGGAGGTCTCTGCTTGAATGGTGCTCTGGATGAACATTACAGCATAGGATTAAGGCAATACTATATTCATTCAAGTACATGAAGATAACTTAAGATGTGTTTGACCCCACATTTTGTAACATCATTGACTTCCAAAGGGGAAATGGCAGCGGTGGGCAATGGTCTTTCCTCTGAGAGAGAGAGAGAGAGAGAGAAAGAGAGAGAGAGAGAGAGAGAGAGAGAGAGTTCGGACAAAAAAAAAAGGAGGCAGCAAGTTAAGCGGTTCCTCCTCCAGTTGAAATTATTCACCCATTTTTTCCCTGCCCTGAAAACTGGCCCCCAATTTCAGTGGCCATTTTGATTCAGGCTGAGCTAGCCACCATTGGTCAACTCATTATTATTTTCCATGCCAGCCTTCCTTCTTATTTATTTAATTTATTTATTATATTTATACCCCGCCTTTTTTCCTGAAAGGAACCTAAGGCAGCTTACATAATCCTCCTCCTTCTCTCCATTTTATCCTCACAACAACCCTGTGAGGCAGGTTAGGCTGAGAGTCCGTGACTGGCCCAAAGTCACCCAGTGAGTTTCATGGCCGAGCGGGGACTAGAACCCGGATCTCCCGAGTCCCAGCCCAACACTCTAACCACTACGCCACACTGGCTTCTTTGGCTGGTGCATGTGTTGGAAGTAACTTTCCCCCTAACTGAACTATAAAGTTAGTTGTGTTCAAGTTGCAATTAGGTCAAAAATACTTTTTCTCAGGGATTTTATTTTATTTTTCTAAAAAGGCACAACATTCTGAATTTATGAAGAAAGGTATCATTTTGCTTTTAAATGCACTTTGTGTATAATTTTCTATTTTTATTTCACCAATAAAAGTTTGTGTATTCTCCAGCAAAGCATATCAGGTTTAGTGATAAATCTGAACAATCATGACGAGCCCATAGTTTGACTTTTTATTTTTATTTATATTGATTATATCATAAAAAGTCCATAATACAGTTCCACTATACAACGTTTCTGTCAGAATAAGTGAAACATACTTTTTGCTTTAATTTCTAAGGGCCAAAGTGCAAACATGTGACACAGGATAGCTGTGATCAGAAATCATCATGACAATGGCCCTCAAAATTGCCTATCCATTCTCGGGTAGCAAATTCTAAGAGGGGTGGCATGAATATCAATGCAGCCACCTGATAAGAAAGTAAGTTTAGGTTGTGGCCTTAAACATTAAAGTAAACGATATGCTTCTAATCCAATAGTTTCAATGGTCTGCTGCCCGTATGGCCGAAATACATGGAGCACTGTGTGCCAAAAACAAACATCATCCAAAGTCCACTGTGTAACATTATGGGAGTTGTAGTGCCAAGCAAGATGACAAAGCATGCTAAATTGTTCATAAAGGAGCATGATTCCCCCGCCCCCAAGGACTGACTTGCCTTTCCGTAGAAGGACCTTAGTACCATCCACTCTACAGCAACTTCCACATTGAAAATCAAACGTCATAAAAATTCAGCACAGTGTGACAGTGATAGTTAAAAGCAACAACTTAATCCCAACCTTAACACAATATGAACACCAAAGAAAGTCATATACATTGAAAAAACACAAATCCAGCTCCATATCTGTTTCAACGCGTCATAATATGAGCCCTATTCATGTATTCTATGGGTTAGTTACACTAACGCATGTGGAGGAAGAGCAAGAATGGGCATGCTAGCTCTACCTCCCCTCCATCATCATTCTTGCCACTCTCCTCATGCGTCGGATGATCTTGTGAAGTGGGGATCCTCTTCTATCCATAGAGGCTCTCTGCATCATGTAGAACCCTGGTTTTCCACAGAGTTTTCATAGATATCGTATACACATAGGTGTATACCTGTATGTGTATACAATATACACAACAAAAGAGAAGGACCTGAAAAGGAACAAACTCAGACAAGCAAGATTTTGGGCCTTAACATAAATCAGTATAAATCCATCCATGTACCTCATTTAAAAATTAATACATTTTAATAAGGATTCAGTGCTGATAGCTAAAGCCGTAGGACACCTCCAGCCTGAGGCTGGGCTGTTGCATCTTTTTGTATGGAGCCTTTGAAGCTGCTGTTGCTTAGGCTAAAACCAATCTGAACTACTCAAGGGAGAAATCATTGGTATGATGTGTGTGTGTGTGTCTGTACTCATGGATGAGTTTTAACTGTTGCTAATAGAATGGAGAAGACAGAGTATGTACAAATGATTCACTTTTCCCATGTGCTGTTAATGGCCAATTTTGGATTTTGACAATAGTTTCAACAACAAATGGCATAGCTCCAGCTAAAAAAAATAAGTGGATCTAATTTTCACTAGATAGAAAAGGCTTTCTATGTCAAGGAGGAGAAAACAACATGCAAATTTCTTCAAGTATTTCCCTCCAGTCAATAGACAGAGGCTGCCACTAGTGCTAGTCCCAGGAGACTAGGCAGTTAACCTGAGGTACAGCTCACCAAGAATTAATAATAAGGAATGAGCATTTGCAAATCTACAGAGTGAATTTCTGTCAACAATATGTACACAGATTTCCCCCCACACAGCTGGAATGTGAAAGACGGGCTTGCTCATCGTTCCAGGAAGGTTTGAGTCTCAGCACTTCTTTTTGTAGAAGCAAAACTCTGAGGGTGAGCAGGGGAAATATCAACATGAGCCTTCTCCTTCTCGATTCAAGGTACTACTGAGTTGAATGAGGAGTCTATCGTGGATGGCACTGGTTTATTTGTTTTTAAGGTGGAGTTCAGCACTTATCTCCTGCCGCAGGGGAGAAAGAGGCCTGTATGTATTCATTCCCCCTTTTTTCACAAGAAGTGGTCATAGATTTCATAGATCATAGAGTTGGAAGGAGCCTACAAGGCTATCGAGTCCAACCCCCTGCTCAATGCAGGAAACTAGAGGAGGGGTCTCCCATCCAAGTAATAACCGGGCCTGACCCTGCTTAGCTTTCCACACTCAGACAAGTTGAGCCAGCATAAGCCACAGGCCAGTAAGGACTACCATAAGTTTGCTGAAGGCATACATGAATTCAGTACAACAACACAGAATACTGTATGCACATGTAGGAACCAATGCAGAGAACCTTTTCTGTGCTGGTGTTTCAGCTTTGGAATCCTTTCCCAGGGAAATTTGCCTGGCACCATTATTATTCTGTTTAAGTGCTGGCTATGATTGTTCGGTTCCTCCAGGTTTTTTAAAAATTAATAATTTTTTACTGTTTTATTATGTTTATACTACACTGCTGGACCCTGCTTCTACCCCCTACACGTTCTGACCATACTTCATTCACCCATGCACAACTTTTACTGTAAAAATCAGATTCCCCCTTCTTCCCACTTCATATGTTTACAGGGTGGAGATATGATTAACAAATGCATCTGTCCCTGTCATATGTAGTCTAGTTGTGCAATGACTGGCTTTCCTGTAAGGATGGCACTTATCTGTTTCTCATCAAAGGTAAGGTTCTGGTTATGACTGGTAAGCCCTATCTGACAGGCTGCCTGAAAGACCACATTCTCCCAGACTACTCTGCCTGGGTTTTCAGATCTTCCAGGGAGCCCTTTCTCTTAGTCCCACCACCATCAGAGGCATGGATGGTGGGGATGCAGGACAGGGCCTTCTCAGTGCCTGCTCCCAGGCTCTGGAGCTTCCTCCTGAGGGAGGATAGGTTAGGCAAAGACATTTTTATACATGCAGGCATTTGCCATGCAAGCTGGTCTCCTGCTGAACAGGTTTCAATTGGGTTGGGTGTTGCCTATTCCTTTTATTGTTGTATTGTTAATTTATTTGTTTTTATATGTTTTAATTCAGTTTTGTTTTAAGCTCAGTTTTATTACTGTTAGCCACCTTGAGCACCATTTTTGGTGGAAAGGCAGGATATCAATTCAATTTAAATTCTCCTCCTCCTCTTCCTGCCTCCTCTTCCTCTTGTGTCTCTTCAGTAGTTTGATTCTTCATTGTTATGCATGCATTCCATCAGAGAGGGCTAGCACCTTGCCTTAAGAAACACTTTGACTTAAGAAGGCCTCTTCAATGTCAGAGGAAAAAGGACATTGCTGGTAATGTGAAGTGAGAGATCATCCCAGATTCCCTTATGCTATCACAGGGAACTCTGAGGACACCATCACTTGGTACAGAGCCACCTGTCAGCTCCCGCCAGACCCCTTACCAAGGGAACACCTCGTCATGACTGGTGCTGGCCAAAATCATGCTACTGATGTGCACATGCTGATATTAGTATTACATGCTGAAACTGAACCTCGACAAGACCGAGTTACTTCTGGTGGGGGACAAGGGGAGGTTAGGGGATGTTGACCTGGTGCTGAATGGGGTACATCTCCCCCTGAAGGACCAGGTCCGCAGCTTGGGGGTCATTCTAAACTCCCAGCTGTCCATGGAGGCTCAGGTGGCGGCTGTGAGCCGGGCGGCGCTATATCAACTCCATCTGATACGGCAGCTGCGCCCCTACCTTCCTAATCACCTGCTCCCATCAGTGGTTCATGCCTTGGTCTCCTCTCGCCTAGACTACTGTAATGTGCTCTACGTGGGGTTACCCTTGAAGACAGTTCGGAAGCTACAGCTGGTACAGAACGCGGCGGCTCGCCTGGTTAAAGGCAGCCGCCGCCGGGATCACATAACGCCAGTGCTGAAGGATTTGCACTGGCTACCAGTTGCTTGCCGAGCTGAATTCAAGGTGTTGGTTTTGACCTTTAAAACCTTATACGGCTCCGGTCCAGTCTTTCTCAAGGAGCGTCTCCAGCAACACCAATTGGGCCACTCAACAAGATCTGCCACAGACGGCCTTCTCCTTGTCCCTTCAGCCAGAGCAGCTAGACTGGTCGGGACGAGGAAGAGGGCCTTCTCTGTGGCAGCCCCCGTACTGTGGAACTCTCTCCCGAGTAACCTCCGCCATGCCCCCTCTCTGCTGAGCTTCCGTCGCTCATTAAAAACCTGGTTGTTCAGGCGGGAATATGGGGTGGGTTAAAATTTTAAAATTTTTATATTGTTTTAAATGTATTTTATTGTTTTTATTTTTTTTTTTTTAAATATATTTTTTATTTAAATTTTTTCCGAATAATATATAAAATACAAATACATAACATACATAAAAAGAAAAGGAAAAATAATAATTAATAACATATAAACTACAAAATACATAAACATCCAAATTATACTACAAATAACCAAAAACTTAAACAAACAACTACCTATACAAATAATTAAAAAAAAAAAAAAAGAAAGAAAAAACACATATACTAAACCCCCACCCACACATATAATGTTTCCCCCCCTATAGCCGGGACCCATTTATCCCGCTCATGGCCTACCACACCGTCAAGCGGGGGGGGGGCCGAAAGGATCCACCACCTGCTCATGGCAGCAGCTGTTCTTCTCCTCCCGATTAAACATTGATCATATTATTAAACCTATTAATCCTGCACCTATTATATCCTGGTTACCTAATATTATATCCCAATAAGGAAAGAGAGAAAAATAGAGTTGAGAAAATTTTATAAGTATTAGTATCAAAAAATATTAATATTATATCCCAATAAGGAAAGAGAAAAATAGAGTTGAGAAAAATTTGTAATTATTAATACCAAAAATATTAATATTAACAAATAAAACTTAAATCATAATTTTTTTTTTTTTAATATTACACTTCTACCACACCAATCGTCTTTCTTTCTATCTTTGCTTCCATCCGAACACATAATCCTTAGCGCAGCTCACCACCAACCGCTCCTTGCTCTGCCTGTGGTCCATCTCCATCTTCTTCCAAAAGTCCCTTTTCACGCAGTAGCTCCATTCCTTGACTCCAAGATGTAATCCTATGTTTTTTCCCATCAAACATAAAAGTTAAATATACTGGGTACCCCCAGCTATATGAAATTCCCTTCTTCATCAGAACAGTAGTGCAAGGTCTCACGCTACGCCTCCAATTAATTGTTTGTGAACATAAATCATTGTAAATTTGCACGGGAGCTCCTTGATACATCAGCTGATCAGATTTCTGCCTAATTGCTTTCATAAATAATTCCTTTTTATAATAGTTGGCAAAACTCATAACTACATCTCTGGGAGTTATTCCTCCCCTTTTGAAAGCCACTCTGTAAACACGCACAATATCTTCTTGTTTCCATTGAAATTCAGGGGCCAATAATTTTAGCCAGTCCAAAATCATATCTCTCAAATTCCTGCCACCTTCCCTGCCACCTTCTGGAAATCCTCGAAGTCGGGCATTGGACCTCCGCTCTCTGTCCTGAAGGTCAATAATTCTCCGCTCCAATTGATCAAATCTTAAATCCTGCTCCTGAATTTTTTCAATATTATCTTTCACTCCTTTTTCCACCACTATAACTCTGTCTTTCATAACTTTCATATCAGCAGTGATTCCCAAGACTGATTTTTGTATTTTTTGAAGCTCAGTTTGAACCTCTGACACAATCTGCTCTTTGTTTTGATTCAACTCAGCTTTTATCATCACTTGAAAACGTGCCAGCAATTCATCAAGATTCATTTCTTTTTGTTTTAATTTCACCACGGAAGAAGTACTGCCTTCCTCAGATTGCCTTGCAGTTGATTGGTCATTATTGCTGTCCATTCCAGCCGACATCTTCCTATTATTGTTTTTATTCTATGTACATTGCCCAGGGTGGCCGGTTGCCGGCCAGATGGGTGATAAATAAATATAAATATAAATATAAATAAATAAATACATCTTTCTCTATAAAGTCTCCAGTCACTTGCTAAGCATAATTTATGGCATATTTTCTGCATCTTCCTTCCATGTTGCAGCAAGAGAAAAGAATGTTCATGTTCAGAATAGTGTGTTGGCTTCAACTGAGCAGCATTATTAATGCATTACATTAATCAGCAAACAGGTCCCAACCCAAACACATAAGTAATGAATTGGGCTCAGGTTATTGAATTTAATATTTGTATAGCACAATGAACAATCAATTCTATCATATGTAGTATTGATTCTATCATTTTCAGTAAAACAGCCACATACAGACTGCACAGTTATTAATAACCATTTGTTTTATAGATTAAAATGATCAACTGATGTTAAAACAAAATAACTTCAACACTGATATATATATATATATATATATATATATAATCTCATCAAAGCTGTGAATTTCAATAAGATTTGCTATTGCTTATGGTTTTAAATTTTATTTTATAACTCAAAACAAAAATGAGTTAAACTAAATTAATGAATTCTCTTCCCCCAACCCCTTGTAGCTGGGGGTGGGGAGAATTTTGTGCATGAAGACGGAATTAGAGCGAGACCATCATGGTATAATGTTCATGCTCCAACATTATACCATGCCCGGCTGCCCCACCCTCGGCCTCTTTCATTTTCAGAGAGCTTCGGCTATTTGGCGGTATAGAAATTAAATAATAATAATAATAATAATAATAGTAGTAGTAGTAGTAGTTGTTGTTGTTATTATTTGTGGCTCCCTCCCTGCTAGGAGTGTGGGCTCTGCTGGTTGCCTGTTTGGGGGCCGAGTAGGAATTTTAGCTCATTGTCTCGATTGGCCTAAGGCACAATGTGCGTGTTTGACCTACTCTACACTGTGATGCAGGGTTTGGGATTTAATTATGATTGTTTTGGTTAATTCAGTCGCATTTGGCAGGTAAGTGCGGGAATAGGCAGTGGGGTTAGGGTTGGTGAGCATCCAATGGCACCTTCATGGTGACTGGCAAGACCCGAGGCTCCTCGCTAAGGGTTTCACGGCCCAGATAAAGATTGCCTTTGAGGCTGACTCACCTCGCCTGCTTGGAGTTTTGCGGCTCCGTGAGGTGGTGACATTGGGAAAGCCTCCCAGCACCAGGATGGTGTAAAACTGGGGTGGATGGGGTGGTGAGTTACAGGTGCCACCCCTTGGGGTTGGATGCGTCACCCAAAAGACCTCTACTGGCCACTGGCCAGTATAGTTAGTGACCCGCACTTCTTCCCTTCACAGATTTTGATTATACAATAAATGTGGCCCTAATTTACTCCATACTTACTGTCTTGACTTGTTATTTCATCCTTTACATGCACAATGCTTTCAGAAAGCAGCAAGCGCTTATTTTCTTTCAGCTTCTAACAAGCTACTTGCTCCATGTGATGTGTGATACACCCCCCTACAAACACACACACACACACACACACACACACAAGCAACATCAGAGTGTGGATGGCCCAAAATATCAAGTTCAGGAAGCAAAATATCAAGTTCAGGAAGCAAAATATCAAGTTCAGGAAGGCAGACCTAGTGTCAAATAGAGATTTCAATAGACAAAGCGGCATTTCTTAGAAAGAGTTAAAGGTTATCACTTTTTTTTGGTACTTTATACTAAGTTAAAGCAATGAGGTCATCATTCTGTTTTATTTTTAATTAAAGGTATTTTGATTTGTGCCTTTGTCAAGCATATCTAGTTCATAGGCTCATGCCTTGTTTCAAACCAGAGATACAGCTGCTCTTGAAAAAGAATCAAATGCAGCCTGAAACACAATGGTGTGTATTGGGGGGGGGGGAGTAGGATAGCCCTTTCCCGCCTTCTTTAAATGGCATTTCAGTTGTCCAATGACATTTTGTTGGTGCTCCATGTCCAGTGGCCTGTCGTATGTCATTCCAGCTACGAGGCCATTCTAATTTCATGCAGCAGCCTTAATGGCATGCTTTGGAGCCTTCTGTATCTCGGAACTGGTGGCTGTGTCTAAGACTGATGCGTCTGACAGGGCCCTTCAATTCTCTGATCTCCGTTTTACGGCATTGGGCATACAACAGCTCCTGTTACGTAGGTCTAAGTCCAACCAGATGGCACGGGGTGCGAGCATAACCCTTTACCTGGCCTCCACTGAGGAATTGTGTCCTGTCACTGCTTTGCGTACTTCCTTTAGTGACCTGGGTCCTAGTGCAGGCCCATTGTTTTGCCATGAGGATGGCTCCCCCCTGACGAAATTTCAATTTTGGGCTGTTGCCAAGTCAGCCTTGCTGGCTCTGGGACTTCCCGACATGTGTTTTGGCACCCACTCTTTTCAGATTGGTGCCGCCTCTACTGCCGCCACTCTGGGCTTTCCCGCAGACAGGGTCCAGGCGGTGGGCCAGTTGGCACTTTCAGGCGTATCATTCTTATGTACACAAGTTGCCGTGATTGGTGTTGCTGCTTATATTTTCTCTTTCCAGGTCCCCGGAATGGAAGGAGGCCAGTTTGTGTGCTTATGTGCGGGCACAGTATGGCGTTCTCGGCAGCGCGGAGAGCTGCTAAGTCGGGCTTGGGATCTCAACTTGGGATCGGTCGACTGGCTGCCATCCAGTGGTTGGGTCAGCGTGGAATGCAGTGGCAGAGCCCCCTACCCACATTGTTCTGGTCTGGCCTGGTTGGCCTGCCCCCGCAAGTGCTGCTGTTGCATTTCGGGGGAAATGATTTAGGCTTGCTCAAGGGCAAGGCCTTGATATTGCAAGTGTCTGCAGACCTTGCTGTGATACGGCAGTGTTGGCCGGAAGTCCAGATTGTCTGGTCTCATATTTTGCTGCACTTCTGTTGGCGGGGTGGTGGAGACCCCAGAGGCCTGAACAGAGCAGGCAGGAAAGTGAACAGAGAAATTTTCAGGGGCCTTGCCTTGGAGGGATGGGTTTTGCAATTCCTTATCCCATGATATCCTTGGCCCAGAGGGATCTGTACTGGCTGGACAGGGATCATTCGTCCAATGTGGGGAATGATTTGTTTCTCATGGATCTGCAAAGGGCCCTGCTGGAATTTATTTACTTTTTAGGTGACTGGCAGTGGCAAGACCCGAGGCTCCCCGTTGCTGGGTTTTGTGGCTCAGTTTGTGGGAGATAAGGCTCGCCTTTGAGGCCGACTCACCTCACCCTCATTGGTATTGTGCGGCCCCATGAGGTGGTGACCGTGGGAAGGCCTCCCAGCACCATGGTCAGGGCCGGCGCTACCGCTAGGCAGACCCAGGCGGCTGCCTAGGGCGCGTGGCGGAAGAGGGCGCAAACTCTGCGCCCCTTCCTCGCCTCCGGCGCGCTCCTGCCCTGCCTGCCTGCCGCCTCCGCCGCTCCTCCCCGCCCGCTTGCCGGCCGCTGCCGCCGCAGCAGCAACCACCCCCCCCGCGTGCGCGCGCCCGCCAACCATCTACCTACCTTCGTCCCATCGCGTCGGAGGAGGAGGCAGCGGCAGCAGCAGCCAGCAGCGGTGGGCGGTGGGAAGGTAGGTGGTTGGCGGACGGGCGCGCGGTCGCGCACGCGCGCGGGGGGTGTTGCAAAGCAGGGCTGCTTTGCTCCGGAGGCCCCCCCACGGCACGAGGGGGGGCGCCTAATATAATTTGGCCTAGGGCGCCAAACAGCCCTGCACCGTTCCTGACCATGGTGGTATAAAACTGGGGGGTGGCGAGTTGCAGCACCACCCCTCAGGATTGGATGTTTTGCCTATAAATAGCTCGACTGGCCAAAGACCAGTTTAATTAGCACCCACATTTCTTCCCTTCACAGATCTTTGATTATTCAATAAAAGTGGCCCTAATTTTACACCATATCTTGTGTCTCAACTCTTTATTTTCCCTTTACATGTGCAAATAGAAATTATGCATTGATCTCTCACCTCCTGCCCATAAAACATCTAGTAGAAATGAAGCTTATTCTGATTTCAAGACATTCTGCACTTCTGCACCTCTGCTCCACATCATTGGTTGGTGGGGAATAGCAAAATGTGGAAATTCATGACTTTAGCCCACTCTAGAAGTCAGGACTCTGTGAGTGGAAGTCCAGGCAAATTGCTTCAATTATGCTAATCATCTATTCAGGGGGTGTGACAGCCCCCACTCAAACTCTTCCCCCATAGATAATTGGTGCTTGGTATGCACATTCTGGGCTCCTGGATTGTAGGGATGTATCCACGAGTCTCGGGTGGGCTGAGAGCAGGCCAAAATCGGCCCGCTCGCCCCCCCCGAGACTCTTGTGCCTTACTTGGCTGCCGCTCGATCCATCGATCCATGCTGTGCCGGCAGCACGGGGTCCCGTCCCGTCATTTCCGGCTGCCAGGAAGTGACACGATGGGACCCCGCGCTGCATTTTTAGCGTAAAAAAACAGGGAAACCTGGCTTAAAACAGCCGTGATTTGCTACTTGTGGCCGTTTTAAGCCGGGTTGTCCTGGTTTTTATGCTAAAAACGCAGCGCAGGGTCCTGTCACGTCACTTCCTGGCAGCTGGAAATGATGCGACGGGACCCTGCGCTGCCGGCGAGGCGGATCGAGCAGCGGGGGGGATTCGCACCTTGTGGGGGGGTGCTCATCGAGAAAAGGTGAGCACCTCCCAAAGTAGGTTTTTACATCCCTAGGATTGGGGCCGAGAAACTACTCACAGCACTCGCTAATGCATCTATATCCTCCGTCTGGACCAGGATTAGTATCTTCATGTTTTAATAGTGGCATGCACTCCTTCATAGATTGCATAGATTATAGAGTTGGAAGGAGCCTACAAGGCTATCGAGTCCAACCCCCTGCTCAGTGCAGGAAACTAGAGGAGGGGTCTCCCATCCAAGTAATAACCAGGCCTGACCCTGCTTAGCTTTCCACACTCAGACAAGCTGAGCCAGCATAAGCCACAGGCCTTCATAACTGAAAATGAAATCAATCATGGTAAAGACAGAGTGAGCAATCTGCATAGTGGGTCAGGCATGAAAGACTTGTTCATAAAGATGCTAGTTGAAATTCTAAACCAAAGCATGCAGGATACTAAAAAATTGCATTAAAAATGTCCCAAATGGGAAATCACAAGTTGTTGTTAAAAAAAAAAAAAAAATCAGACCAGCAGGCATTTTAATTTTAATATTTTAATAAATTTTTCATCTGCATCTTGACAGGTCTGGGAGCTGGAGAACCACAGAGAAGGAATAAATCCCATATTTCCGAACAAGCATTTAAAGATTTACTAAGTCCTTCTCTACACGATTAGTGAAAGTATATCATGACCTAAGCACATGTTATCCTTTGTGTTCTTTTGTTCCGCATTAAAAGTGGCTTGTCTCTTCAGCATTGTGAGCTGTGGCTTAAGGGGGAAAATACCTGCATGTGTGATTTCTCTGTGCATATACATAACACCTCTGTGGGCCTTGGTGGGATGTTGAGTACTCCCACCTTTGACACCATTAGAAATGGAGCATTCTCAAGACTTGATAGGATAGTCTGTTCCATATTTGCTTTTGGCTAAACATGTTCACTGTGTGTGGGATCTAGGGCTGATCTAAATGTCTGAGCTCCCTGAATTTTGGCACATTTAGGGGATGTTGGGCAACATTAAGCCCTCCTGAATCTTGGGAGCGGGGTGGATTGTTTCAGTGCAAGGTTCACTCTCATTTATTGGCAGGTGGTCCAAGTGCTGTTTTAATTCCCCCCCCCTTCCATTTATACTTTAAAAAGCACGTTGCCACTTCCCATGTGTCACTTGGCACTATCTTGGCTGCTGTGCACTTTGATGATGCAGCAGCTTTGCTCATTGGGAATTTGTATGGAAAAACAGATGGCTGCCCCATGGACCCACCTTTGCAGGAGACAGAGAACATGGGTTGGAGGACATGTGGGTCAGCCCTAGTTGGATCCAAGGAACCACAATTTCTGCATGCCCATGGGACTTTGATCTTGTGTCTCCTCTTCCCCCATGGCACATGGTATTGTTCTCTTTTAAATGGAGTTGACTTTCAAAAGCAGCTTGTGACATGATATGGGAATTGTCTGTTCAGTGGAAGAAACCTCCCCCCCCCACACACACACAGAGCATGCCTAAACCCTTGGGACTACTAAAGTAGCTCTTTGGAACTTTAGATTAATGAAATGTCTCAGGGTTCGTGCACATCTCTAAATTTTGCATAAAATTGGCCGGGCCTGCTTAGCTGAAATGCCTGTGGCAATTTTGAGGGAAGGTACAAGTTTTTCAATGAAATGTTACAGGTAAGCTTTCAAAAATCTCTACTCAAAAATTCTGCCTCCCTGTACTGAAACCCTCAAAAATAAATAATCGTGTGTGTGCCTGTGTGTGTGTGCCTGTGTGTGTGTGTGTGTGTGTGTGTATTCTGAGAACATCCCAGTAATAGCAAAAAAGGTTAGATGGCAAAAATGGCTGACTCCGCATACACGGAGATGACCACGCTGCAGCCCCTTCTGAACTTATGAACTTGTACTAAGTAGCAAAGTCTTCTCCCTCTGGATGATTTGTACATTGGGCCCCCCAAAGTAATTCTGCATGAACAGGTTGTGATCACATGAATATGCTGTGAAGTTCCACTAAGTAAATTAGCTCTGCTTTGTTTTAGTGCCATAATCACTTATTAAAATACAGGGATTAGTGATGATTTACATTTTTGCCTTCTATTTAAAGCAGACTGAGAAGGAAGAAGGGACAATTCCCCCCCCGATAAGCCATATATCATACTATTGCCAAAAATATTCTCTTTGTCAAGTGGTATTAGAAGAGTAAAAAAAAGAGAGAGGAACCCTTATCCCCCACCCTTAGCAAAAGCATAATAACTGAGAACTAAGAAACACTTGGCAATATAACATTAGCCTTTCAAATCCTTTGCTTTATTCCCTTTAAGTAAAGATGACAAGAGTGGGCACTGTACAATTTAGGATTCATATATATATATATATATATATATATATACACACACACACACACACACATGTGCACACACACACACGGAACATGCCAGGGGGGGGAATTAACATAAAAAGCACCTCTGCAAGTTAGCAAAGGAATAATTGTTATTTAAATCGAATTAAATAAACCATTGTGAACTAGACCATTTATTGGAAGAGCAAGATAATGAAATGAAGAGTTCATTCACAGGGCAATACACATCAAAGGTATTTCAAACAAGGATGGTATTAGAATCAAATTTTTGGCAAAAATCCAATGTGTGCAAAATGTTTAGCTTAGAATACTTTCTACATTTTGATCTGTTTAAAGTAAGCTTATTTTCCCAAAATAAAAATGTTGACTGAGCACCAATATTATTTTAAACAGCCATGTCACAGTTGAATAACTTTAGATAGTTGAGGTGCTTAGAAGTTGTGTGTGTGTGTGTGTATTTCATATTCAATGATTATTATTTTTTAAACCCAACAACTGCTCTCTTAAGACAGGAGATAGGGTTATCTCATGTTGGCTCAAGCTCCACAAAGCTAGAAAATTGGAAGCTAAGGCTGATGCCCTAATAGATGAGTCTCGTGATCAGTGATTATGTTGTGCAATGTCAGAAACTGAGCTTGCTTACAACTTACTCTCCATCCACCTACATTTTTCCTTGGTCTTTCAGCTCCAAATCCAGATAGGGACAATAGAGTGCCTGAGACCAGCAAAGGTGCCTCACATTGTCTTGGTCCTGTATTGCCTTATAAAGCATCTGAACCTTACTGTATTGCTAAAGGAATCTACCTGTGAGTTGACCCTTGCTTATCAGTAGCTGACAGGATGCATTAAACCATCCTTCCACAACCCCATCCTCTTCAGATGGAGATTGGACTACAACTCCCATCATTCCCATCCAGCATGGCTGTCCAACACATCTGGAAGGCACTGTGATGGCTCTGGGCTCAGAGGCTCAGCATCACCCCCAAGAGGACTCTGAGCCTGATGAGGCACCAGTCACTCCGCTCCATGGAGAACCCTCAGCACCCCCTCATGCACCCTCTGGACCCAAGAACTCAGCTCTCCCCTCAACCTCAGACTTCAAGGATGGCTTTCCCCAAAACTCTCATGCCTCTCAGCCATGTAGAAGCTTGAGGCTACAAAGATGAGCATGGGTCCTTTAAGGTGTGCATTCAGTACCCAGCAGAGGTGGAGTTTCCACAGGATCTGACCAGACTAGCCTACTTAAGCCACCAGTTGCTGACAGTCCCTTGCTGGGACAACATCTCCCTTTACAAGAAACTACTCCAGCCAAGCAGCTCCTGCAAAGCACTGTCCAAGGTTCCTGTAGTTTTCTACCTTGCTGTGTCCTTGCTGGATATAACCCCACTGTGCCTAATGTGACTTGGCCTACTGGATGTGACCTTTGCCTCACCAAATGTGACTTGTTTCTGTCAGAGCCTTTGCAAGCAACTGAGTGCTTCCCCTGTGTCCCAACTCAGGGCTGAGTTGGGGAAGGCTGGGTTAAACTATGAGAGTGGAGACCTCTTCTAGCACCATTTATTATTGTTATGCTGCCTCAACACCCTTTAATGAAAGGTTGGATCACCACCGCCATCTTAAATATAGGTACAACTTTCCTATCTCCAATGAAGCATTGATGTCCATTATGAAAGGCCCACAAAGGTTACTCCTGTGGACTTAAGAAGCCATGATGAGTGTGGTTCTAATCTGAAGCACTCTGTCCATATCCTGGAAAGAAACGAAGTTGAATCAATCCATGGAGCTCCAATAAGCAACTGCTTTTGATACTCTAGCATAGACATTCTGTTAACCATGGTGTCCTACTTGGATTGGATCAAATGGAATAGCTTAGCTTGATATAATCATGGCAGAAAAAAAAATACATCTTGACCTACAACACCTACTACACCTACAATTAATTAGCTGTATGGTGTGCTTGGTCAGATTCTGCCAGAGTTCAATATATGATGTGCAATATACAAACAAAGTAATTCATATTTTACACTCCTAGTACTGCTTGCAACCTACTAGCTCTTTGTTATTACCATTCCCCCCACCCGTGCATGCAATTTGGAATGAGACAACATGTAGCATAGCAACATCATGGGATATTTCAGGGGTTAAACAAATGGTGGCCTTAAGTAGCAGGCAGGTTGCAGTAGTGACAGTAACTACTCAACCCCTCAATTTCATTGTACCTGTCAAAAATAACCAACCCTGACTTTCCCAGCATGTGAACAACCATGAAAGTAGGATGACCATTTTGGTCCAGCCCTAAGGAGAAAATGGACTGGAATGTCTACTCTCCTTCAAGATGATTTGTAGTCAACAGTTGTTTACATGTGAATCACTAAATGCAGCAGGACAGTGATATCGTTTTTCTTAATTGAGAATAGCAATGTATTATGGCCCTAATAAACCTAGGCTTGACAGGCCTCCCAAACAAAAGTCCAATCATCTCTAATGATTTCTAAAGATGTCCATGAACAGAGGATCATTGCTGAAACAAATTGCTACTTTGTGTAGGTGAATATATCCCAGCTGACATTTTCTTGGTATTCATTTGTTTATACTCAAGCTGATCAATAACAGTGTATTGTTTATTTTGATGGATGCTATGGATCTTTCACAGGAAAAAAAAAGCATGACATTTGCTATTTGTCATGAAAATCATTAAATCTTATTAAAACAAGGGGTTTATCCTGTTAACAGGTTTGTCCACAAGCTAGACACTTCATACTAAAAGATACAGCTAGACTGACTGATTAGAATCATTAAAAGAATTGACTTTACTAAGACTGTCTGTATATACCCAGCGTTAAGAGCTTTGTATGTGAAACAATTCCTCATAGTGTAATAAACATACTTGATTTTATATTTTTTTGAAACCTTCATCATGATTCAGTGCTTACGCATGGAATATTTCATCTTAGGTGAACTTTTAGTGAAAACAGAGCTTTGTATCCATTTAGGCTATTGAAAAAAGTACAAAAGCTGTTGTTCTTCCCCTAGCAGTTGTGTAAGTGCTAGCAGGACAACTAACTCAAGCAACACCTAGCCTAATGACATGCAACCGCGTGTGAAATGACTTGTGCAAGGGAAATCAGAGTATTGGATTTGACACTGGTAAAAGGATGGCAACAGGGTTTCAGCAGCAAGTGGTAGAAGCTTTGCGCTAGTAGAATGACACTACTGGACACAACAAGGAGGAAAATGGTGTGGCTGAAATCCACATCTTTTTCCGACAGGGCAAATTAAATCAAATACCTGAACAGTTAAAATAGGAAAGAAGCAAGAACATGACATTCCTAACAGTGCTCTCAATGGGCTACTTCAAAATATTCACTGCCTGTGATGCTACAGTTCTTATTTCCCCAGACTAAGCACTGCTGCATGGTTGAAAGTGCCCCGGTGATGTACTGTTCCTTTCAATTGTATCCCACTGTGGAGTTTACTTCCTATTTCCTGTTTGACTCTAGCCTTATGCAGGCATTACACCGCATGGGCTTACCACTGAGTAAGCAGAAGGGCAAGGCCATACTCACTGCCTCTGCTGTTGTTTCCCCTGCTGGTCCCCCCCCCATTATCCACCCATGGGGGGGGGAGTCTGAAGTGGGGAGCCTGCTCTTTGAATGTGGGCTCCCTACTTGATTTAGAATCCTGCATGATCAGGATTCTAAATCACATGCATAGAGTGGGCTCCTGCTTCAGGAGACCTCCAATGCAGAGATGGTGGGAGTGGCAGGGTACAGGACACTGGGATGGGGCCAGTGAACACCACCCCACTCTTCCTTTCATGCAGGGGTGATCACATGAGGCATAATGTCTGCATAGAGCTTCTCAATTCAGTACACTTTTTTTTTTTTTTTTAAAGGCCTGATTATCTGGAAAAACAGCCTGTTTGATGAATGTGAGTTTTCTCATGGAGGTTGGTTTGAAACTCATGAGACTGCACAGATTACACCACCATGTGAACATTGTGCGTCATGTCAAAATTTACCACGTGGGAGAGAATGGTTCAGGCCTCGACTCATTGCAACCTCAGTAATCTTCACTGTTCCTGAGGTGAGCCTCAGTATCATAGCTGCCTAGCCCTTCACCCCATGATTCCACCCTATGTCATCTAACAAACATATCATGCTCTGAATCGCATGTGGTCATTCTGATTATCTTCTTTCTTCCTAACAGTATCAGTGACTGGTGAGAGGCAATGTTTACATTAAAATGGTCAACGGGATCAGCATCACTCCACATGAAGTAGAGCTAAATAATGGAAAAACAATTTCTCAGTTAGGGATGCATGAGATTTCCATTTCTATTTGTATAAAGATCAGAATGTGCCCCATTCATGCCACTGAAAGCAAGCACATTTTGTGGGCACATTCTCAACCATACGATGCTCATGTGCAAAATGCATACTTTGGGGGGGGGGAGCACTTTAAAACTGCACATTCTAGAAAAATGCTGATTTACACATTTTAGCTAGGGGGGATTATGCATTTGGATGTGCAGTTTTTTTAAAAAGTGCACTCAAATGTGCACTTTCCCCATTCAAACGGGCAGGGGGAAGCTCACAATCGGGAATGGAAATGAGGTAGACTGAGCTTCAAGGTGGAACCTGGGGGACCTCAACGAGTTTGAGCCTTTCTGATTCTTCCATCCCAGTTCTCGGTGTCTACCATGCCACTTTGAAAACATGAGCCCTATCATTTATTTATTTATTTCATGTATATACCACCCAATAGCTGAAGCTCTGGGTGGTTCACCCAATAGCTGAAGCTTTCTGGGTGGTTTACAACAATTAAAACATAGTGACAATTTCACTATGCTCTGGTCAATTTAAATGTGAAGAAATAGCATGTGGCACCATCCTTTCTTAGACTGCAGGTAGGACATTTTGCATGCATACATGGAAAAGTAGAATGTCACATAGAATACCAGACTGAAACTCCTTCTCTTTGATATACTAGTTTTCCATGTGCAGGATATATAGGGAAGCCTACACTTGCAACTAGTTTTCCATGTGTAGGATATATAGGGAAGCCTACACCTACAACCTGAAGAGGTGCAATCCAGGAAGACCTATGCTACATGAGATTTCTGCCCGCTGTCTAAGTAATTTCTAGAATGAGCATTTTTAATTTAGTCAGAAATAGAATCTTATGGCCTGGCAGGTAATTGTCAGAATTTATAGATTTAATATGGCCTTCCTTTAAAATAAAAATAATAAAAATAATGAGCTATAAATAAAGTGGAGGGCTTTTGTAATTAACTGAAGGATGCACTTGAAAGAATTTACATTTGTTTGTTTCAAATGAACCAATAAGCACTGTTGGTATACAAGATGTCCTTTCTATTATTTTTTAGCAAAATGGATTTCTTGCTGGGATAAGTGCTGCAATTGTAAATTTTAGATGAAAAATGATTCTGCTAAAGCAGTGGGAAGTTTTTATTTAACCATAGAACAGCTTTTTGCAGCTGTTATCCATACTTAGAGATATGGTAATATGAATCATCTTTAAAAAGAAATTATGGCAAATTATTTCTTCCATACATTGGGGTCAGAGAACATGCTAACTAACTTGCAAGTAAGCTTTGTTCAAATCAGGGGTACTTAAATTCATGTAAATGTGCGGAGGATTATTGTATAAAATCTTCTTTAACAAACTGCCTTTAGTCCTTGCTGATATGTACGAGGATCAGGGCAAAAACAGAAGTATATGACATTCATATGAAATACTTATACTATGTTACCTCTTACCTTTTCAGTTCATACAAAGCTTTCATCCTATTTTGCTATGCCCCCTTCACAGAATATTATTGGGGGTCCAGACAACGTCATCTTGAATGTGTAACCCTCCCATGTTTTTACACAGTCTTTTTTTCTTTTCAGAAAAAAAAACTGTTAAGGAAGAAAAGATGGAATAGTTGCACACTGCCTTTTGATTGGTAGTGCTAGGAGCCCTCTGTCTGGAAGCACCCGGTACTCTGTTGTTGCTTACTGATTCTTTTATACAGAATACCAGAAGGGTAGTGGTGTCAGTCTAATGCAAGGATCGGGAACCTCCAGCCCACAAAGGTTCCCCATCCATGGAACTTGGAGCCTTTTTAGATTCTCCCAGGGGGTGGGAATTGGCCTCCAAGGCCCACCCCCTGAAGGAATCCCTGCTGTGTGCCAGTCATCCTCCCAATCACAGATTAGAGGATGGTGGGCACATACAAAGACAGGGACTCAAAACTGGTGCTAGGATGAGTGGCTGGCTGAGTCTTCCCTTGTGCACCACTCACCGCCGCAGATGGGGGCAGCAAGAGGTGCATGGAGGAGGCACCTGACTCAGCTGGCACTAGGTGAGCTGTTACCCCCAGCAGGGCTCTCCAACCTTGGCTCCCCAGATGTTGCTGGACTACAGCTCCCAGAATCCCTTGTCATTAGCCATGCTGGCTAGGTATGCTGGGAGCTGTAGGCCAGCAACATCTGGGGAACCAAGGTTGGAGAGCCCTGGTCTAGAGTTATCCTTCAGGCCTCTCTCAGCACCAAAAAAAAAAAAAAAAGCAAAATGGGTGGGGCAGGTGTCATGGACAAGCCCACTGACATAATCTGGTCCATGGAGGGCCCAGCGTGCAATTTTGCCCCCCCCTTTAAGTAGCTCCCCACCCCTGGTCTAATGGCATGTTAAAGACAATACATTGTATCCAACTCTGCCAGTGGAACATCCATCTGCCAATGGAATGGACACCACAGGTGAAATGAATTACCCCTTCCCCCTGCATCCTCCTATGAACCCCTCAAATCTGTTTTAGTGGGTTGGGGCATCCCCTGGAGCAGATTGGGGCAGATTGGCATAAGGGCTGCAGGAGGAGCAGAGGAAGGGGAAGTGAGCGCATGTCCACTTGTGTAATGTTGGATGTTGCTCCATGGGTGCAAGGCATTCTTAATCCAGCAGTATTCATGGAAGGTGGGGATGCGATGAAACAAAGCTCTCCTTATTCCTTCCTACCTCCAGCTGCCTCAAGCCACAGCTTGCAAGCTACTCCTGACCCAAGAAGTAACTTGCAGGCCAGGGCACTGCGGGTGGGGGAGGAAGAGAAATGGGACACACACACAGGATCCCAGTGCAACTAAGGACCTGCCGAAACCAACTCAGCAATTTTGGGAAATTCTTTTTCCCCAGCAAAACTAGAAAACTAGGTGTGTGTGTGTGTGTGTGTGTGTGTGTGATTTCTTTGACATTTTTTCAGAAGAACAGGGACTTGCCACTTACCTTAATAAAGTTATGAGGTGGCTGTGGCTGAGGGATGTGGGTGTTCTTGCTTTAACTTAAACATATATAAACCTTCACAGTGCTCTCTGACACTCTGCAGGCAGCTTTTTCCTACTTCCTGGAATGATCATCATACATCATGATGTCCTCCCTTGGGCTTTCTTGGAAGCACGTGTAACCATCTGTACGATGGGCAGCATAGTGGGATCTCCTTGCAGATTTGGGGCAACATCTGGAGATGGGCTCTGCTCTTCCCCTTAAACCAGGGGTCTTCAAACTTTTTAAACAGGGGGCTGGTTCATTGTCCCTCAGACTGTTGGGGGGCTGGACTATAGCCCACCTGCCGCCAAAGCCCCGCCGCGCCAACGCCCCCCTGCCACCGTCACCCCCCTGCCCCCCCAGGACCCCCACTGCCACTGCCAGACCCACCCCGCCACCCCCAGAACGACTAGTTCGAGAGGAAACTTCTTGCCGTCCTTCACCATGAGAGGTGTGATTTTCAGTGTCGCGTTCAGTCACCGTGGGCAATGGAGTTCTAGTGGACATTTTCATTCACTTGTGCCGAAGCACCGTTTGTGATGGCAAAATCCAGCTATATATTATATAAAAAAATAATTAAAAAACCTAACACCCTTCTCCCCCCAAATGCTTATATATATATTTACAAAAAAGGTGTGATCTTACTGCATGATAGTGGTTATGAAGTGCCACCATCAAGAAAAAGGGAGTGTGGGGAAGGAAATTTGGGTGATTTCCACCACCACCACGACCCCTCTTTCTCATCTATATTCCAGTCTGATAATGGAGCATTGTACGGCCCTCGGGTTCTTCAGGGATCATCCTACAGACAGATTAGGATCCTTAGAAGGTGGTGGTGGAAGATTAAACAGAGGGATTCTCATGGAGTGCAAAAAGAGAGTGTGGTGGTGGGGAGAGAGAAGTGTGCGCATGTTAGCAGGGGCTGGGATTAGGAGGAAAGGGAGGGAGACGCTTGCCGCTTGCAAGAGGGAAGGAGAGGGGGAGCTGCGGGCGAGGAGGGGTGCAGGGCGCTGCAGCAACCGAGTCCAAGTAAGAGGCTACTGAGTAAGAGGTGGGGTGGGATTAACACCCGCTCTCTACACCTCCTCCGTCCTCACTCCGCTGAGAAATCAGCGACGGGCCACTCAGAGCTGCTCAAAGGAGGCTTCTGTTCCCCTCAGCCGCCTCTCTCCCTCTGGATCCCAGCCCCACTTCACCGACACCGGGTCGCGGCTCTCATGTTTTAATCGCGCCCTCCCCTCTTCTTCCTTCTCCAGCAGAAGTCCCAATTCCTTTCGCTGCCGCCGCCACCCTCCTTCCCCAAAAAGGGGCAGGCTCAGGCCAAGCAGCGAGGGAGGGAGGGAGAGGGGGCGGCCCTTCTTCCGCAGCTCCCTAAGCGGGCTCTCGTACAGCCCCGGGCCTCGCTCTACTCATGTGGAGGAGGAGGAGGAGACCACCGAGCGGGCTCCCTCTTTTCCCCCCTCAGCCAGCAGCAGTGCCGCCGCCGCCGCTCCCGGATCCACCCTGCCACCCCCCCGTCGCCGCTGGACCCCCCGCCGCCGTACCTGCATCCACCGCCGCTGTCCCCGCCGAAGCCCTGCTGCCATAGTTGCTGCCGCCGAAGCCCCGCCGCCGCTGCCCCGCTGCCCCAACCACCGCCGGAGCCGCGTCATTCTGCTGCGCTCCGTTGCGCTGGACTCCCACGCTCTGTTCAAAAACAGTGCGGGCGTCCAGCATGATGGAGCAGGGTCCTGCGCGTCACTTCCGCCGCGCCGGAAGTGACGCGACGGGACCAGCGCGGGCGGTGCAGCCCGCGCAGCTGGCTCTCCGGGGAGAGCGAAGAACCTGGCAAGCCCGTGCGGGCGGCTGAGAGCCCGGGTGGGCCCAGTTCGGGCCTACGGAGCCGGGCTGGATGGAAGGGCACGCTGGGCCGGATCCGGCCCGCGGGCCGTAGTTTGAAGACCCCTGCCTTAAACAAACCAAATGTCCAAGCACAGGGCTTCACTATAGTAGACTGCATGAGGGACAACAGAGGCATGAATAGCTGGGCCAGTTCCTTGGGCAGAAGCAAATAGAGATGGGGTGCCTCCTTTCCCTTCCTACCCCATATTCACTCATCATAGATTATTTCGTTATTGATTGGAAATGTTAAACAAATTTGTGGCTGAGTTGTAATCCAAGAATGGTGTGCACCTCTTTCGTTCCAACTGCAAGAGCCCATGCATGCAGGGCCGGCGCTACCGCTAGGCAGACCCAGGCGGCTGCCTAGGGCGCGTGGCGGAAGAGGGCGCAAACTCTGCGCCCCTTCCTTGCCTCCGGCGCGCTCCTGCCCTGCCTGCCGCCTCCGCCGCTCCTCCCCGCCCGCTTGCCTGCCGCTGCCGCCGCAGCAGCAACCGCCCCCCGCGCGCGCGCGCGCCCGCCAACCATCTACCTACCTTCGTCCCATCGCGTCGGAGGAGGAGGCGGCGGCAGCAGCAGCCAGCAGCGGTGGGCGGTGGGAAGGTAGGTGGTTGGCGGATGGGCGCGCGGTCGCGCGGTCGCGCACGCGCGCGGGGGGTGTTGTAAAGCAGGGCTGCTTTGCTCCGGAGGCCCCCCCCACGGCACGAGGGGGGGCACCTAATATAATTTGGCCTAGGGCGCCAAACAGCCCTGCACCGTTCCTGCATGCATGGTCAAGTACAAATCATTCTGAGTTCTCTTGGAAGATGCATTTTGAAAAATATAATGAAAACAATTAAAGATTTGCTAATAAAATCATAGTTGATCTAGTTCATCATGTAAGTTTGCAGCAAAGACTTCAGGTGAAATTTTGACTTGTATTGAAAGAAAAATGATCAGAGTAGAACTTAGGTTTCATTAGATCAAGTGTGGTGTAGTGGTGAAAGTGTTGGACTGGGACTCAGAAGATCCGGGTTCTAGTCCCCACTCAGCCATGAAATTCACTGGGTGACTTTGGGCCAGTCACTGACTCTCAGCCTAACCTACTTCATAGGGTTGTTGTGAGGATAAAATGGAGAAGAAGAGGACTATGTAAGCTGCCTTGGGTTCCTTGCAAGAGGGGAAAAGGGTGGGATATAAATGTAATAAATAATAATTATCTCACAATTTTTCTTCCTGAATGATGTCTTGTGTGGCTGGGTTCTTTTCTCAGTCTGTCTCTCTGTCTCTATTGCTTTGCTGCTTTTCAGTTTAACTTCAGTGCTAGTTGATGGGCTTTACAAGGATTTGTTCCTATTAGGTACTTCTTTAAAAAGCTCAGCACAAAAGTACGCAACTACAAATTACTTAGAACAAAATAACTAACAACCTAAACTAAATCACTGTGTGGAATGCTCACTTAAGAAATAGCTCCAAGTTCCATTTTTATTTTTATTCTTGATATCTTTTGCTCTGTTTTCTAAAACTATCACAAGAAAAATATGGCCACCCACCAACAAGGTCCATGGAGTTCTATTAATTTCAAACATTCTTTTGAAAACAGCACTTCACTTTGCTCTCCAAGTTTTTTTCTTCTTCCATACCTCTTTCTCATCTCTCTGTGTTAATTTCATATTATGCTATTGATCTCTAGAGATTCAACTTTATTAATAAAAATGTTATTCTACAGTAGTATTTTAATGATTATAGCCTCCAAGCTATGATTTTGTACAGAACATGCTAAAACAGATCATAAGAACATAAGAAGAGCCATGCTGGATCAGACCAAGGGTCCATCTAATCCAGCTTTCTGTTCACACAGTGGCCAACCAGCTGCCCATGGGAAACCCATAGGCAGGATATGAGTGCAACAGCACCCTCCCACCCATGTTCCCCAGCAACTAGTGTAAATTGGCATACTGCCTCTGATACTGGAGGTAGCATATAGCCATCATGACTAGTAGCCATTGATAGCCTTATCCTCCATGAATTTGTCCAATCCCCTTTTAAAGCCATCCAAATTGGTGCCCATCACTACACCTTGTGTGAGTGAATTCCATATTTTAACTATGATCAGTAGTTATCCAACTCTAGTAGAAAGTTAGAAAGATATAGGGCATGATCCAGCCAAAGTTAAGCACTTTGAAATCCCATTGATTTTGCCTGGAGAAATATAAGCAAAACTATCACATTGAAATCAGTGTGACTTAACTTCGGATGGATTATATTTGGTCCATAACATGTGCATTTTCAGAAACAGCTCTACTGCAAAAGATTATGTTAAGGCTTTATTAGAGAGTATTAGTGTTTGTTTGTTTGTTTGCTTGCTTGCTTGCTTACCTAGCTAGTGACCCTCAGTCCATCACGCAGCCAGAAGGAGGAGATAACAGCAGTTAATAAAGATTAAAGAGTTTATTTGTAAGACCCAATTACATGGGATTAAGGCAAGCAATGCATCTCTTACTCACTACATGATTGCAGATTCAAGTCCAAGACCCCAGTGGTAAGGCTGAGATGAAGTGAAGTGACTGACTTGAAGTAGAAGTCCAGAACAAGACTCAAGTGAGGGGATGTGTGTCTTACCCCAACTTATATAGTAAGACCCCATTTATAGTATCTATAAATAAGATATTACTCACCAGTTATATAACCTATTCTTCACAACATGTTGATTCCAACTTGCCCCATGATTCTGAGTCATAGACCTTGACATTATGTCTGGTGACTATTTGTACACCACCTTGTGTACTTCACCTCAGGAGACATCCTCCATGTCAGGTGACAATCCTGATGTCAGGTGACAATCCTCGTTCTGCCCATGCAAAACCTAATATCCCCCTGCTTTTTGCATTTGTTGCAGAACGTGGTTGTTTACCTAGTACAACAGCAACAGCTTTGTTGACACTGATGCTGTTCTTTCATCTATGGACTTTGATAAAAAAAAAACTTCTGCAGGAATGACTTTACCTGCCAGAAATTTTGAACCACCATCAAATCACTTCTGATGTATACCTTTGCATGACACAGTTTTATTTGCAGACCTAAAACTTTGTGTATTGCTATCTGCCTGCAGCATAGCAATCCTGGCTTTGGTTTCCTGGAAAAAAACTGTAATAGGTTTTTCACATCAATCCCAGCATCATTTAAACATTTTTTACAATTTAAACTATTTAAACAAATGCAATAACTATTCAAGCTTTACAATAGCATAATAGCACAATACATAACACAATGCATTCAGTTCAGCTTCAGTTGAACTCTAACCTTTAAATGATTGTTTCTACAAAATCAATCAAACAAAGTATGGTTATAAAAATAACAAACCTCAGGTGTATTCTTGTTGTTCACACAACCACAACTGGCATTTCTGTGAATCTGTAACCCACCTGTGCTCTGAGTTGCAACATAGTCTGAAGTGTGATGTTCCCTTCAGATAACACACAACTCCTTTTCAGAGCTCTCCAAGCATGTCCTGTTGGTCTAACAGTCTGCTTATCACACTGACAGCAATATCTGGCCTTGTTGCTTGCACAATGAAGCTCAATTTATTTATTTATTTATTTATTTATTATATTTATCAATCGCCCATCTGGCCGGTCACCCGGCCACCCTGGGCGATGCACAATCAAAATACAATAAAACACAATAAAACACAATAATTAAAACAATATAAAAAATTCTCATTAAAAACCTAACCCACCCCATATTCCCGCCTGAACAGCCATGTTTTTAATGCACGGCGGAAGCTCATCACGGAGGGGGCATGGCGAAGGTCACTAGGGAGGGAGTTCCATAATGTGGGGGCCGCCACAGAGAAGGCCCTCTTCCTAGTCCCCACCAGCCTGGCTGCTCTGGCTGATGGGATAAGGAGAAGGCCGTCTGTGGCAGACCTTGTTGAGCGGCCTACTTGATGTTGCTGGAGGCGCTCCTTGAGATAAGCTGGGCCGGAGCCGTGTAGGGTTTTAAAGGTCAAAACCAACACCTTGAATTCAGCTCGGCAAGCAACTGGTAGCCAGTGCAACTCATTAAGCACTGGCGTGATGTGATCACGCCGGCGGCTGCCCTTAATCAGGCGAGCCGCCGCGTTCTGTACCAGCTGAAGCTTCCGGACCGTCTTCAAGGGTAACCCCACGTAGAGCGCATTACAGTAGTCTAGGCTACTAGACTACTATTGCCCAGTGCTTCTGTGTAGCATTTCAAACTGCTTTTCCATCAGCATGTGCTTGAAAATCCTCAATTATTTGGAGTCTCTCACTGAGTTAACTATCTCCAAATTCTCAATCACATCCATGATTTTCTCTGGTTTGTTGCAGTAAGATACTGCCCTCTTGGTCCCTTTTCCCTCAACTTCTATTTGCATATAAACAGTTGACAACCACCAAGCAGTTTCAATTCAAAATGAAATTCTAAACCCTGGATCAATTATATCATATTGCTTTTATCTGTCCAGAAAAAACAAGAGACCATCCATTTAACAAAGTACATACAGTCTATGTCCCCTGTTCCTCCTGTTTAACAAACAAACATTGATCTGCCTCTCTGTGCAAATCCCAAATCCAGCAATGTTTGAGTTCAAAACAGAATTCCAGCCTCCAGCTGATTTCTAGCTATCCTACAGAAACGTTCTCAGACAGTTTTCCAAAGACTTCCTCTCATTTAAAATGCTTATGTTCCAATATTTCCAACTGTGAAATATTCATACATCTCTCCACATTCTTAAACATCAGTCTAACTGTTTCCAAAGCAAATTGTTGTTGCACTCATCTCATGATTATCCAGCTCCTTTTTACTTGAGCAAAATCACAAGCAACCAATCTTGCTTTTATGACACCCTTAATCTTGCAATCTGGTTAGTTTTCACTTAAAAATCTATCTGGTAACAATGAGTTCCATGGACTGCTGTTTGTTTCCCCAGCTTCCATGTTTTGTTCTTTATCCAAAGAATTCAACTCAGCTTGCATAGCCTGAAGCTATGGTTTAGCTTCCTTAACAGACAATTTTTCACCTCTTTGAAATTTTGAGTTTTCAAATGGCTTTTCCTGCTAATTCATCCTGATATCTCACAGGTTGTTTGACTCACCTGTTCCTTACCTCATAAGTTATCAGGTTCCTGTTCCAATGAACTTGTACCAACGATGAACAATCTTTTGTGTAGCCCCATCCTCTGAACCAAATGTGTATCAGAGTTTTCAAATTTACCTGTCTTTCAGTAAATGCTTTTCTATTCTGACTCTGACCTTGATGCATCCCTTGCATTAACAGAATTAATTTTGAAAATGTCTCACCTTTTCATTCAGCATTATACTCAACACTTCTAGATAATCTCACTATCTAAGTGTTATTCATGATTTAGAAAAATTCCCATGTAAGCCTCCCTTACAGATTTCTTCTCACTTTGAGGTGTATGTACCTACATATCAGATCCAAGATCCTAAAATGTTTCTCCAGAAGATTTCTCCTATATACACAACTTTTTATAAGGTGTACAGTTCAACACAGAGAACTAAAACTTCTATCATGTACATAATCAAAACATTTAAGAGCTTCTACCCAAACCTCATTAGTCAAATTAGCATCACCTCTTCTGAGTGTTTGTTTACTCTTCCACACAATCCATGTGTTCAATACCACATCCTGTTAGAAATGCATCAAAGTATGCACTGAATTGAACTTCCTCCATATCTCAAAGAAATAGGTAACATGGGTGTGAGGGATTGAGGCCTACACAGGCTTGGGTTTGTTGAGGCCTACACAGGCTTAGGTTTGTTGAGGCCTGAAGGCCCAAACACTCCAGGATGGGAGGGGGAGTTTGAGAGTTTTAGTTTACCCAATAGAAGTTAAGAATTATATCTCCTGTTCTAAGTCACATGATTATAACCTTCCAATCCTGGGAAGGCTATATATGTGTGGGGTGTGGTCAGCTAGCAGCAGAGAGAGCCTGGAGAGAGAGAAAGACTGACTGCAGAGAGAGAAAGACTGACTGCAGAGAGAGAGCTAAGAGAGAGAGCTAAGAGAGAACCTTGTATTATTTGTTTGTTTGTTTTTATCATACTTGCTTTTGAATTATAACCACTCTATTAAGTAAATACCCTAATATAATAAGTAAAGTGTTGTTGTGTACCCTGGTTTGTTGGAGTGACTTATTCACCACGTCTAAAGCCTTTCCCATGCTACTGGAAACAGGCAAAGGATTTGATCTCCTGGAACGGGAGGAGCTTTGAGAAGAGGCAGAGATCTTCCAAAGGCAGGTCGAGGGGTCCCTGCAGTAGCGGAACCTTGACAATGGGTAATATGCTTGTTTCCCACCCAAGCACAAAACACCTTGACTCTGTTCAATACTCCAGCTTTCTATCTAACATGTACACAACCTTGTACCTAGTGTATTGATCAATTAACATCATGAAATAACGTGCCTCTCCTCTAAAAACCATCAGAGTATCCACAAGATCACGAAGAACAAATTGAAATGAAATGAACTGGTTTTTCAGCTTGCCTTCCAGTTTACCTGTTGAAGCTAGCATCCCTTGTTTATGTGCACAAAATTACCTTTCATGTGAAAATTACAATTTTCAAATGCTTTCCCCAACAACTGCTTGCATTTTCTTTCACTGCCTGTGAATCTAAATGACCAAACATCATATGATATGCATGCATGTACATGTCATACATATAAGCATTTAACTTTTTATAGTTGCATAGTACAACTTTCCATTTCTTTATTACATCATTACAGCATGATAAAAGAAATAATCCATCTCTTAGCTTTGCCATATAAACATACCTACTAATTATTCAGTATTTTACATTTTGCTACAGAGAAATTTACAATATACTCAAGTCAGCATTCATATATACATTCAGTACACTTCCTGACATTTCCAGAGCATATTACACTTTCTTGATTCCAAGTTATTCAAACTTTCAAGAAATACAGTTCCAAAAACATGACTTTTAAACTCCTGACCATTTGCATAGTCCTCTTTCTGCTTCTTTATGTCCAACACAGAAAGTTTGGTTTCAACAAGACACTGTTTCTGTTCACAACAAAATATTACCGGTATCTCCATTTTGTTATGTCCTGGGTTAAAGCACAATGTTTTTCCATCAGCAGCACCCCTGCTGATTTCAAGCCACTTTCTTCTGTGATCCCACATGAAGAAAATGAAGAACAGCTTCCCATTTGAAGCACAGCTTTGTCTGTTCAAAAACTGCCGCGCTGTTACTTCCCTGCTGTTTTAAAACCATGCCCCTGCTGGTTTAGTACAGCCTTCCGTGTAGTATCAAGTTTCCCAAGATATGTTCCAGTCACACGTGACTTTGCTGCGACACACACTCCAGACGCTTTGTCCACGTCTTACGTTATCCACATCATTTGTAATCCAAGCTATTTGTTGACACAGTGCAAGAGATAGCTGATCCACTGCTGAGCGAAGAAGCAAGCTGTAAAAGAAATATGATCCTCCTGCTGTAGCCTTGACTCAAATGAGTAGACACAGAGCCTCCTGGAGAAATTTCCATGCCCGATACAGCTCCTTAACAAACACTCCAGCAAGCTGTGGAAAATGAAATCCTTGTGTCCAGCATTGTTCACTTTTCAGTAGCCTCGGATCTGCCAAGCCTGGCACCTCCGTTCCAGCTTCTTCCAAAACGAAAAAACCTTCATCTCTCTGTCCTGCATTCTTCAGTTGTGCTGCATTCTTTCATCCCTGGCACAAAGCCCTGCCAGCCGAAGGATTACAAGCCACATCGCCTTTGCAGGTTGTTGACATTCCAACTTCTTACAAATGTAAACAATCATTTTAACTTCTTAACTGCTGAAATTTTCCTGCGTCCCTGGGTTTATCTGCCCCACCTGTAATCTTGGTGCCATCTCTGGGTTATCTCTGGGTGATCTGGGCCCATAAGTAGATGTGAGAGCTGGACTGACCCGGGTTCAAAAGCTTACCTAGCTAGTGCTAGAGGTGTGCAATCGAGCCTCGCCGGGGCAGAACGAGGCCGAACATGGCCCCACTCACGCCCTGGCGAGGCCTTACCGTTTCTTCAGGGCGGCTCGCGCACTCCGCGGAGAGTCACTCCCGCCGCTCGATCCGGTCCGTCGTGTCACTTCCGGTACCGGAAATGATGTGACGGAACCCTGCGCAGGCGCAGAACGGACCCTATGGTCCATTCTGCACCTGCGCAGGGTCCATTTCCAGGCCCGAAGACGCCGAGACAGGTAGGAAAATCGTTTGAGCGGTGCTGTGTGCCGCTCGAAAAAAACAGGGCGAGGAGGGGGTGTGGAGAAATAAGGCTCAGGCGGCGCGCCCAGCCTTATTTCCATGTCTACTAGTGACCCTCAGTCCCAGTCACGCAGCCAGAAGGAGGAGATAACAGCAGTTAATAAAGATTAAAGAGTTTATTTGTAAGACCCAATTACATGGGATTAAGGCAAGCAATGCATCTCTTACTCACTACATGATTGCAGATTCAAGTCCAAGACCCCAGTGGTAAGGCTGAGATGAAGTGAAGTGACTGACTTGAAGTAGAAGTCCAGAACAAGATTCAAGTGAGGGGATGTGTGTCTTACCCCAACTTATATAGTAAGACCCCATTTATAGTATCTATAAATAAGATATTACTCACCAGTTATATAACCTATTCTTCACAACATGTTGATTCCAACTTGCCCCATGATTCTGAGTCATAGACCTTGACATTATGTCTGGTGACTATTTGTACACCACCTTGTGTACTTCACCTCAGGAGACATCCTCCATGTCAGGTGACAATCCTGATGTCAGGTGACAATCCTCGTTCTGCCCATGCAAAACCTAACACTATCTAGCTTTGTTTCTCACAATGACCAACCAAATGCCTATGGAAAGCCCAAAAGTAGAACATGAGTGCAATAGCACCCTCCCACCCATGTTCCCCAGCAACTAGTGTAAATTGGCATACTGCCTCTGATACTAGAGGTAGCATTTAGCCATCAGGACTAGGACCCATTGATAGCTTTATCCTCCATGAATTTTTCCAATCCCCTTTTAAAGCCATCCAGATTGGTGCCCATCACTACATCATGGGGGTGGGGGTGGGGAATCATTCAGTTCACATTTCACACTTTTGAACCACTATGCAAACCGAAACTCAGTTATCCTTCAAAATTCACACTTTCCTGAATTTTACAATGGGGGTTTCATAGATTTCATAGATCACAGAGTTGGAAGCCTACAAGGCCATCGAGTCCAACCCCCTGCTCAATGCAGGAAACTAGAGGAGGGGTCTCCCATCCAAGTAATGACCAGGCCTGACCCTGCTTAGCTTTCCACACTCAGACAAGCTGAGCCAGCGTGAGCCACAGGCCTGTATTGCAATTTTAAAAATGCATATAAGAATGTGCATATTAGACAGCAAAATGGCCAAATATGCATTATATTACAAAACACATTTACAAAAAAAAAATGTGTATAAAGAGAAATGTGCACAAAAATGCTTTTGAATCTTCATGCAATTAAAACAATCTCAAAGTTCATGACAAATCAAATTTAAGACTGGAGTTATTCTCAAAGTTTGAGATGAACTAAATTTAAGATTGGAAAAATGAGAAACCGAAACTGACCGATTCATCCATCCATAAATTTGCGGCCATGAATTCTGTAGTTTAACTTAAGCACTATGTGGGGAAGTACTTCCTTTTGTTGATCTTGAATCTCCCACCATTGTGTTTCCTTGGATGACCCCAGGTTCTGCTATTATGAGCATTGGAGATAAATGTCACCCTGTCCACATTCTCTGTACCCGTGTTCTCCAACCTTGGGTCCCCAGATGTTTTTGGCCTACAACTCCCAGCATGCCCCAGCCAGCTATGCTGGCTGGGGCATGCTGGGAGTTGTAGGCCAAAAACATCTGGGGACCCAAGGTTGGAGAACACTGCTCTATATTGTCTTCATTCTTTCTCTAAGTGCCATTTCACATATGTATTATACATTTTCTAATTAGTAAGCACTTCTATGGTGTGTGTGTGTGTGTGTGTGTGTTTTAATTAAACCTGAATGTAGATTCTCTTTTGACAACTGTGTGTGTGTGTGTGTGTGTACTTTGTTTACATCAAGGGTGCAGAACCCTTGGTCCGTGGGCCTAATCCAGCCCATGCAGCCTCATGGGGTTCCTCTAAGGGGCAGGGCTTGGCCTCAGCTCCATCATCAGACCAATGGAGGTTCTGGTGGGGGCAACTGGCTCCTCCACCATGAAAGTGTTCTGCACCCTGATTTACATGCACTGGAAACCTTGACTAGCCTCAGCTTCCCAGGATAATACATCACACACCTATTGTGATATCATCTGTGAAATACACATGCATTTTAATCAATTTATTCCCTGCCACCCCTCCAAGGAACTCATATATGGCTTAGATATGGTTCCCAGGTCGTCTCCCAGCAAGCAATACTCAAGGCTTACCTTTGGAAGTTTAACTTTGTCATGTGCCTTCAGACCATTCTCTGGAGAATGCCACAAGTGACAAACTGTATTCAGGTTCCACACCTCCCATAGAGGAAAAGAGGAACATGTAAAGCAGGCCGTAGTCTCTTGATAACAGAAGCTAATCAGAAACAGGGGCTAAATTTAAAAGTTTGCTGTTTTCAAATCCATGTCTCATGCTGAGGGATTTACAGTAATTCTATGAAATGGTATTGGATGTTTCCTTCTAGTAAATTCATTATTTCAATTATGGTAGAGAATTGCTGCAAGACACTTTGCAGATTGTATCCCCCTATACTTAATAACTGAGAGAAAAACACTGTGAATGCACTCTTAATCTGCCTAGCCAGCAGAGACACTCTGCTACGTTAGCTGAATAGAAATATTTTGGATTAACACGGTGTTCAGTATCCAGCTGTTGTCAGTGTAAAATCTTTCACTGAAACTAAAAATTATCACATGCCAAATATTATCTCCTTACCTGATAAAGGCATATAGTTTTCCTGTCCTTTATATTTACATTAAGCAGAAAACACCTGGGGGTAATCATTTTAAAAGAAATATGTTGCTTGGCTTTGAAGCCCATATAATTATTCTTGATTTAGTTTCTGAAGTTTACTAAACTATCAGTGCCATGCATATTTGATCATTTTCACTTCATCCTGAACACTGATTAATACACATCGAAATAGCTTTTACATTTTCTAGTAAAATTAAAACCAAAATGCCTCCTATTAGAGAGATTAGATCTCTCAGTCTACATCAGTGATGGCGAACCTATGGCATGGGTGCCACAGCTGGCACACAGGGACCTCTCTGCGGGCACTCGAGCCATTGGTCCCCAGATCGCGAAAAGACCATCCCCTTCTGCAAAACGTTAATGATCTTGTTCTTTCTCACAGTGTGGAACAGAATTATTTTATTCTAGAATTCCTGTTACAGAATTCTTTTCTACATTGTTATCACATTTAAAAGATTTTTGAAGAATGACGCACAGAGCATGGCTTGGATGTAAAGCCCTAACAGTTGACCTGAGTGCTGCATGTGTTGCTCTCAAACTAACGGAGTATGAGCCAAGGTTTGACAAATTATCAGCATGCATGCAATAGCAAAAATCACATTAATTGTGCAAAAGCATGCCCAATGCAAACTTTTACCTAATGCAGTGTTTGCAGTCCAAGACATAAAGTGTTTAAAATGTGTTAAGCACGTTTAGTTTTCTTGTTTATCTTGCTCATCCTAGTACAGGTTGACTTTTACTTTTACTAATCCGACACCTGTAGAAGCAGGGAAAGGACCCGGGGTAAAGCTTGCCCCATACAATTTCAGTCTGGCATATAATCATATTACAAGTTGAGAATCCCTTATCCAAAAATACATGTGCCTAACTATTTTAAAAGTTTGTATAAATTCCCTTCAGGCTATGTGTACAATGTAGTACTATAATAATTTTTTGAGTTGATTTTTTTTCCAACAAAAAACTGTTTGTATCATTGAAAGCTCTGTTATTGTGTTTTTCTTTTAAGACAAAAGATGTTAATTAGTTCGGACAACTGTATGAGTTGTTTTTCTAAAACTAAAACCTTGGTATTCAGGTTTAATTGCAGTGTTGGCACTTTGAAATAAATAAGTTGGTTTTGTGTTGCAGTTTGGGCACTCGGGTTCAAAAAGGTTCACCATCACTGGTCTACATCCACTACAACTGTTTGAAGGGGAAACCCTTTTGCTTTGCTTTCTGTGATTTCTATGCTTTTGTCCTCTCTGTGTCTAGAAGTGCTAGGGAGTGGATCACTATTATGAGACAAACTTTATATCCTGAGTATGGGGGGAAATACATTAAAATGTCCAATTTCCAGATCTTACCAGTTGTCATAGCAAATACCAACCTTCAACTTTCTCTGTGTTGTGGAAGTACCTTAATGTGATGTTTTAAAATCTATTCATTTAAAGATGTTTTATAAGAATACATTGATTTCCAGAATACAATTTTCAAAATACCAAACAAGACCAGAAACCAAACTGAAACTTAACCTCTACACATCCTTTCCCCTATGCCAGTGTTCTCCAGCCTTGGGTCCCCAGAAGTTTTTGGCCTACAACTCCCAGCATGCCCCAGCCAGCGTAGCTGGCTGGGGCATGCTGGGAGTTGTAGGCCAAAAACATCTGGGGACCCAAGGTTGGAGAACACTGCCCTATGCTATGCATCCTTCTCACATGCTGTCACTCTGCTTGGAGAATTCACTTGGTCTGAATTCTAAAATGAACACACTTGATCCACATTTCCTAGACAAATGTGTGGATTGCATTTGAAAGAATTTTATGAGGCAGTTCTAGGTCAGCTTTTTAATCAATTTTATCTTATTCTTTTTTTTCTCCTGGTAATAGCCATTCCAAATGGCTAGAAAGCCTGGCTGCTGGTGTGGCTGCTACCACTTGTGTTCAAAATGGACTCGCAAATGCCCTGGGAGTGACAGGATGTGATGGTCTGCTGTCCCTCCTAGGGAAATTGTACAGAAAATAGAAGGTTGTCCCCATTTTATATATGAACAAGGCAGACACACGAGTAACAAAATGGTGGCCAGTGTCATATCTAATTTGGTCCTAAACCGTATGAGTGTTTCCACAGAAATCTAATGTGAAACTACTGAGCTATTAAATATGTAACATCTAATCAATTTCTTTACTACTGGTCCATTCACTGGCAAAACAGACTCTCTCTCTCTCTCTCTCTCTTTAATGCAAGTGGTATACAAGAAATTATAGCCCCGTGTTTGAGAAAAAGCATGATGAATGCTAGAATTGTGCAGAACAAGAAGCCTTTCTGAGGAATAATCATCCTAGCTTTTGCAAAGGGAAGATTTGCTCCACACCACAGCCTTTTGGAACAAATCCCAAACAGTATAGATTTTTTTTGGGGTGTGTGTGATTTGATAATGCTGCAATAGCCATTTTTAAGAGATGTATTTTTGATCATCATCAGCGTGTGGCAACCTGTTATTGAGCCTGATTCTGGACATATAAATTTGTGAGCTCTTTTTTGTTTGGGGGCAGTGTGTAGAGGAGCACTTTTTGATTAGCAGGGTTCCTGGCCCCTGCTAATCTGCCATCACCCCCCACTCGGAATTCCCTGATCCCTCTGAGTTTAACTGCAATCCTCACAGTAGCTTGGGTGGTTTGGGTGGGAGCTCACAATATATTGTTGTGAGCTGTTCCTTTTGGAACACAAAGCATTTTGTGGTGGCCTGGCCTTGGATGGGCAACGAAGACCCATTAGCTTTACAAAAGACCTGCTCCTCGTGGAGATGAGAAAAATATATATATACTAGAACTGGTTTGTTGATGATATGGGTCAACACCGCTGTCTGAATTTTTGGACTCTCCTTGGGGGTGCGTGGCTATGGGGACCGTCATGATGAACACTTGCCAGGGGAGGCTGGTGACTCCTATTTCGGTGGGGCTCCTAATCCATTGCAAGTTTTATTTGGAGCTTTATAGGAGCTATCCATGGTGGTGAACCTATTTTGGGGATGGAGTTCAGCACCATGGATAGTTCTCATAATGCTCCAAATAAAACCGGCAATGGATTAGGAGTCGTTCCCCCCCCCCACACGAAATAGGAGTCACCAGCCTCCCCTGGTACTTGCACTTCAAAATTTACAATTCAAAGTGTCTGAGTGTGCAGAAGATTCACACAAAGCTGAGTATTCTGCAAAGTTTTCCTTCTCTGAATCTGCCTCCACAGAGATGCTACTCTTTAAACTCTCTTATGTTTTTTTTTTTTTTTAAGCTGTTAGTGGATTTGTCACAAGGGCAGTTGGAAGGAAAACCTGGGACAAATGTCTTAGTAGAGACTGGTGCCAGTTTCTTTTAAAACTATTCATATATATAACAATAATCTGGAAAGTGACTTCATTGCTTTTCTGTAATTGACTAAACACTATGCTTTGTGTTTCTTGAGTTGTTTGCAGTCAGACAATCTGAAGTGAGACACTGGGGACATGACATTATGTGCAAATAAAGCGTAAGATTCAGCTAGTTCTGTAAAAATAAATACCCAAACCAATGAACTTTGCATATCAATAGCAATTTTGTATTACTAGAGGAAGAAGAACATCTTGCTATTCCTGCACTTTTCAAAAAATAATATGGATAGATTTCTGTAACATTAATGTAACTGTCATTTTTTATATAACCATATGCTGTTGAGTAGTGATCTTTCCAGCAATGGTCACCCAATGTGACAATTTCAATGGAGTGTCAAATGGTGGTGGTGGTGGAGGAGCTTTTAATCCCTATCCACAGACACACAGTTCATTCACATGGATTGTGAGAATGAACCAAATGCCACTCAAATAATGGTAAGTATTTTCCCTAAACTCAACATCTATTTGCTTCAGTGATGTGAAAAGATACATTTTTCTTGTCATGACAATCATTGTTCCTTTGAACAATCCGAGTTCTTTCTTTCCCCTTGCCATCAGTTCTTATTGAAGATGTGAAGTATTTTAAATATGGACAAGAACTAGTTTACTGAATCGCTGACATAGTTGTTTTAAAGACAGTTGAAACTGAGAAATAAAATTCGTATCTGTTTCCTCTGATTGTATGATCTCACACCAAACCATGAAAGATAGTTTTACAAAGAATGTTGCGTTTATTAAAGGAGTGTGTATTGGATCTGGATGAACCCTGGATCCTGAGCCAAAGCAGGCTACTTCAGAGAGATTTGGGAGGCATCTGAAGTGAAGTGGGCTCCCTCCCAATAACTCTGAAGTGAATCTGGATCTGTCCAGATTGTTTTGAGAGATTCAGCTATTTGGAGGCAAAGGAAGGTGCAGACAGGGTGACTGCAAAAATTAAAAAATTATCCCCAAAGATGGGGAGAATGGGGAGAAAGAGGAAGGGTTTATAGTTTTGTGACTGACAAGTCTAGCTTCTAATCACGGGTGATGATTTTCCCAGGGCTTTCCTATCATGGTGCTTTGGGGGAGGGACATCAAAATAATATATCAGCTTAGTTGTAGCCTGTTCTGTGCTCTTTGCTAGTTCTCTCTCTTGTAAGCATGAATTTTAAAATAGTTGTGGTAGAGTATCAGTGGTCATTGGCTTATGTTTCTTATTCTTACCAGCACCTTAACCAGTTTCCTTACTTATTCCAACCAATCCTTGCCTAAAATCTTTTCCTTTGCTTTCCATTCCAGCCCTGTCCTAAAATCCTTATCCTTTCCTAAAATCCATTTTCTGTTACCTTTGATTTAGTCTTGCTGCTGTTTGTGTGAGTCTGTCTTGAGTGTTTGTTGTTTGTTAGCAGCATTAATAGGCAGTGTCACTTCCCTTTGCCCCTGCCTCCCCTCAGTTTTGTCCCTAGTCAGGCAGCTTTGGTTTTGATTTACCATGTTAAGTGTTCTCTGTTTTGACCGTTTGTGTGTCTCTAGTCTCTGACTATTGTAAACCTTGACTTTCTGTCTGTGTTCTCTGGTGTGTGTGTGTGTGTGTGGGTATGTGCGGTGTGTGATGTGTACATGCACAGCGTACTCTGGTGACATGCTACACACAAACATTTTATTAAAAAACATATTAATAAAGTGTTACACAGTCAGCTCAGCAGAATGAAGCAGGTTTGTGGTGGCAAATCATGTGGTGCCCCCAGGGGTAGAGGTCCCTCATCAAACTGAAATGTACTATATTCACTGCTACAGGCTGGAGCTATTTTAGCAGTAGTTTGCAGCAGTAGGAGCAGCCCCAACAGATCCCCCCCACACACACAACTTGGAGCCAGCTCACTGCCACAGCAAAGAGGGATCTTCTTGTTCAGGAGAGTGCATCAGCTTACATCAGCATGGCTCTGAAAGCTCCAGTGGTTCAAGAAGGAGGCGAAGTCAACATATTTTTGGATCTGAACTTATCCAAGGAGATATGTCCACATCCACCACTGGTACTAAGAAACCACTTTAGGGCTCTTGTGGAAGAGAGTGATTCTGAGACTTTAGGGGAAGATCTACAGCAGACCTCACATCACAGGATAGGAAGCAAGATGCTGGAGCCCTACAGATAGGAGGGGATGGTACTGCTTCCTGAAGCAAGAGGAAGAGAAGGGTGGTCATGTGCTGACCAGACCTGTGGGCTTGAGAAGTATGTTGTCTTCTACGAGTAGGAGCATGGATTGGAGGAGATGTGACACAGCAGCTGCTGACACTTATCTAGTCCATGGTTAGTTATCCCCTCCTGCTTATCAATGTGGGAATGAACAATAGTGCCAAGCACACTATGACCACATAGGGCTGGTTCGCACGACCCAGGCTGCGAGTGGGGGAGGCATCACGGGGCTGTCTGTGGGGTCCGGTGGGGCGCTGCAGACGACCTGAGCCCTGCATACGTGGGCAGACCCCGGTGGAGCCAGCAGTCCCCACACCGCAATGTGGGCCTCCTGGCGCTAGGGGGCGGGGGCTCGGGATTCCCAGAGGGGCCGTTTGCCCCTACAGGCTGGAGCGGCTGCAGCTCCGGCCACTCTGGGCTGCCACCTCTGTGTGGCCCCCGCGGGATGGCCGCCCACTGCTCACACAGCAGGGTGGCCACATGCGGTAGGGGCTTACCCCTCTACCGACCATGGTCACATTGTGTGCGTCCCGCCCATGGCTATCCCGCGGGGGCACCCCCAGTCGGCGTTCACACGACACAGGAACCGCAGGGGACTTCTGCTCCCCTGCGGTTCCTGTGTCTTGCGAACACACCCATAGTGTCAGACTACTTGATGTTGCTGGAGGCGCTCCTTGAGATAAACTGGACCTAAGCCATGTAGGGTTTTAAAGGTCAAAACCAACACCTTAAATTCGGCTCAGCAAGCAACTGGTAGCCAGTGCAACTCCTTAAGCACTGGAGTGATGTGATCATGCTGGTGGCTGCCTTTAACCAGGTGAGCCGCCGCGTTCTGTACCAGCTGCAGCTTCTGGACCGTCTTCAAGGGTAACCCCACGTAGAGCACATTACAGTAGTCTAGGCGAGAGGAGACCAAGGCATGAAGCACTTATGGGAGCAGATGATTAGGAAGCTAGGGGCGCAGTTGCCGTATCAGATGGAGCTGATTTGCCCGGCTCACAGCTGACACCTGAGCCTCCATGGACATCTGGGAGTCTAGAATGACCCCCAAGCTGTGGACCTGGTCCTTCAGGGACAAATGTACTCCATTCAGCACCAGGTCAACATCCCCTAACCTCCCTTGTCTCTCACCAGAAGTACCTCGGTCTTGTCTCTTTTGAAGAGATATTCAAAATATCTCTTTTGAATCTTACTGCTAAGCCACCCACCTTTTAAAATAAATTCAGTTTAGATCTCTGTTCCTTGAAAATAATGCTTACACCTTCCAGGATAATCCATCACAATTAAGTCTAAATCATCCCCTTTCATTCTTGTAATAAAATGTTATTGGAGAATTTAGTCCTTTGCCTTCTTTCCACATATGATAAAAACTATTCTTTTTTGTTATTCATATTTCCAACGAACACCCAAAATGACTTTATACATTTTAAACTTTATACAATTCATCCATCCTTCTGGTTCATAGAAAGGACTAGTAGAAAGGGAAAGAAGAATCCTGAAGCTGAACAATTGACTATGAATATGGTGTTGCTGAGAGGTTTGGTTTCTAGGACAATGGTCAACACCTTTTGGATGAAGGGCTGCTGGTGGAAGATTAACTGCACCTCACAAAGTCTGGGATGAATGTGTTTGCCTGAAGAATGGTGAGTTTGATCAGGAGGACTTTAAACTGAATCCTGTGTGCGATGGAGGCGAAAGCCCAGAGGCAAGGACTTCAGATAAGGGTTCATGCACTGTAGCAGGAACTAGGAGAGCAGCTGTATGGGACCTGTGAAACCTCTTAATAAAAACACAGGGAGCTCATTGGAGCATAAAGTTCATGGCTTTCGATTCCTTTATACTAATGCATTGAAAATAATAAACAGAATGACCTTGAACTCTTTATTCAAGAAGGTAAATATGACTTAATAGGTATAACTGAGACTTGGTGGGACTGACTCCTATGAGTGAAATATAGCAATTGAAGGATATAATTGTTTAAAAAGAACAGAACCCATAGAAAGTGGATAGGAGCTGCACTATATGTTAGAAATGTACACACCTGCACAGAAATTCTAGGGAATGAACATCATGGCCCTGCTGAAAGCATCTCGGTTAAAAGAAATGGAGAAATAAATAAAAGCAATACTGAGGCTGGAGTCTAATACCAACCACCCAAACAAAGAGAAGATGTGGATGATGCTTTCCAAAAGCAAATTGCAGATATGTCAAGAAAGCATGAAGTAGTAGTGATGGAGAATTTCAATTGTACCTGATATCTGTTGGGGGATAAGCTCTGCCAAGTATGGAGGAAATTCTTGATTTGCCTTGCTCACAACTTTCTCCTTCAGAGGATGGAGAAAGGAACAAGGTGATAAGCCATCCTTGATTTGATTCTGTCTGATAGGGCATAGTTAGTTGATGAGGTGAAAGTAGCAGGAACTTTGGGGAAAGTGGCCAATGCTTGAGTTCCTGATTTTAAGGAAAGCTAAAGCTCAATATAGTCTAGCATGTACACTGGACCTCAGGAAAGCTGATTTTAATAAACTTAGAGCAATGATAAGTAGGTTTTATTTATTATTTATTTTTGTTTTGTTCTGTACCCTGCCTTTCTACCACACAACGGCAGTCAAAGTGGCCATGGCAGGAAGACCTAATAGGAAGAGGGGTTAAAGACAGATGGGAATTCCTAAAAAAGGAGATACTAAGGGCTCAACCAGAAACGATCCCAATAAGGAAAAAATGGAAGACAACCAAAGAAGCCAATGTGACTACACAAAAAGCTTAGTGATCTGAAAATCAAAATGGACTCATATAGGGAGTGGAAGGAGGGGCAGGTCACTAAGGAAGTTTGCAGGAAGATAGCCTGGAATTACATACAGTAGATGGTGTCAGGAAGGATAAAGCTCAGGTTAGTGAAGGATGCCAAGAATAACAAAGAGGGCTTCTTCAGAAACGTTCAAAGTAAAAGGAGGACAGAAGTAATGGTAGACCAGCTGTTCAGCAATGATGACAAAATGCTGACAGATGACAAAGAAAAGGCAAAAAACTGTTCAACTCTTACTTTGGCTTGGTCTCCTCCTAAACGAGGATCTGTGACAAACGGGCTGAAAGGGGTAGGAGTGCTGCTTGAGATTGACAGAGAGATGGTCAGAGAATATCTAAGCACCTTAAATGAGTTCATGTCCCAACTTCCAGATGAATTTCAACTGAGAGTGTTGAAGGAGCTAGCAGATGGACTCTCAGAACCTCTATCTATTATCTTTAAGGAATCTTTAAGATTTAAAAACAAACCAAAACAAAACCAAAACAACAACAACAAACACATCCATATACAACCACCAACCACCATTACTACAGAATATATATGCTGTTTCATTTCCTTGCAATTAATTACTGTGAACTGCAATTACTGTGAACTACTTCTCACTTTAAAGTAAGTGGATGGAGAATATGTACAGATGCGGGCTGCTACAGCCTTCCCCAATCTAGTGCCCTCCAGATTGTTTGGACTTACTCACATCAGACCCAGTCAGCATAGCCAATGGGCAGGAATCCTTGGAGTCATAGTCTAAAATATCTGGAGGCTGCACTACTAGTTTCCAAGTTATAAGAACAACTTTGCTGGGTCAACCCAATAGTTTAGCCATCCAGCTGTTTTATCCCCAATAGTGGCCTAATCTGGACAAAATGCAAATGAAAAACAAAAAACAAAAACAAAACAAAAACACAATTCAGCCTGCTTTCCATAGTTTGAGATTCATGACAGTTGTGTATATCATTGCTCTTTCAAAAAAAGAAAAGAAAGGGAGAGTGTCATGGAGATGCTATCATAAAGGAAGAACATCTGTACTCCAGCATGATTCATATTAATGTTCTGCCTTTTGTTTTTAACAGAACTATACCTAAGGATGTAAGGACAAACCATATTTAGATTTATTATTTAACATTTCCCATAATTAATTGCAGCCTATTATTTCCTGTTTTATCCTTTTAATAACATGCAGTAACATCACTGCTATTAATACATTCACTTATTAATGTGCTTTGATTTTTTTAAAATTTGGGGATGTTGCTGAGTGCCATTTGTCAGTAGTTTAAAACCCTGGGTTTCACTAAAAGTTCTTTCATTCTAAATAATTTGTTTTTGTTCCTATACTAGCTCATCTGTCCCAAATTTGTCCCTGTTTATACAAAAACGAAATGCCTAGAGCTAAATGCTATATTCCAGGTAAAGTCATCACTTGAGCCAGGTGGGGAGAGAAAGAGGCAATTATTTCCCTGCTTTATAACATAATTCTTCTGCCTACACAGCCTGAAATTACATTGGCATTTTTTCTTCAACGCCATATCAAACAGCAAGCTGATGTCTAATTGACCATCAGCTATTAACAGAATTACGACTTACATTTCTAGGGTTTTGTTTCCTGCTGAGAGTGTGCATTCGTTTGTGCGTATGTGTGTGTGCTTCAGCTTGTCTTTTCAGAGATGCACTAGCTTGCATTTTATCCAAGCTGAATTTCATTTTTTTTTCTGCCCATGTTGCTAATTTTCTACTTTCTTTTTGTGTTCTTTCTTAGTCCTCACTCGTGTACATTTCACACCGTAATCTATTGTCAGCAAATTTCCTAAGGTGAAAATGTTTACTCTGTTTTCCCCTTATATTACCTCAATGTATATGTTTCACAAGAAAAGAGCTGAGACTGATCCTTGCTGCTCCTGTCCTGATCAGAAACTTTTCCCCATGTTAAAATGTGGTCCTTTATATCTGGCATTTGAAAACTGCCTTTCAGCCATTTCCCATCCACTTGCCTGACATACCATGCACTAGCTGCATCATGCATTTCACTTGATAGTGTCAGTGCTGGTGGCCCAAAGGTGAGCAGGTCATCAAATAATTTGGCCTGCACCTCATCATCATGTTGTTCTGTCTGAAGAGTCAGCCACTTCATAGGGCCGGATTGGTACCCTTAGGGACATAAGAAGGTAACTTATATGAGCAAGATCATTGGATCATCTAGCCCAGCACTGACTGGCAGCAGCTATTCAGGTTTTCAGCCAGATGTCTTTCCTAGCCCTATCTGGAGATGCTGGGGCTTGAACCTTCTGCATGCAAAGTTTGTGGTTCTTTCCCTCAAAATACCAATTTATTCCTTGTCACCTGTTTCCTTCTGTGCTGGAATTTGTCGTACAGTCTTCCCCATCCTCCTGGTACCCTCTAGATGTTTTAGACTTCAACTCTCATCGGCCCCAGCCAGCATGTTCAATGGTTAAGGATGCTGGGAGTTGTAATCCAAAACATCTGGAGGGTACCATGTTGGGGAAGGCTGATCCTTCCACCCATCCGCAGCGGCTTAGATCAAGCAGTTCTGTCAACTTGGAAGCTGCCACAGTGTTTCAGAGACTAATGCACCCATATATTGGGTGTATTAATGCCTACTTTAAGACCCCTGGCACCTTATAGTTATAGCAGTTTGAGACACACACATGTAAATAATGAAATGATAAAATATGGCTAACTAATTACACGTAGTATTATTGTTTTAAATCTAGGAAGGTATGTTCAATGTGTACGGATATAAATGATTTCTTTTTATTTAAAAAGGCAATTAGTTCCAGTATCAGATCCAAGGTTGGAGACTGTGCCCCAACCTCAGAGCTGGGAATTGGAGCTCCAAACCCACCCACCCCACAGCCGGTGAGGAAAGAACCACACCGGCTGCTCTCCAAGGTCGGGAAAATGACCTTGGAGAGGGGTAAAAGGGGATATTTCAGGGGGCATGGAGGGGAGGAGACAGGAGAAGCCAGGATACAAAAGGTATCCTGAAGCTGCTTCAACCTCCTTCTCTCCCCTTCCGAAATGCTCTTGCTAGACGGGCGAATCACCTCCACTGCTCCTTGCACTCTGCATTGGATGCTCATAAGCCTCCGAGTTTGGGGGGGCTTATGGGCAACACAATAGGATTGCACCCTTAAGTACTTGTTTTTACAATAGGCTGAACAAACCTCTGGTAAATATAGGTTTTATAGATTCGATACTGGGAGTCAGAATAAATGGTACTGGATTTCTTTCAACTCTTCATCTGTAAAGTTGTATGTGGGCCTAGGGATTTTATCTTCTGTACCGATGCTAAACAAGTTTGCTGCAGTTTTAATAATAATGTAAATAATTTGTTCTATTGAATTGGCAAAAAGTGCAGTACATCTACAAGGTAAAAGGGGAAAAAAACGTATGCCATCTTAGATTCATTAACCTTCCAGTTCTTTTCTATGTCTGTCTTTTATACTTTCCATCTGTGATGGAGGAAAGGCTTAAGTGATTATTGTTTCAAATATTTTAGGTAAATCTCACACACAAAAAAGCTTATGTTAACTCCATGGAAGATTAGGGAAAGGGTTCTTGTAATATATATAATATTTCTAATGTAGTGCAAGCATGTTTCAAGATGTCCACTGCATCCTCTTAATCCACTAATGTTATAATCCTATTAAAATTGTCATTTTAGATTTATTTCTTATGAAACGTGCTGTTTTGTGCTTACATTCTGAAGGCAAATGGTGGCCCATGCTGATCATTAGAGCAGCATCACAAAACCTGTGGCCAAAATAAATTTCACTGAAACCTTCACGGAATAACCAAGCAAGATATTATTGGTGCACAGTCTGTGTGCTTCTACTCTGACACAGAGATTAAGAACATACCCCCCCTTTTTTAAATTGACTTACAGGCTTGTAATGTTTTTCAGCACCATTTAGGGCCAATTTGTGCTTTAAGGGCCAGCCACATTTGCTGCCTGTACATATAATGTGTGAAGGAAATATGTATTCATAAGTCATGAGTATTTGACAGGCAAATTGGGAAGACACCATTGAGATGAGGCCATCTCAGCCTGATTTTTTTCAAGTGGCATCTGTGGCCAGGGGCAGACTCCACTGGGCTCTTGACATAGTGCTGCTGATGGGCCCTGCCACCACCACCCTGCTACTGCTGCCAAAGCCTCTCCCCTGCCTGCCACCCACTGCTTCTTCCCCCCTGCCGCCAAAACCAGCATCCCTCTGAAACATTGTAATGCTAGAGTCCCAAGTGCCAGCAGCCTTGAGAAATGTAATTTCCACAGAGCACTGATGTCCATACTAACATAAGGCACCATGGGAAAAATACATTCCCCAGGGGCTCCTGGCTATGGATGGATGGATGGATCGGTCAGTTTTGCTTTCTACCACATTAGATTATTTTTTTTAATCTCAAGCTCTTTCAGTCCTGAATACGATATGAAAAAGAAATGTGGATTTTGGTAACTTCTTATCAAAAACAAACTGAAACAAAATTTTCACCCATCCCTACTTCTGTTGCCTGTCATGCTACTTCAAAAATAATCCAAGTGCCAAGGGTGGGGGGAAATAAAGAGGAAAAGAACGATATGGCATAGGAGAAGAATGGGAAGAGAGGAAAATATAGGGGAAGAGGATGGGGAAAGAGAGACCTACATCCCTCTCAGCTGCCATCACCATAGCAGCCAGGAAAGAGTTAGGGAGAAGTTCTTCTCCTTTTCAGGTTAAAATTCAAGTTTATTTATTTATTTATTTATTATTTATATTTATTTATCACCCATCTGGCCGAATGTAAGAAGAAATTTAATGTAACTAGGTCTCATGATCATGAAAATTACATTGTCTCAGAAGGATGAATATTAACTCAGTAACCATAATGTCCATCTTATACTGAAGGTGATTTTTATGAGTCACTGAAGTTAATGCACTGAGCCACATAATTATAAACTTAAGCAACATTATTACTTAAGTTCTTATCTCAGTAGTCCCTACGACCCTGTTCAATGCTCAATCTCTCAGCCACTACATTGCCCTGGCTCGTATTATATTATAGCTGATACAGGGCCTGTAAAGTTGGCTTGTTATTTATTGTTTGTGGCATGGGTACATGCTGTAGGAACATCTTATTCCTTGGATGTTGTTCTGGAAGATAACTACCTGCTTACATCTAAGCAGTGACTAGAGGCAATTCAGATAGGTTTTGAGAGAATCTGCCCGGTGATAGTTTCATGCTACTTCTAACATTAAAGCAGAGAAAGATAGAAACTGACTCAAGAAAAAGTAATCAAGCTTTAAAACAGGGATGGGCATCTTTAGGCAGTCTGGGGGCCGATTCTGCACTCACCCCTGCCCCTACACTACCAAAAAGGGGGAAAGGGGAAAAATAAGTGAAATTTCTCCTTTGTAACCCTCCGTAGCGGCTATGGAGACTTAGAGTAGACAAATTTAGCTTGAAAACAAGTCAATTATAAAGCTCCGTAGTGGTTTGCTGCTAAATTTCAGTGCCAAGCAATGACCTTTCCTACATTTTCTTTTTTTAAAAAAGATTTAAAAAATAGGTGTGGTGGGGGCAATGGTATGGGTGGTATGGGCCATAGTGGGGGTTGGGAGGCACATGCAGCCCATGGGTCATGTGTTGCCCACCCTTGCTTTTAAAAAAATAATGCTAAAACAATAAAAATGATCATGCTGTGTTTTCTGTCAGATGTGGGAACCTCACTCAGCACATTGAAATCCCTCAAGAGAAAAGGTGTCGCAATCACGTTCAATCTCCAATCTTTGTGCCTTCATTCGCAAAGAATCTCTTTCATTCACAGGAGCTGAGCATGCACACTGGGTTCTTCACAAAGCCTCTAAATCAGACTACAGAACTTTTATGGTTTTATATTTAACATATAAATACAAACAGACAAATTTATGTATAATCCCTTTAAGTGGAATCTCATCACTCATTTTTAGATTCAGTCACACACTTTTAACTTTTCTGAGTACAGTAGTATCATCTTAGCAAAAGAAGCCCCCTGGATTCCAGTTGGGAATTAAAAAGGAGGACTAAGTGCAAACCGCACTAAAAAAAGTAATTCCCTCTTGGGTGTTATTTTCCTAAAATATAGAGGCCACAACAAAGCAGCAGCATCTTAAGCTGATTTTTCACCGGAGTTATCCATAAGCCAGCACACTGAATAAGTAGAATATCTCCTATTTGGGTGCAGAAAATCCCTCCCTTCATGATCACAAATGCTGACTTTTCTAGTCATCACTGAAGGTGTGTGGACATTAAGAAAGGCTGTGTCAGGAAGGCAGAATAGGTGAGGATGTAGGGAGTTCAGAACAAGCTAAAAAAGAAAAGTCTGACAAGTACCCGATGTTGACCCAATTTCTCCTTTTCCCTAGGTAGCCAGAAATATGGAATTTGTGAAGTCCACAAAAACACTAATACATTAAGACAACGTTCTTTGGTGCTTTAGTAAGCACTGCCATGCTCACACGGCTTACCTTCTTGTTGATTAATTCCTAACAGAGAAAGGGCCCAGTATGGTGAAAGGCATGAAGGCGTGTGTTAAAATGTAAGCAGAAATTTAATGTAACTAGGTCTCATGATCATGAAAATTACATCGTCTCAGAAGGATGGATGCACATTCTGGCTTCTGCTGTTAGCCAGGAGACCTAGGGCCAATGGGAGGCTGCACCTGCTGCTTCCCAGGAATTACATCAAGGCAAGGGAGAGGCCAGCCTGGCCCATCCATCAGCCAGAGAAGGAGCAGTTGCAAGGACCTCACTTCCCCTTCCTGCCAGAGAGAACACTCGGTCCCAACTAGGGATGCACAGATTTTGTTAATTTTTCTTCCGTCTGTGTTTCACGGATTGTCAGGAGTCTGTCGCTCCATTGTCTGCTCATTGATGGAATCAGATTTTTTTAAACATAATTTTGTTCTACTTGCGCTAATTCGCATTAATGTAAATTAATTAGTTAATGCAAATCATAAACCAACTAAACTAACTAAATCTCCGTATGTACAGTTTTATCTTGGACTTTCTCTTGAACCCTTGTTTTGACTCTTGGATTTTGTAGGCCTTGACACATTTGGCATGGAGATACCAACAAAGAATTTAAGGTAGGACTAAATCTCTGCATGTGCGGTCTTTCTCTAGAATCCTTGTCTTTGATTGCCTGGGATGGTTTATGCCAGGAATCATTTGAGCCCCTTTCCCTGTATTCAGAACCATACAGATCGTAATGGGGAAACCAATGTTCTATTAATCGCTGACACGGTTAAAGTTATTAGCTTTTGACTGTTCTTTGAAATCAGTTATGAGCCTATAGCTAATTACCATCAGTCATATGATTTCTGGAGAGTTGCAACCATTAAGCTTTTGCCATGAGAGCTAAGAAGAAGCTCATCTGTGAAACCTGATTTTGCTACCAATAAAAGTTCTCACTGTTTCTGGCATTCTGTGTTAGCTTGCCAGAATATGCCTGTGCCAGAAGATGGGCTCATGACAGTAATGGTCTAAAACCTTCAGTACATGACTTCTTTACAGGATGCTGTTTTATTACTTGGATTGAGGTTGCAATCTGTCACTGATAAGCTCAGCCATGACGACTTTTTGTACGTGTGTGGTGTTCTGTATCTGTGGGCATCACCCTAGCACCTTTTCTAATATGTCTTTTTTGTTATGGGAAAGACTGCATGGGAAAGGGTCTCATGGCAGATAGGAGCAAGAGGATCCTGCTAGGCTACCTGCTTTTGTTGCAATTGAAGTAATTAACCTGTGTGTCCTCTACTGTAACTTAATCAAAAGTGTTGCTCTCCTGCAGTATGCAAAGCTGGGGAACTCCAGATACATGCAAATGCTTTCCTGACTACCAGGTTACCTAGTCAAGTGACCCATGAGGGTACTTTTAAATTGACCAATTTAAAGCCTTAGTGAGAAATGTGCTCCAGTCCTAAAGCTCCCTCACCTCAAGCTACATCAGCAGTTAAAAACACCACCAAGGCACCCCTCATGATACTCTTTTGTTCTGAGTACCTCCACGTAATTGTCTTCCAGAAAGATGGCTTTTGTAACGCTTAGTCAGCTGACTTTAATTCATTCAAGCAGCCAGGAATCCAAGGTTTCCTTTCATTCCTGAGAGTCAAGCTATTGATTCCTTTGTTTAAGGGCATCCTGAGTTCACCCAAAGTTGTTGTTCCTTTGTGCTCCTGACCTGAAGTCTACAACTGCCTTTGGGTCCAGCCACCCAGTGTGCTTTCTGATCGTGGGCAGTTCTCCCTCATGCATTTCCAATATCATGAGCTCCAAGATCCATGAGCTCCAAGATTTGCTCCAAGGTTGCATACTTACAACCCTTTTCTTATGATCCCTTTCCTTCTCTGGTGCCTAACCCACATTTCCAGGGCCAGAGTTCCTCACCCTTCACTTGAACCCTTACTTCCTTATATTCCTGGTTAGATGCATTGCCTATTGCAGAATTTTTCTCACAGCCATTTCGGTAGGGGAGCCACCCTTTGGACTTATGGAGCAAGCCAATAGTGTCTTCCAGTAGGTTTACAGGACTTAAGGTTGTGGATTTTAAGCTCATTGGGGTTTAAATGGACTCTTTGGGAACCTAGACAATTATGTGGAGGTATTGTAGTAGGGTCTTGGGCCAAGTGGAACCACACACACAGAGTGGTGTAGTGGTAAATTTTGAAGTGCAGGAGTCCATTGTGCCAGAGTGTATACACATCAAAGGGCATCAATACACAGCATGATGCCCAATTTATTAGGATCAGCAGCATGACTGCAATCCTATGCATAGTTACCTGGAAGTGAGCTGCATTGAACTCAGTGGTGCTTACTTCTGGCTGCCGAAGTTCAGCTTGTAAAATACATTGAGCTTCATCAAAAGATCTTCAGCCAGCTAGTTAAATTGCAAAGCTTAAGCTTTTAATTTTTATTTATTTTAATTTTTATTTATTACATTTCTATACAAATGTAATAAATATCTTTCCAGCATGTGATCTTCTGGGACAGCCCTCCCACAATACCTGGCTCTGAATGAAATAAAAATTTACAATGCAATAGAATGGCTCCAACAGCTATCAGTCTCAGTAAGGAAGCAATAAAACTATTAAGTGGTAAAATGGAGAGTAGGAAAAGGTGGAGAGATTTCTCCCATGTACTGAGTAGTACCCATGTACATCTGGTGGAGATGTTTGGATGGTTGCAAATTTTCATTAACTTAGAACAGGCCTGCACAATTTGTGATCCACTAAGTAAAATGCAGCCCATGAGCCATGTATTATAGCTGCCAAGGGCTTAGCAGACCTCTTTTTTTCCTGCCTGCCTGGTATGGCAAAAACATGGGAGCTGTCAAGCACCTGGTACGCCAAAATTCATTGCTTGTTTTGACCGCATTTGACTTTGTGGGTCACAAATTGTTGCAGGCCTGATTTAGAAAACACATTCATACAGAAAGAATCCTTTTCATTTGAAGAATGGTAACACACCAGATTCTAGTATTCATTTATAAAATGTAGGGCACAGCAGTTTTTCACAACGATCTGTTATGAAACCTCTGATATTTGGGCTACTGTTCAAGATGGCTTCTTCCTCAGAGGCATTTTCGGGGGGGGGGGAGCAAACCATTTAAGTTGAAGCAAACTGTGACAATTAACAAATCATGGGATAATCCACAGTTGGAAAGGATTTTTGAAAGTCAGAAACAGCCTTTACATTTAAAAACAAAACAAAAAAGGTGTTAGTGCACTGCAGACAGAGAAAGCAGGAGAGAAGCCCTTTGAAGTCCTGGGGTTGGCTTGACAGCAAGGGAACATTCATTCCCAGTGGCTGTTTGTTAGGCTGTAAAAGACTTCCATAGACTATGGGTTGATTTCCCTATTCACTTATGAAGTAGGACTCAGACAGACAGTGCTAAATCCTATAAGTCTGCAAGAAAGAGAAATATCACTTTCACTGTCCTGACAAAACTGTAGACCGTTCCGGTGATTATGTGCCATCTGTTTAGTTTCAGCAGTTCGGTTGCCTTGGGGGCCTCTGCAAAAAGAAATCTCTTTCGTGACGGAAGGTTGAACGGACAACTCAAAGGTAACTTCAGCTGAGCGAGTGGCTAGCTAATCCCACCAGCACCCAGGGACCGGGGCTGCCACCAGCTCTAATTGATTCTGAAATGAATCTGTATAGAAAATTAGAAGGTTTGGATTCCCGAGTGAGCTTCAATAAAGGGGCAGGATGTAAGCCTGACAACTGAATAGATTCTGAAATGAAAATCTGATAAGCGGCTTAAAACTGTACTTAAGACCAGAAATGATTTGAATGCTCTTGTTAATGGCACACATTGTATATTGTCACCTAGTTAATTTTCTCTGAAGATGAGTTCTTGCAGCAGGAGAAGATATGCTAGCCTTTCGCAGCCTTCCCCCCCCCCCCACATATTTATTACATTTTCCACCCCCAACCCAAGTTGCTGGAAGGCAGAAAAGATCGGATTAGGCTACTGCACTTCCTCGGTGGCTGTCAGTTCACCGTGCCAAACTTCAAATATGAACTGTTGCATGTGCTGTCACAGGCATCGCCTTTTACATCTTAATTTGCAAATGAGGAGTTGACATTCGCTCTGCCTTGTATTTGCACATGGTTCCACTACAGGAAAAGCAAACACTGTCACTGCTGGCTATTTTGTTTATGCCTTCACAGATCGTGTACAGCCTATTTAGGAATTTTCTGCAGATTTCTCCCCCTCCCCTTCCTTCCTTAGCTTACAGCGAGACAGATAGTCATGGAGCCGCATGTTCTCATATTTTATTCAGGAAGCTGAACTGCAGTGTATGAGGTTTTTGCTCCATTTGATTGCAATTTAAAATTGTATTTTTAAACCTATCCTCTCTGCCTTGTTCTATTTCCTTTTGGCCCATATATATTTGTCTACATATGTTTCCATACATCTTTGGGTGTACAAAAATATACATAAATATGCATAGAGATGAAAGGGACCTCATCACATTCATCTACATGGGATATTATGTATTTAATATACAGGTTAAGAAATACATGGATGGGTAGATATGGTAGATGATGCAGAAGTTCATGACTACTGCATTCTTGTTCTCCATCTTGATGCTTTCAAGAAAATATAATTTCAAGGAAACACACAATCAAAACTGATGTAAGCCAAACACTGTATTTATAGTGGCTCTAAATTATAGTCGGAACAAATATGGGAGGGAAGGGAATAGAGAATTATCAAACAGGTTCTCCACATTCAAATTTATTTGCATGAAATTATCACATTTATGTTTTTAAAAGTCCCCCTCTTTTAAAAGTCCTCCTCTGCATTCCCACTGATCGATGCTATACATTTAGGGGTTTAGGAAAACAAGCTATAATTAAGCAGATTGATCTTTCACATGCCTTCAACTGCATCAACAGAAGATAAATTTTGAAGATCCCCCCCCTACCTCTCATAGCCATATTTTCAAAATGCTCAAATCAAACAGTCAAATCAAATTTTGAAATGTTGCCCATGTTTGTCTGAGTTCTACCTTTCACTAACCTTCCTTATAATGCTGTGGATTTGAGTAGAGAGCATATTGAGAAGGCCATTAGCAGCATTTCGGAGCCAATCTACTCTTACATGTTAAAGTTTCAAGGGACTATGCAGAATGCCCCCTCCAAATGCTTGCTGGGTGGAAAGAGTCACCCCTGCCAGCCCTGGTCTTGCTGTCAACATGTCCAACACCTCTGCTCCCCTGACATCCTCGTGGTTGGCAGGAGGTCTGAACAGGTCAGCCTGTGTGCATGCAGTTGTATGTGTTCCAGCTCCTCTGTGTGGCTGGAAATCCTGATTCTGCAGTAAATGCATGGAGGAGCACTTGTGAAGAGGCAAGCAATCCAATAGCCCATGCACAGCAACACATAAACGAATAGGTATAAGGCAAGGCAAAGTTCTAATGGTGCAAAGCAATGGCTAGTAGATCACCTAATCCAGAAGATTTCCCCCTTCACCACTTCAGCTACACCTTCTGGATAGACAAGTATCTCTGACTAGATGTTATGGTGGCATAGGGACTATTGAACTAATACTACTTCACCACGTTCAAGAGAAAAGATTCCTGACATGCCAAGTTACAGTCAATAACTAGTATAGCGTCCCAGAAACTTTGTCTTATCAAAGTTTGATTCCCCCCACCCTGCCATGGACTGTCTGTGGGGACCCACAGTTTTTCGTCTACTTTGCAGTGCCAGAGTCTTGAGAACAGATCTTAGTCGAGGGTGTCACAAATTGTATGGTAGAAGTAACCTGAGGAGGTGAAAGGAGAATGGCTGGTGGGTTTGGGCAGTTATCTGCTTGGGTTAAGGCTTCCAGTCAACGGAGATATGTTGTTCCAATATTGCTCTTCCCATAGCCAACTGTGGAATTTGGAGTACCCAAATGGGTGTGGCTGTATAGAGCAGCAACATCACAACTACCAGTTTCTATTTACTTGAAGCTGTAAAATGTCACTGGATCCTCTCTCCAGCCTAATCTGTCCAGTCATCCAAAGGAAAGGAATTGCGAACGTAGGGGGGGAAATGACGAGTCGAGACGCTTAGCTGGTGTTTTAACTGGGCCACGTTTATTTACATACAATGAACTGCAAAGGGATGGAGTGCGGGTTATTCTACTCGGCCTCCTAGGCCGCTCAATCGTGCAAGTGGGCAGAGCATCCAAAACCGGGAGGTGGCGATGAATCCGCCGCCGCCCCATTTTCCACTTTACAGTGATGGGAGCCTTTGTTGCATCGCCTCCTCTCGGAGTCTCACGACAACAAGCTTGGCGATAACAAAGGCCTCACAGGCGTTCCTGATCCCCAGCTGTCTGAGCCTACGGACCCATCAACCTGAGGCATCCTGGAACCGCCTGTCACCTGAATGGTGCCAGGTATGCTCATCTCACCCTATCAATCCCCTAACCCGCACTTACCCGCCACAGAGAGGGACCAGTGCCCGCTTAGTCCCCTCTCCCCCACCTGCTCGGAACTAGTTCCAGCAGGGCCCTTTGCAGGTCCTTGATAAATATGTCATTACCTTTATCAGACAAATGAACTCCATCGGCGCGGTACAGGTCCCTCCGGGCCAACACAATATCGGGATGGGGTACATAATATCCTTCCCCACCCAGCCCTTTAACAATTTCTCTATTAACCCTTCTGGCGGCTCTGTTCATAATCCTGGGGCTTGCGTTGCCCCTCCAACAGTAGCGTGGCAGTATGTGAGACCAAACAATCTGAGTCGCTGGCCATCTTTTCTTGATGGCCCACAAGTCTGCAAGCGCTTGCAGGATTAAGGCCTTACTCTTGAGTAAGCCCAAATCATTCCCCCCCAAGATGTAGCACCAGCAGGTGCGGGGGTTGCTCGTTGAAGCCAGGCCGGAACAGGGTGGTCAGTAGGTTCTGCCACCTCAAGCCACGGCGTCCCAACCAGTGGATGTCCGCCATTCGTTCGATTCCCAGTTGGGTTCCTATACCAGAAGTTCCAGCCCTTCGAGCTGCCCAGAAAATGAAGCTGTGTCCGCACACTAGAACACGCACCGGCCTGGCCTCTGAACGTTCTGCAATAAAGAAACAGAGGCCGCAGTATCGCTCATAGAAATTTGCGTACATAAGACCGGTAGGCCTGAGATCGCCAACGCCCCACAGCCTGTACTCTGTCGGCAGGGAAGCCCACTGCTGCGGCCGTGGATGCCGCCCCAATATGGAAGGAGTGTGTCCCAAAGCGCTTGTCCCCCAACCCCAATGCTCCCAATGCTAGTTTGGCTACAGACCAAAACTGGAACTTCGTGAGTGGTGAGCCATCTATATGTTGGAACAGCGGGCCATCATTTTGGCCCCTGTTGTTGGTATATGTACGCAAAGCAGTCACCGGGCACAGTTCTGGCTCTGCAGCATGGTAGAGAAATATGTCAGTCCCCCTGGCTAACTGGTCCGTTTTAGACCTGTGCAAGTGGATCTTTACTCCTGTTGAGATAAATGTGAGATCAGAGTATTGCAGGGCACGGCCTGATGTATCTGCTCTGGACATAAGCACCAGTTCAGATACGCGGAATGCACCAAAAAAGGCTGTTAATGCCGTGGCGTGGAACAAAATTGCCTCGTAATTGGAGTTACATATGACTGGCCATTGTGCACGCAGGCCTAGAAGTACCTCTGGGGATACGGGGGGTCTGGCATCCGGTAGAGAGGGATTTTGCCATGACCACCCAATTAGCATCTTTTTAAACCTAAAATCACCCGTGTTGTCGCCCCAGCCCCTGGCTTTGGATAAAAAGGCCAGGCCTGATAACCTAGCTCTGAGGGTGCGCATGGATGTCCCTTGTTTCCTAGCATACACACAGAATTGTATCAGCTGCTCAGCTGGTATGGGCCATGACTCAGGGACCCTGTTCTTGACCCTGAAATCTTGAAATTCCCTACCTGCCCTGTTGTAGGCCGCCCGCGTACTAGGCGCCAGGGAACTCATGATGGCATTTTCAGCCGTAGACCTCCAATCTGCCAAAGATAGTCTGGCATCATTACAGGAAGTTCAGAAGCCCATGGAGCAAGTTGTCTGAATCTTTGCATCTGATTTCGGGATAATGCGTCAGCAATTCCGTTGTCTAACCCGGGCACATGCTGAGCTCGGAATAGAATGTTAAATTCAAGACACTGGATTGTGATGGCCCTCACTAAACACATGACGTTGTTATTTCTTGAGGTAAGTGGGTTAACTACTTGAACAGTGGCCTGATTGTCACAAAGAAAATGTACCACAGAATTGGAGAGCTGCTCCGCCCAAAGATGTACAGCAACGTACACTGGGAACAACTCCAGAAACGTGAGGTCAAGCACCAATTCTGAAGATTTCCATTGTTCCGGCCATCTTTTAGCGCACCACTGTTCCCCCCAAAATGCCCCGAAACCCAAGGTTCCAGATGCATCTGATTGGACTCTAAACTCGGCGTCTAATAGCCTGTCCTGCCTCCAGAAAGAAATCCCATTGAACTGTGCCAGGAATTTGGCCCATATTTGGAGGTCTGCTCTGATGGATGCGGATACTTGGAGTCTGTGGTGTGGTCGTGTCAAGCTCTGCATGGCATCACACAGGCGGCGCAAGAACGCCCTTCCTGGTGTGATTACCCTGCATGCGAAATTAAGATGGCCCACCAATTCCTGTAACCCTCGAAGTGTGATCTTTTTTAACTGCAGTGTATTGTTGATTTTTTCCTGCAAAGCTTCAATCTTCTCCCTGGGTAGCCTGGAACACTGTTGCATTGTGTCTAGTTCTATACCTAGAAAAGTTAGTGTATTTGCCGGTTCCTCAGTCTTCTCGTGGGCTAGTGGTACTCCAATTGAGTCACACAGCACGCGGAATTGATGCATAAGTTTCTTGCATTGGTTAGAGCGCTGTGGGCCGGCAAATAGGAAATCATCGAGGTAGTGCACCACGTGTGTGAGGTTAGATCTACTCTGTACCGCCCAATCCAAAAAAGAGCTGAACCGCTCAAATGCTGAGCATGAGATGGAACATCCCATAGGCATAGCTCTATCAAAGAAAAACTGCCCTTGTATATGGAAACCCAGTAGATCAAAATCCTGTGGGTGAACTGGTAGCAAACGAAAGGCTGATTTAATATCACAATTTCCCATCAGGGCACCTGGTCCGCAACTTCGTACCATTGCCACTGCTGAGTCAAATGATGCATACTTCACCGAACAAAGATGCTCAGGGATTGCATCATTCACAGAGGCTCCCTTGGGGAATGACAGATTGTGTATCAAATGATATTCCCCAGGTGCTTTCTTAGGGACTATACCCAAAGGTGACACCCGGAGGGATGGCATAGGGAGTGCATCGAAAGGGCCGAAGACTCTCCCTTCATTAATTTCTTTTTTAATTTTTTCCATCACTATGTGTTGGAGCTCTGCAATAGATTTCTGATTGGGGGCCATACAATGTAGTCGCGAACCCGTGTACGGGATTCTGAAACCGTATTTAAAGCCGTGATATATGTATTCTGCATCTGCCCTGTGTGGGTAGATGTGGAGTAAAGGCAATAGTGTCTCCAATTTAATTGGGCTGGGGCCCTTTGGGAACCTGGCGCTGTCCTTGTCCATGTGTGGAATTGGCCTGGTTGCCTGTCTTGTGTTGACCCCAATGGGACTTGAGTTTTGGGCATGTGCTGACGGTGTGTGACCCTCCGCAAAGCCCACAGGCGTGTCGGAAGTTGCACCCAGATCGTTTGCAGCCACCCCTTGAGAAATCCCAGCAGACCGGCTAGGGTTGAACCGGCTGACCCGAAGAGGTGTGGGTCCCGGGGGATCCTTGGTATTTGGCCAGGATGTGCCCCGTGGCTGCTCTTTCCCCAAAAATTGGCCGCGCTGGAATTGTGTATTCCATCCAAATGTCACTGTCTTTGGTGTCCCACCTGATGAAACGATCGGCCGCCGCCTTTTCATGGAAAGCCTCATCGTACTGTAACCAAGCAGGTCCTTCATAGCAGGAGTATGCTCGGAATATTATGTCTAGGTATTTGACCAGTACAACACCTTTCTCAGGGTATCCTTGTAGTACTACCCCCAGGTAAGTCAAGTATCCCGCGAGCCAGTTGGACCATGTGCGCGGGGGTTTCTTCTTCTTTGCATTCTCTCTCTCGGTATCCCTAAGCTTCTCTAACTCCTGCGTTTCGGGTTCTCTTTGTAGAAGGCCACGGCCAAGCTAGGTGGGTCCTATCTCCCTCCCTCCTCTCAGGTGCAGATCTCCCCCAAAAACCTTATGGAATATAAATTTATTATGGACTTCATGCTGTCCATTAATATGGGCCGGAGTCCCTAACGGGGCCCTCCACCCGGATCCCTTGCCCCAAGCCGACCGTGCCACGTGGTCCTCAGGTGCAGTTGTCGGGTTCAGATCCTTGCGGGAACAGCTGCAGGAAAACAAAGAGGGTGTGGGGCGGGCTGCGAGACTTAATATTGGCTTCTGCAGCCCCGCCCCCCTTGCTGACTGTATACCTGCATCAACAGGTATGTCCCGCCTCACTTCCCCCCACGTCCGCAAAATTTCTTCCCCCGGATCACAGCTGCGCGTGATCCGGGGGAAGTTCCAAAGCCTCACAGAAAGGGAGAGAAGTTGTTTATTAATTTTCCTTGCTCAGTGATATCAGTTCCAGTTCGCATAGCTTTTACAGAGCAAGTTTGCAGAGCTTTTGACTGGAGCCCGCTCTCATCCTTGGTCAGTTTGACAACTACATTTTATAGGTACTGGCGCCACAGTCCTGTGTCTCTAAAAAGTCAAAAAGAGGCTCAGCTGCTTTCAGGTCCCGACGGCTTCCCCCAACCTGCTGTTTTTCATACTGCTGACTTTGGCTCCTGGCTGGATTGTCCGTTACCAGTGGCCCCACATTTACATTAAAAAGTGGCCTCAGCATACTGCTACTTCGATGCATGATTCCCCTAGCTTATTCAAGCTGGTATAAAATTATTTGAAAAATTATGTGACAGGACATGGCCAATCAGATGTTATTTCTGAAGAACTATTGCCTGCATTCAGAAATGGAACTGCATCTGTAGTTTAGAGGCATTCAGAAATGGAACTGCATCTGTTTATACCTTACTTGTCCTGACATGTGAAATTGGTGTCCTCAAATGCCCGAAGAGGCTGCAATTTGTTTTTGGGTTGTTGTTGTTTTTACAAAAAGATATACTTTAAAGACCTGACTCTCTCCTTCGCACAAGGTGCACTTCCAACTTCTTTACCAGTGTGTCAAAAAAAGACAGAGAGAGAGACACACACAACTTCTCCACCTTCTTGCTTAGTATTTTTGCTCAATATAATCTTTTGAAAAGTGAGATGCTTGACATCTCTCTCACAGGAAATCCTATGCCTGTTTTGACAGTGCTATCTCCAGCATGTCTTTTTCACCAAGCAAACCTTCCTGGAAGGGAAAAATAGAAATAACACCACCACAGCTTTGTGTGTGTGTGTGTGTGCGCGCACGTGTGTGCGTGTGTGTACGCGCATCGGTGTGTGTGTTGGTTGCTATGGCTAAATTGCATAGCAACAAGACTCAGGACATTGGCCTACATTCCAGGGGAAACATACCCTCCAACATTTCACAGATGAAAATAGGGACACACATATGAATTTGTAAGAGGTAAGGTTAAGCAACATGAAGGTGTAATCAAGAGGGCGTGGCCAGGCAACATGCATGTGTGGCGAAGGGTCTGGCCAAGCAACCAAAGGGCATGGTCAAGTACAAAAGTTATTAGAGGAAACACACACAATCTTATATATTATAATGGCTTTTGTAAAAAAAAAAATTAACCTTACTTAAACCCTTAATTGTTGATATCTGGTGTTTTTCATGGGGAGGGGGGGTGTCAGTGCTTCCAGAGCAATCTCTTTCTTTTTGTTTTAAAATGGTCAGGATTGGCACAAATTCAACAGGCGAACCTTACCCACTCACCCCACTCCCCAAACTCCCAAAATGGGGAGAAGGGGAAGTTTCTTGCATTTCCTTCTGACACTGTAACCTCACCTGTTAGAGGCACAGGGTCAGCTCTGTTAGGAAATAAAATCTTTGGCAATATAGAGATAGGAATCATGTGATAAATTCCCTCATTCACCTCTCCATCAGTCCAGGCCAGCAGGTGCAGCCTCCACCTCCTTTTCTTTTCACCCAGCTAATCCCTTTCCCTGTTTGAGCCTAAGCAGAGAGCCAGTCTTAAAGGGGCCATGGGCAAAATTGCAGCTAAGCTAAAACTGCAAGCTTAGCTGCAATTTTGCTCATGGCCCCTTTAAGAGGAGCTTAAAGTAGCTTGCAGGTGTGGGAGGCAGGGGAATTTGGGATTCTGCATGACAAAGTGAGAAGCCGTGATGGCTTGAGGGTTTTTGTGAGGGTCCCAGCATTTTCAGGGCAATTGGAGACTATGGGGAAATGGGGGTGGGGTGGGGTGGGGTGAGAGAATGGCCTTTAGCACCAGGTAGATAGTTACATAGTTCATGATTTTTTTTAACGACAGCAGGAAGATATGAATTTATTTTGGTATATATTTCTCCTAATAGACACCTTTTTCTTCTGCAATTTCCCCTAATATATGTATTTTGCAGTGCTATTATTTCACATAATGTGTACTTTTACAGTATATGATTTTTTTTTATCTAAGAAAAATTCTGAGAAGTGTGAAACGGAAAGAATAATTGCATTCTGGTTTGCATATTAGTTTGGTAAGTGTACATTAGTTCTGTTTGCTGTAAAATACAAACTGAAAAATTATCCTGGGCCGTTTTTGTTCTACACTGGGTAACAAAACTATGCTCCTCTGGTGCGGGGTATCTTCATGTAGGTTCACATAATGGTGGACACATCTGCCTCTGTTTCTGGTGTGATAATAGTGTCTGTTGATTAATAGCTCCTCTCCCTCATTGTGCAACTTGCAGGGTGGGGGTTATTGCAGGGGAAGGACACTGTTTTTATTTATTAATTATTATTTACATTTATTTATTGCCTGCCTGGCCAGCAAAACAGCCACCCTGGGCGATGTACATAAGATAAAAACAGTATAAAATACATTTAAAACAGTATAAAATTTTAAAATCTTAGCCCACCCCATATTCCCGCCTGAACAGCCAAGTTTTTAGTGAGCAGTGGAAGCTCAGCAGAGAGGGGGCATGGCAGAGGTCACTCGGGAGAGAGTTCCACAGTACGAAGGCCGAAAAGGCCCTCTTCCTTGTCCCCACCAGTCTAGCTGCTCTGGCTGAAGGGACAAGGAGAAGGCCGTCTGTGGCAGATCTTGTTGAGCGGCCTACTTGGTGTTGCTGGAGACGCTCCTTGAGATAGACTAGGCAGTTCACTTACAAGGTAGGGTGCTGCTGAAAGGATCTGCTGAATGGGATAGTGAGATCAGTGTCCTCGACCCTGAGCATCAATCTATGGCTGCTAGATAGTAATCTACTTTTGTTAAGTATGAATACGGATAGGACTACCAACTTTCCTAGAGTCCTATCCATATCCATGCCACACCACCACTACCACCACCATAATTTGGAGAGGTAGTAGCAGCACCAGCAAAAAAATTCAAACCAATTAAAACTACGTTCATTTCATTTATTAGATTTCTATACCCCCCATGCTCCCCCCCTCATGCAAGACTGCCAGCTAGCAGGAGAGATACATTTGTGGAGGTGATTAGGTTTTTCAGTGTATACATCAACATACACGCTATACCAGGGATCAGCTTCTGTGAGCCACATACAGCCTCCCTGACCTCTAGCGCACCCTCCCATGCCACTCCACCAGAAGCAGGAGTGCTGGACCAGCGGGACTTCCAACTTTCCTAGAGTCTAGCTCAGTTGAACTGGGTTGTGCCACATGGTTGCGGTGGCTGGATAGCTTGCTAGTTTCTGTCTGAACATCAACACTGTATAGGTATAGCACCGGGACGGGCAACTTTGGTGTGTCCCAGGGCCTGGACCCCTTTTGAGGTTGCACTCCTGCTGCTGTCACCACCACGCCAGCAAAAAAAATTGGCAGTTTGCCACTGAATTTCAGCAGTAAGCCTTGAAGGAAACTGAAAAGGGACAAAGTTAGTTTGCTTTCAATGTGCTCATAAGAACCGCCCAGAGAGCTTTGGCCATTGGGTGGTATAGAAATCTAATAAATGAAATGAACGTAGTTTTACGTAATTGGTTTGAATTTTTTGCTGGTGCTGCTACTACCTCTCCAAATTATGGTGGTGGTGGTGGTGGTGGTGGTGGTGTGGCATGGGAGGGTGCACTAGAGGTCAGGGAGGCTGTATGTGGCTCACAGAAGCTGATCCCTGGTATAGAGTGTATGTTGATGTATACACTGAAAAACCTAATCACCTCCACAAATGTATCTCTCCTGCTAGCTGGCAGTCTTGCATGGGGGGGGGGGGGCATTGTCTAGAAATAAGTGCACTTGATGTACTGGATGAAGCTAGAGGTTCTGGGACAGGCCCAAATGCTGCAGAAGGGGATTCAAATGTTTCATAGATTTCATAGATCATAGAGTTGGAAGGAGCCTACAAGGCTATCGAGTCCAACCCCCTGCTCAATGCAGTTCAGCGACAAAGTTCCAAAGATCTAGTGCTAAGGTAACAAGCTAAAAAAGTCATCTCTTCTACAGATGGGTTGCTTCTTCTTGATCAGATGCTTTTAAGTACTGTGCCCTTTATGGCTAAATTGCTATGAGGGCACAATGCATAATTTGACACCGACACTTTAAAGACTGATTTATTGTGGCAAGAGTACAGGCAGTATCCTATTTTGTTAGATGTATGTAGTAGATCTGAAATGGTGATGGGTATGTGTGAACATATAAGAGCCACACAATTTAATGTATATTTAATCATCTTGGTCCATATAATTCATAATAGCACAAGAAAAGCCATGCTGGATCAGACCAAAGTCATATCTAGTTCAGCATGCTGTTCCCACAGGGACCAACCAGATGCCCCAAAGGAAAGCCCACAAGCAGGACATATTCTATAGAACCCTTCCACTCATGTTCCCCAGTAACTGGAATTGAGAGGCATATTGCCTCCAATATTGGAGGTAAATATATAGTCATCATTCATGACTAGTCAGTAGTCATCAATAGACATCCTCCATGAATTGGTGCAATTCCCTTTTAAACCTGCCCATGTTGATGGTTCTGTAGATCTTGTGGTAGTGAATGCAATCGTTTAACTATGCACTGTGTAAAGAAGTTATTTTGTATGTCCTGAATCTCCCACCATTCAGCTTCAGGGTATGGCCACAGGTTCTAGCATTATGAGAGAGGGAGAAAAGTTCTCACTATCCACTTCCTCTACAACATGCATAATTTTATACATCTGTATTATGTCCCACACTTACTTGCTTTTTTTTTTTTAAGCAATAAGCACCAATTATTGAAACTGCCCCTTATAGGAGGGTTGATCCAGACCTTTGATCATTTTGGTTGCTGTTTTCTTCACCTCCTCCAGCTGTGTAAATATCCAATATACCAGAACTGTACAGAGTATTCCATAGGTTTGTATAAAGGCATTATGGTATTGGAAATTTTATATTTGTTTACTTTCCTAATGATCCCAACATAGACTGTGCCTTTTTCACAGTAGCTATACACTGTGTCAATGTTTTCATTGAGCTATCCAGTACAACCCCAAGATCCCTTTCCTGATCAGTTACCACTAGCTCCAACTCCGTCAGCATAAATGTGAAGCAGGATTTTTTACTCCAATGTGCATCACTTTATACTTGCTAACATTGAACCACATTTGCCATTTTAATACCCATTTCCACAGTGTGGAGTAATTCTTTTGGAGCTCTTCACTCACTGCCTGTTTTTGTTTTAACCACCTTGGATAATTTCATATCATCAACAGACACTGCTCACCCCTAATTTCAGATCATTTATGAACAAGTTCAAAAGCTTTAGTCCCAATACTAATTGGGGATGCCACTGTTTACATCCCTCTATTTCAAGAACTGTCATTTTATTCCTACCCTGTGCTTTCTCCTTTTTAACCAGTTACACCAGTCCATAAGAGAACCTCTCCACTTATCCCATGACTGCTAAGTTTGCTCAGGAATCTTTGGTGAGGGATTTTGTCAAAAGCTTTCGAAAGTCCAAGTAAATAATGTCTACCAGATCATCCCTATCCATATGTTTATTGACATTCTTAAAACACTCTAAGAGACAGGACAGACCTTTGTGGAGGCCATGTTGATTCTTTTTCGACCAGACTTATTGATTTATATGCTTGATAATTTTATCTTTAATAACACTTTCCATCAATTTACTCTGGATCCCTTTTTTAAAAATAGGTGTTACCTTAGCCACTCTCTAGTTCTCTGGTACAGAGGCCAATCTGAGGGACATGTTACATATTTTTGTTAGAGGATCAGCAATTTCTTATTTGAGTTCCTTAAGAACTCCCAGATGGATACCATCTGGACCCAGTGATTTGTTTGTTTTCAGTTTTCAATATGGCCTAGAACATCTCGTCACCAAAGTTCCTCAGACTCCCGTCCTGAAAATATCTGCCCTGCATCTTCTCCAGTGAAGTCAGACAAAACAGACGAATTAGGGCAGTTCTTCTCTTGTGCCACGTGACATTACCACTATTAGCTATGGAATATGAAGGTGCATGTATTTCAAGTTGAACATCAGTGTAGGATGGGAAGGTAGTCTTTTCAGCTGAGGTAAATTTTGCTTATTATATGCCTGATGCTGCAATCCTATGCACCCTTACATGGGAGCAAGGTCCATTGAATTCAATGGGTCTAACATCTGAGTAGACATACAGAGGATTGTGCGGTAAGCTTGGTTGAAGATGGAAGAAATAGAAATGTGTTTTTGTCTCAAATGTATCTAATGTATCTTATCTTGTTTGTATTTTGAACATAAATACTTTTTTTTCAAGTGACATCAGTGAAGTTTAGATTCTCTGTTGTTTTTATTCTGTTAATTAAAAAACACATTGATAGACATGAAAATTAAAATAAAAAATGCAAATTTCAAGAAGACTTCAATATCATAGCCCAACAATTAGTTTTAACATGTGTGAATTCACTGGTAATGAATCAATGGGTTGCTGATGAGTGCTGATGAGTATAAAATAAGAGAAAAACAAGCCATACAAATTCTGAAGCACTTGAAGTTCAGAATGATATGAAGTTCGTATTGATATGCTAGCTTAAATATTGTTGAAAGCTACTGTTTTAAACTGAAATTTGACCTTAAATTGCTATTTATCTTCCTTCATACCCTGGGACCATAACATCTCTGTATAAGAATCCCATTTCTTCAACACACATACCAGATTACAGATACTGTTATCACAGTGGAAGGTCACTTGCAGTCTGTTCTTTGGCCAAAATGATGCTTAAAAATCAATAACAGTTCCTAAATATTTCCACACCCTACTTGGCTCAGTGGATAAACAGGGGTCTTGTTCAAAACATAGAATTTTTCCCCTTTCAAAGTCACCTTTAAGAACCAAAGAACAAAGAGAACTTATTTCTGCTGATTTCAGAACAAAATGATGTTCTTTTATAGAATTTAACTATAGGTCATAGAGTAAATACCAAAAGACTAGTTCATACATTGCTGCGGATTAAACCTGACCACTATACAATAAAAATATAAAATCTTGATTAAACTAAGCACGCCTGGGTTTGGTCAGTTCATACATGGGAGACCTCCTGGGTATGCTGCCTTAAGTTCTATTATAGAATGGCAGGATGTACATGTAATAAGTAAATAAATAAATGCGCTTTGGAAGGGGGCGTCAAAATATTTTTCAGGTGTGTAAAGAAACATCTATCCTTCATTTTTATATTTAGTTTGGTTGTAGGATATTATGGGCTTAAAACTTCTTGTGGGTGTGCTAGTCAGTTTCAGCCAAAAGTTTAATACTTTAGAGGTCAACCTGTAATGTAGAAGTCAGGACGTTGTGCTCAGAGGAGCAGGAGAGTACGGGCGGTCCCTGGGTTATGAACGTCCTGACTTACGGACAACTCATACTTAAGCTCGGACCGCCATATATGTAAAAACTAGCTGTTGCCCGCAGCTTCGCTCACGTGGATTTTAGGATTTGGTAAAATTAGGCATGTAAATCGAGCCTCGCCGGGGCAGAATGAGGCCGAGCATGGCCCCGCTCACGCCCCGGCGAGGCCTTACCTCCTCTTCGGGGCGGCTCGTGCGCTCCGCGGAGAGCCGCCCCAGCTGCCCAATCCGGCAGAGAACCACCCGCTCTGTTCGATCAGTCCCGTCGCATCACTTCCGGGACTGGAAATGACGCGACGGGACCATTCTGTGCCTGTGCAGAGGCCCCGTCGCGTCATTTCCGGGACAGGAAATGACACGACGGGACCTCCGAATGCGGTAAGGGGTCGTTCGAGCAGCGCTGTGCGCCACTTAAAAAAATGGGGCGGGCAGGGGGTGGGGGCTGGAAAAATGGGGCGGGCGGTGTGCCCAGCCTTAACTGGATGTCTAGGTACAATAGTTTTAAAAAGAAACATGATGGAATCCCAGCTCCCCCAGGAATCTCAGCTCCCGCCCCGGGATTACACAATGAAATCCCAGCTCTCCCGGGACTACCAGCTCCCCCGGGACTGCACAATGAAATCCCAGCTCCCCCAGACTACCTGCTCCCCGCCCCCGGGACTACGCAATGAAATCCCTGTTCCCTTTCCCCCGGGACTGCACAATAAAATCCCTGCTCCCCTGGGACTACACAATGAAATCCCTGTTCCCCTGGGACTACACAGTGAAATCCCTGCTCCCCCCCCCCTGGGATTGCACAACAATGAAATCCTTGCACCCCCACAGGACTACACAACAGTGAAATCCCAGCTCCCCCCCCGGGACTACACAATGAAATCCCTGCTCCCCCGCCCCCCGGGACTACACAACAGTGAAATCCCTGCTCCCCCCTGGGACTAAACAACAATGAAATCCCTGCTCCCCCGGGACCACACATTGAAATCCCTGCTCCCGCCCCGGGACTACACAATTAAATCCCTGCTCTCCCCCCCCGGGACTACACAACAATGAAATCCCAGTTTGCCCCCCCCGGGACTACACACCAATGAAATCCCTGTTCCCCCTCCCCCCCGGGACTACCCAACAATGAAATCCCAGCTCCCCCCCCCCCGTGGCTGTGGTTCATATGAACATTCTGTTTTGACGTAGGAGAGATTTGCATATCTGCTCCTGATTGGGCCCCTGTGGTGGCAGTTCATACGAACATTCTAAATGTCATTGGAGTGATTTGCATAACTGCTCCTGAATGGCCCCTGCAAACATTTCAAGTGACGCCATTGGTTATCATCTATTTGGGGCCGTACAGGTGCAGTGATGGCTTTTTTGGAGATTTGAACCCACCAGTCTTTGTCCTTGGGTGATAGAGAGTATGCGTGCCAAGTTTGGGGCGGATCCATCCAACCGTGTAGGAGCCTATGCGACGCATGCAAATGTCCGTACACACAGACACACGGACACATAGGATTTGGGATGCCCCACACACAACAGTCATTCTCATGACTGAAAGTGTAATGTTTAGGCTGGGTGCTGGCAGCAGAAAACTTTTCTGACAGAAATATCTGATCTTAAAGAAAAATCAGGTTAATCCTGAGAGTCTACAGGTGATGAAGAGTGACTGTGCCAAGTTTGGGGTAGATCCGTCAAAACGTGATGGATTGGAGCCTATGCGATGACGCCCCACACACAGCAGTCAAGTTTCCCTCCCTTTTCACCCCCTCAGAGAACATTCTAAATGGCCTAGGGGAGATTTGCATACCCACCCCTATTGGCCCCTGCAGGAATTCATACGAACATTCTAAGTGTTGTATGGGCTATTTGCATAACTGCTGCTATTGGCTCCTGCAGCAATTATGAGGTGAGGCCGACTTGCATAACTGCTCCCCTGTTGTTTTGCCCATAGGAGATATGAGAGTGGGGTGATTTTGCCCCCTTTTTTCACCCCCTTAGGGACGGAATTTCCAAAAATCCTTCCTTAGTGGGTGTCTACGTCATAAAAGCAATGTTCCTTCAAAATTTCATGTTCCTAGATTAAACGGTTTGAGCTGGGCGTTGATGAGTCAGTCAATCAATCAGTCAATCAGTCAATCAGGACTTCTTCTTTTATATATACTGTATAGATCTGAGTTAAATACAATGGTTTGTACTTATGAACGCACACACTATACTTTGCGACACTTTTAAAACATTGCGCGGCTTCTGTTCCGACTTACATACACATTCAAAGACAGACTTACGAATGGATCTCATTTGTACCCAGGGACTGCCTGTATAAAGTTTCAGCAGAAGGAGAGCCAGTCTGGTGTAGCGAGAGCCAGTTTGGTGTAGTGGTTACAGTGTTGGACTGGGACTTGGGAAATCCGGGTTCCCAAGTAATGAGCTAACCGTTCATAATAATGTATTTCTTTATAAAACGAGCCTCATTTTCCTTTCACCAACCCTGCTCAAAGTGATGTTCAATATATGCAAAGTATAAAATATATTTAGAATGGTATCATCTTAAAAAGAAGGTGAATGAAAGCTACAGCGTAGTAAAATACAAAATTAGACAGCATAGATATAAAGTTACCAAACATCAGCAAAACAAACAAACAAAATGCTTTTGACAACAAAAATCAGAGGGTAGGAATAAAGTAGTGCGTGTGTAGAGATGGGGACAGACATGCCTTGGCAGCAATTCCCAAAAGGTGGACACCACAACTGGAAAAGGCTTTATCTTATATCTTCTCAGTTTTTACTATACAGTAATACCTTGGATTGCAAGTAACTTGGTCTGAGAGCGTTTTGCAAGACAAGCAATATTTTTTTAAAAAAATTGACTTGATAAACGAGCAAGGTCTTGCAAGACAAGTCGTAGGGATGTAAGCGCTCACCTTGAGCGGGCGTAGCGGGCTGAAATCGGCCCCGCAGCCGCCTCATGCCCACCAGAGACTCGCTTTGATATAAGAGTGTTTTGGATTACAAGAATGTTTTCAGAACGAATTATGCTTGCAATCCAAACGGAATTCACCTATATATAAAATGGAAACCTGGCAGATCAATGGGGCGGTAACAATGAAAGCAATCTCACCTGGGTGCCTGATGGCCAAAGCAAAATGCTTTGACATGTTCCATTGGACAGAACCTTTTTTCTCAGCTGGAATGTTTTTGTGTCATCGATTCCCGCATCCCTGGAATGTTCAGAATCGGCACAACAGTGGCCATGTCTATTTCGTTAGCAGCATTGACTGGGCCTGGGCGCATATTTCTAGGCCTCACAGGAGCAAATATGTCAAAGGCAAAATGTGCAGTTTGGACAGATAATTTTGAGATCTCTGTGCTGGGCTAAGAAACGCATTTAGCTACAGCAGATTCCTGTAGAGACAGGAATAGCCAGTAGCTGCAGCAAAGTGACCTGTGGGTAAATGCTGATATGACAGAAGCATTAGAAATGGCTAAGAACCAAATGACAAAAGAATTTGGGTTGGCAGTCACTTTTGTCTTTAAGTGCAGCCCTCTCTAAAGAGAAATGCATCAGTTCCCTATCTTTTCTAGCCCCTCGAAAAATGCATAAAAATAGTTTCAGATAAGAAAGCAAATTGATCTGTATTCTCTGACACTGAAGGAAAATTGTATGTCAGGCACTATGTAATTACCTCCACTCCTGTCTGGCAGAAGCACTCTGCATCCTCCTGAATGATGGCACAGGTTCATCAATGTTCACAAACAAACACTGCATAAGTATCATAAATATAAATAGCATTGTCACACACCCCTTTCTAGCTTTTATCAAGTCACGCTTTGTGTGCATCCTTTTCCTTTCCTAGCAAATAACTAGGCTGCATACAAAAGGGTAGAATCTATCTAGTATCATTTGCAACTGCAAATTCCCGACAGGCCCATGGAATATCAGTGCAGTTTGTAAGTCACAACAACCAATCAACATACTAATCACAAGAGTTGGGGGGAAATGGTATAATGATTTCTATATAACATTTTGTGCTATATAGAAGTTGCACCTTTCCTTCAAAATATAAGTTATCATTCAGAATATTAATATGAATGTTGGAAGGAGAGATAAATAAAAATAAAGTTAAATAAGAAAATGATTTGAGGAGGAGGATAAAGACTTCTTTCCAAGTGTGATCTATCCATGTCACCCTTTGCATATTCACAGGGCAATCCTATTCATGTTTATTCAGAATGAAGTCTCACAAAGAAAATGGAATTGATGCCCTGGTAAGTGGATTTACAGTTCAAGCTTTTCTTCTAGGCTTGGAAAAGGAAGATGGCGTCTGAAGCAGTAACAGCTTTTTTTAGAACTTCGGCATGTTTTGCTTTTAACTGTTTTAACCGTTCTTAATTTTATCTTATTTTTTATTCCTGGGCTCAGAAACTCTAGTGCTCTGATTAGCCAGAGTTTGGGAGTATGTTTGGTGTCTGACTAGCTAGCTGCTACCTTTTATTTTATTTTTACTTTATTTTATCTTGGAAACTAGCTAGCTCCGAGCCTTATCTGGCCACGAGGAGTAGTTTTGGAGATTTTTTGGGAGTTTCCCTTGGAAGGCTGTTAGCGGTTTCTACTTGGAGCCCTACCAGAGAGTATTTACTGGAGCTCCCTGTAAGATTGAATATGCTGCTATCTTTATTTTAGTGGATGTTTACAGCTCCTGTGTGGAATACTCACCCTCCTTGCTTGAGGACTTGGACTGCAGCCTTTCCTGATTATATATAGAAGGAGATCACAGCAGCTCAGTGAATTATACTCTTCTGCTGTTACTCTATACGGTGTATACCTGGTAGAAATTTAGATCATTGTCTGGAGGAACCAAAAGGAGGAGTTTTTTTGCTGAAAGGACAAGAAGTGTTAAGATAAACGAAAGCCTGTGGAGTGTGTCTCTGGGACCAGCCATCTCAAGTGGGAGGAGGAGAGAAATTTACTGCTAAGAAGGCTGCTAAGAAGACCTACCGCCAAAGTAGACTGCTTTAGACCAGAAGATACTATAGAATCTGTTTTATCAAGCAGAATTCCCCCCTTTTTGGAAGACTTTGCTGCACAGGATACACAATAAGTCCTTGTTTTGAGATGGGGAGACTGTCTAAGTTATTGTAGTTTTGTTCATGGGTTAACATTTTAATGTTTTTAAAATGCTTTGATTGATATTATTTTAATATTTTAATGTTTTGATTATATTATTTTATAAGTTTTAACAAAATTCCCCCTTTCTTTTACGTTGTGTATACTAGGATTACATTTCTTCTCTTGGTGGGGTGGGGGTATAGATGATGACTATGAAGGGTAGAAAGAGACGTAGCTCCGTTAGGGATTCGGTATCCCAACCATTTTCTAAGCAGCCCAAAATTGATGACTTTTTGTTTTCTAAAAGAGCGCAAATGAAAGAGAAGGGCTTTACTATCCCAGTCATGAATAGATACTCAGTATTTGCTGAGGAGAACGAGCCTCCCCCTGGTACTGAAGATGTCCCCATCATGCCTCCTGAGGTTGAGGCCGTTATGCCTGAGTCTAATTCCACTGATTTATCCTTTATAGAACTTCTGGCAAAACAGTGTTTCTTTGCGGCTAATATGACACAAAATATCTACTCCCACCTCAGAGAAATAGAGAGAACTCTAAATCACCTAGTTTCCCTTGTCTCAGGTGGTGGTTCAGCTTCCGGGAATCCTACTGCTTCCAATCAGCCTTCAGTGCTGGCTGAGAAAGCTTCCTCAGTTCAATCCAAAGTAAGTAAGGAACAACCCTTATTGGACATAGGACACAATCTGGTTTTACAGGCAAACCAGGTTGTCTTAAATATCATGCCCTTTAAGGGAGGTATCCCATGCTGGGGCTCAGTTCAGATGGCAAACCATCACTTGAGGCAAATATTGGGGTCCAGATCTATTGATCTGAGAGCTGTTGATCCAGTGTTTTCTTCACTAACATATACTAGAGTTCTTCTTAGCTTTAGCAAAATAGATATCCCGACTCTTTTAATTAGAGAAAAGGTTTTGCTTAAGTCTTTTGGTATCTTTCCTATGAGAGCTTTCAAAGATTTATCTCTCAGGCCTCTCATTCCTATTAGGAAACATAGTACCGCTATAAGAGGTTGCAGTGTAAGCTCTAATTTTAGGGATGCCAGCTGGGAGAGACCTGATAGTATAAAAAATGGGAAATATTTTACCTGGGGTACCCAGTCAGGCAGTGTAGATCTTATAGGCATTAAACATGCTCAACAGACCACCATGAATTTTTTATCCAATCAACATATAGCATCCAAATTACAACAAGACACATTCCTACTAAAAGGATATATAGATCCATGTAGACAGGATGATCTGGTATTTACTGAAAGTCCCTTGCCCACAGCTGACCTTATGGACCCTCCACGGCCGGAACAGGAGAAGGAAAAATATATACCTCCTATATCCCATTTACCTCAGGTTTGTGATGACTTCTGGGAACTGGAGGAGTCTCACCTCTTTGTCTCTTTCTCTGCACTTCCACAGGCAGAGCAGATTAGTATTTGAAAGAGACTAAATGGGGTAGAAAGCAGGCTTCTGAGTCTTTTCACAACTAGTGGGAACTTAGGTAAGTCCCATCATGAGGACTTATTGATTTCACCACCACCAACTACCAAAGTTCTTTCCCCGGTTTGTATAGTTAAGAAGCCAAAGCAAGATGGAGTATTTAAAACTATTGATCTTAATCCTGAGGAAGAACTGATGGTCAAGCCCAATGCGGGTATAGCAAATCCTGGCACTGCCGACTCAAAGGATTGGGGCAGTTTCCGGTTTCTGGAAACCCATGAACTAGGAGCACCTTTTATTTTTAACCCTCCTTCTGGGCCCTTAAACAAGCAGATGTCATCAACTAAGAGTGGCAGTGTCTTTTTTGACCCAGTAGGTGTGTTGGAGGAGCTAAACCCCATTGACTGACTCTCTAAGAGATGTACTGACTCTTCATCTTTGCTTAGATGTCTCTCATGGAACATAGCGGGTTGTAAGGGGAAGATTAGGGATAAATTATTTATCAACTATATCAAATCCTTTGATATTGTTTTGTTGCAGGAGACTTGGGTGAGTGATCAAATAATATTCAATGGGTATATTGCTACCTCCTTGGCAGCAGTTAAACCCCCTTTGAGAGGTAGGCCCAGAGCAGGATTGTTATGTTTGGTCTCTGCATCCCTTAATGTGGAAATAGTTGCACTTCCCAGTTGCGGGACCATTGCTATGGCAACCTTAATTAAGAATAGCCGCTTTCAAGTTTTATTGTTTAATATATATCTTCCTCCAACTAAATGCTATGCTGATAAGAAAGCTCAGTGGGAAGAGCTAGAACAATATACTATCCATATTGAGGCAAAGTACCCATTAGCACAGGTCCTTATGGCTGGTGACTTTAATGCCCGGTTAGGCCCTGAAGATTCTGCATTAGCAGAATCTCGACATCTTCAAGGAATTGACCATATGATAGGACAATCTCCATACACTAGACATTCTAAGGATGTTACAAAAAACTTTGCTGGTGTGTGTTTAGCTCTTTTCGCAAGTCGACATAACAAAATTATACTAAACGGAAGTACCCCAGGTGATATGCTGGGTGAGTTCGCTTTTAGTTCTCTGCTAGGGAGCAGTGTTGTAGATTATGTTCTTGCTTCTCAGCCACTTAGGAGGGCAATTCAAGCTTTTTATATTGATGATCGCACAGATAGTGATCACTACCCATTAGTAGTATTAATCAAACCCTCCCTAAAGATTCATTTGCCTGCTAGACCCCTATTATCGGACTCTTCCTTGCTCCCTTGTGTGAGAGGGATCAAATGGACAAGTAAGACAGAGGGAAAGTTCACCTCCTTTACAGTATCTCCTGTCGGTATGCAATTATATCAAAACATCTTAGCTTCTGCTGATGAAGAGAAATTGTATCATTATGAGACTCTAATTTCTAATATTCAAAGGACCCTAGTGGTGGATAGTCCCTCAATTGGTGATAAATACTATAGGAATAAAAGCTGGTTTGATCACGAGTGTTTGTCACTTAAGAACCAGATTACTCAGGTCTATTCCGTGTAAAGGAGCCAAATGTTTACCCGAAGTGTATTATAAATTGAAACGAGAATATAAAGCACTTATTAATCATAAGAAAAGAGCTAAAGTGAGAGATAACTGGGATTTACTAATATGTGCTACTCAAAAGAAGGATAGTAAATCATGTTGGCGACTTGTTACAGGTGCTTATCAGAACGCCAAGAATATCCTGCTTGTTGCATTTCCAGTAATGAGTGGGAAAGACACTTTTCTGTAATTCTTCAGGATTCTAACAACCTTTTCTTGCCTAGTTCTTGTCTGTCCTCTGATGTTGCAGAATGGCAACCTGTAACTCCTGGTGAAATTATTGATCTGATTGCTGAACTTAAGTCTGGTAAAGCTCCTGGCCCTGATTCTGTACCTCCTGATCTTTTAAAATGTAACCCAGAATGGTGGGCTCCCTTACTTTCAGTTTTATTTACTTTCATTAATAAATCTGGAAAGATCCCCAACATTTGGAGTAAAGCAATTATAGTTAGTTCCCATATTCAAAAAAGGCGATAGGACTAATCCAGCTAATTATCGTCCCATCAGCCTCCTTTCAGCTATTGGGAAACTCTATGCGAGGTATCTAAAATGTAAGCTTCTAATTTGGATGGAGGATAATAATATAATAGGTGAGGAACAGATTGGGTTTAAAGCTGGCCATTCAACTCTAGATCACTGTTGTGTGTTGGCCCATTTGGCAGAGAAATACACTGCAATTCCTGGAGGGAAGCTTTTCACTGCCTTCATTGATCTTAAATCTGCATTTGATCTGGTCTCAAGGGAATTGTTATGGACTAAATTACACAAAAGTTCTATGGACAAGCGTCTACTATTCCTCATCAGATGTTTGTATAATCGGACCTCTAGCCAAGTCAGATGTGGGCAGCAGGGACAAGTTTCTAATCCAATCCCTGTCACAAGGGGTGTAAGACAGGGCTGTATTTTGGGCCCTTTTCTTTTTAATTTATTTCTAAATGATTTGGCCTCTTATCTTTGTAATGTTGACTCTCATGCTCCCAAATTGTCCAGCATCAAGATACCTATGCTTTTGTATGCCGATGATGCTGTGTTGTTGTCACTTTCCAGAATCGGGTTAAATTGTTTGCTGTCTGCATTTGGGACCTATTGCTCTGAAAACAGCTTGACTATTAATTACAGTAAATCTAAAGTTTTAGTGTTCTGTAAAGCTAGAAAACAATATAAATGGACTTTAAATGGTAATATCATTAAGCAAGTCTTCTCTATGAAATACCTGGACATTCAATTGCAGAGCACTGGATTCTGGTCTGAACAACGTAGACAAGCAATTGAATCAGCAAACTTTAGCCAGCAGCTGATCTTAAGATATTTTTTTACCCAAGGTGGTCAGTTTATCCCCTCTGTAATTCAAATTTATAAAGCAAAGACTTTGGCCCAACTTACCTATGGCATTCCTATTTGGATTTTGGGTTTCAATTCCCAAATGGAAAGTGTTCAGTCTGTGTTTCTTAGGAAGTTATTGGGCCTTCCTTCCTGTGCGGGGAAGGCAGCTATTTATCTGGAAGTGGGTATCCGATCAGTTGAGTGTAAGGCATGGATTAACGCCTTCAAATGGTGGCTACGTTTACACTTTTTAGCAGTTCCTGGTAGCTACCTTTCCTTACTGCTCACAGATACCTATGTCACCCGCTGGATGAGAGAGATGGAGAAGAAGTTGCATAAGCTTGGCTTCTCTGTGGAAGTTGTGGGCAATTATGGGCTCGTGAAGGCCCAGTTTCTTGTTGTTCAAAGATTAATAGACTTAGATCTGCAGCATTTGAGAACTGCCGCTAATAAATCTTGCTCTCCATTAGTCTATACTAACTGTGATAATTGTAATAACTATGGTGTTACTGTAGCCCCATACCTGTACTCATTAACTATTCCAAAGTACAGAAGAGCATTCACTCTTGCTCGCTTTAACGTGCTGCCATCAGCATTATTAAAAGGACGATTTAATAACATTCCAGTTAATGAACGGTTATGTCCATGTGGTGCTAGAGTAATAGAATCAGTTGAACATGTCCTTCTACATTGTATTTTTTATAAGGAATGTAGAGATAAGTTAATTTTCCCACTATTAACTGACTTTTCTGGAAGTAATCCTACCACCCTGGTATCAATTTGTTTAAGGGATGTATCTTCTTATGTTACTGGAAGAGTTGCCAGATTTTTTATGATTTTAATGCAAATTAGGAAAAAAATGTTGTTATCCTCCTGAGAGAATGAATCCTATATACTGTATTCTGCAATCTGTTGCTATAACAGTTTCAACTGGTCTTATATTTCACATCAATTTTGCTGGTCTGTGACCGTAATAAATAAATATATATATATTTACAGTTCAATCCTATACATGTCTACTCAGAAGTAAGTACAATTGGTTTATATCCCATGGTGTCATTCGGTAGCACAAAACTTCTGCTCCATGTAGAAAACCTGTTTTTATTCTCGCACAAGTGTCAAATCCAATACAGTCATGCCTTGGATTGAGAGCATAATTCCTTCCGGAAACGTGCTTGTAATCCAAAACACTCTTATATCAAAACGAAATCCTCCCAAAAAAATTTGTACAGAGATTTTTAATTTAAGCCGTACTACAGTACTTGTATTGCAAGACGTCGCTTGTATATCAAGTAAAAAATAAATAAATAAATATTTAAAAATGTGCTTCTTGCAAAACGCTCTCAAACCAAGTTACTTGCAATCCAAGGTATTACTGTACAATGGATTCTGCATGAGCAAGCCATTGCGCAAGCCCTTCAACAAATCATTGTAGCTTCCTTGCATTAGGTCAGGGATAGACAACCTGATGACCTCCAGATGTTTTGGACTACAGTTCACATAAATCTCAGCCATATGGCTATTAGTCAGGGATTATGGAAGTTGAAGACCAAAAAATCTGGAAGGGACAAGATTGCCTAATCCTTCAGTAGGTGTTGTTTGTACCAGTTGCTAGTTGTTCTGCTAACACTTGCATAACTGCTACTAGAACATCCAGCCACTAGCAGAACAACACCATCTCTTGTGCTTAGTGTTATGCTGGACACAACCCACTGAGTTCAGTGGGGTTTACTCCCAGCCAAGTGGGTATAGGATTGTAGCGTTAGGATTGCAGCCACTTAAACATTTACTATACACTAGCTATGGTTTACTGAAACTTTCAAATATTTTCCCCAAAAGGATGTGTGTGGCCCAGGGATGTTGAAGAGTCCTTGGTCTCGAGTCACGAGTCGAGTCACAATTCTTTGGACCCGAGTCTCGAGTCCGAGTCCAAGTCCTTGGTCCAAAACAGTGACTCACGAGTCACGAGTCCTGAGTCACTCCCAAAACTGACTCCACGAGTCCCTATTAAAATCAATGGGGTTTCCCCCCAACAAAATAAGGCTACTTCAGATGTGTGGCTTAAATAAATTCTAGGCACAAGTGTGCCTTTTTATTTCAAAACTCTGCAACTGATTTTGGCAAGAACAGACCAGGCAGACAAACCCAAAATAACCAGGCAGGCAGAGGAGGCAGGGAACCCCAAACAGGCAGGCAGAGGCAGCCAAACCCAAAATGTCTGACCCTAACCCAAACCCCCCACAACAACACATCAATCAAAATAAATCTCAACACATCGTTGGGGCTGCGCTCCTGGTAGCTGTCCATAGTGGCCGAGCAGCGGCACGCCTCGCTTCCATGCGCTCTTCACCGGTGATCGCGCTCCTTCTGGCACAGCCAGAAGACTCGTCAACAGCCCAGGGATGTTGACGAGTCCTTGGTCTCGAGTCCCGAGTCGAGTCTCGAGTCCCATTAAAAATATTGGGACTCGAGTCCGAGTCGAGTCAGAGGGGGGACTCAGTCTGACTCACGAGTCGAGTCCTCGAGTCCGAGTCCCCATCCCTGGTGTGGCCATCATAGAAGTAAATGAAAAATAGCCATATTCTGCTGCATATGGATTTTATTACTTTAATCATCATACTGATGATTTGGTTCTACATTCAAATGGTACTAAATGGTGGTAAAACAATGTTTTACATCTCATGGAGCTTTCTCTAAGCATTCTATATGTTACAGACAGTTTATCAGTTGCTTTTCTCTCAAGCCAGGCTCAATGATTTATCCAAAAAGCCCAGGACGTGCCTGGATAATGGTTCAGAAGGTTGTGCCGTGTTTTTAATTTTAGCACTCCTAGGCTTCAGACCTGGTAACTTTGCAAAGTTCTGGGCTCGTATCTAACAATATAAACTCAGATGAAAGTTCCCTGTTGTTACAAGATACTTCATCTTTGAATTTTTGTGCATTCATGTCACCAAAGTGAGGACAAATTCTTAGTCAGGAGACCGTCTTTCATCTCTACCCAGAAAACGTCATCTCCCACTGTGGTGTTCACCCAAGTTCACCCACTGTGGTGTTCACCCAAAGAATTTGTCCCATTGTATCCTCCTTGTGTTCCACGGAGTCTGTACACTGGGGTGTTTGGAAACCGATCAGTGAACTCAGTGTGAAGTTCTGTCTTTCCATTGTAGGGCTGGATAGTTTGACTGCCCCAGTCCACCCAGACAGATTACAGTGCTGTTGAGGGACCCACCCTACACTTGGACCTTTTCCATTTTTCCTTTCAAAACAGACTGAATGGTTTCCCACTAATCAAGTTATGGCATACTATGGGGTCCCTGGCTTGGAGGTGGGGAGTTTTACTCTGTCCCAACCATGGGTTCTGGGGTGTTTGTCCCAGAGTTGGCCTGGTTCTTGTGTTAAGCTTTAACCAGGTTTCTGCATCTACAGGGTGACCTGGGTGAGCCCAGATTTCAGCCCTTGCCTGAGGAGTTAGGTGTTGGCAAACCCAACAGTTAGACAAGTTAAAATTTGCTGCTATGCTTCGCACCACTCATATGTAGGGGTGCTCTCCTGCAAAGGTGCAGGTCCAGAAAGAGAGCACTAGTATAACTGGGAGAGTAATTTTACATGTGACAACTTAAGTTTGAGGCTGTCTAAGGGTGATGCAGTCCATCTAGTTCGCTGGTTGGAGTCATCTGCTTCTGGGACCACCTTTTCGGGTCAGTGGTCCAGGCGAGGATCCCTCAAAGTCCGCAGTCGTCTGCTTCTGGCCTTTTCCTTGGTTGGTAGGGCTGGATCAGCCAGATAGATAAGCAGATACTGACATCAGAAAGAGTGCCAGTACGCATGTGCAAAAACCTATGTAAATGCTTGTAACTCAAATGTATTTAAGTGAGGGGGGCTTTGTTTGGGGCTCTGCTCTGCTCCGCTCCTCTTTCTCTTTATATATCTTTTTCTTTGCTCTGCTTTGAGAGTGAAGCCATGCAGCGCTGCATTAAAAAGAGCTCTTAACCAGATTACCCGGGTCTGGCTGAACAATTGATCCCGTCAGCTAGGCAATGAACATTGAGGAAAATTTCCCCCTTACCACAGAGGTGCATCTTAGGAATGTGGCACCATGTACTTTGATGTCCTTTTCTGCCTTGTGAGTCACACAACATCATGTCTCACAATGCGTATTTTAAACCTTACAGTAAAATTGTTGCATGGCTTTTTAATTTCGTCAGAAACTAAAGTCAACAAACAACTGAGCATGTGCAAAGCTGGTGGAGGTCAGCTGCTTAGTCATGCGAACCATGCAGACTGCATAGATGTAGAAAATATAAATTAAGTCAGAACCAATCTCAGTTTCAATTATAAAAATATTAAAATTAATTGGATCGAAGTCAGAGCTCTGCAAACTTTCAAGAAGCACAAACCTATTAGATTTGAATTATGAACTGATTTATTTTGACTTTCAGCAGTATTACTTAAGGTCTGGTTTAGGATGGAACTAGACATTATGAGAAAGTAACACAAGGTTGCCACCAAAAACAGCAGTTCTGTGTCGAGAGGATCTCTGCCCCTTTTTCTAATATGACATCAGTACACTGTGCATTCCTCCATCCCACATGAGTGGCAACCAATGATGTCGAGTAAAGATGGCAAAATACACAGTATGATGTCAGCATAATGATGTCAGGCTAAGTTGTACTACATCTTACAGACAGTAAGCAGGACAACTTGAGATGGGGCTGCCATTTTGATTCCACATTTCTCATAATGTGCACTCCCTCTCTCTCTCTCCCTCTCTCTCCCTCTCTCTCTCTCTCTCTCTCAACATTAATACCCTGGAATGTATGGATGCACTCCCTAGTGGGTGGGGCAAAGCACCTGCAAAGGCAACAAAATGCAGTCTAAGCATTGCAGCTCTGCTAGCTGGGTAGATCAAAGATGAATTTATCACTTACTTGATCCTGAAAGAAGTCCGGTTCAGCCCTTTAAATGCCTTGTCAAAGTGTATATCCCTGGCTTTGTGCTATCTTTTTATCAAGTAGAGGGTAAATGATTTTTACAGTGTCTTGGCTTTCCTGTACTTGATTTTGTCATGTTGACAGCATGGGGCTCTCTCTGAAGAAAACACATAACGAGCTGTGTCTTGTTATATATGTCTGACATTAAAAGGCAGAGCCAAACAAATATAGGATCTGAATGACCACTGACAAGCAAACACTGGCAAATCTTGGTTCTTCTGCAGTTTTGATCACACTGCGTGCATCAATCTATGGGGGCAAAAATATTCAAATATTCTGCTGCAGTGGTGGGGCTGTCAAATGACTAGGAAATTATAAACTGCAGTGCATCTCTTGAAGTACCTTATTGCCTCTAATTCTGCCCCCCCCCCCCTAATAACAGTTTGGTCAACAGTGGACTTTTATAGGGATGGGAAGAATTTTGTTTGTTCCACATTTTTAAGTGAACCAGCCTAATTTTCACTTCCTGGACTAATATGTGGATTGGAAAACAGCTTTAAAAATGTGTATAAAATGCATATATTGGAAAACATTGTGTACAAAAATGCTTATATTTGGGAAACCTCCTTAGAAAAACTCACATATCAGGGAAAGTTGTATAAAATTTTGTTTGTTAGGGAAAATTGGGAACAAAAAGCATCTATTAGGGAATATTGTTTACGAAATGTTTATATTAGGGAAATTGCATACAAAAATGAGTGCAAATTTTCATGCATCCTTTTAAAAAACATTTACAGGCTGACATGGAAATTGGACAGAATGGACTTATGATACATGCAAAAATGACATGGAATGGATTTAGACTGATTAATTAAATCCCTACTTAATATGGAAGCTAAAATTGTGAGCTGCTCAATAATAGCAGCAACAACAATAATATGTGTGTGTGTGTGTGTGTGTGTGTGTGTTATATTAAATTCCTGAGGATTTTTCTTACTGGGTATGTTTGTTTTAAAAAAAATCAATTTGTTGGAATTTTCTATAGGATACTTAAAGAAAATATTATTATGGACATAAGCATTCTTAACTGTTGGATTGTGTGAGATCTAGCAACTCTCAGAAATATATAACATATGTTTACAACTGTTATCCTGTATGTTGCTGCTGTAAACTATGAGGGTGAAATTATGATAGCCCATCTTCCAGTATTTGATATCATGAAACCAAAGTACAAAGACCTGAAGGCTGCCATGTGACATATCTCAGATGTTCACCATTCCTCAGATACCGATTGATCAGTTAGTCAAGGGTGGCATTCCACGCTAGGAATGTATGAGAATTTTGCTATGTTTGCAAATCATCCAAAAGTGTCATGTTCACAATCTTCAATGTGAGCAGTAGATCTTCCTCAAGAAATGTCCACAAATTTACAAAAATTTCAATTGCGTTCAAAAAGAGCACATTTTTTTGAAATCTTTAATCAATGTGGGGAAACTATGCACTTTTGAAAAATATGTATAGAACTGTATATTTTTCCTTATCAAAATGCACACTTTTTTTGAACGAGCTGAAAAATAAATCAAAAATGAAAACAGGAGTAATGAAAAACAAGCTTGAAACTTCATTTTGGAGAATTTTGTAAGCTCACTGGTTCTTCTATCCCTATCATGCTAATTTTACTACCACCCATCATTCTTGGTTTGAAGATATGTATCATTGCAGCTTCCAAACAACCAGACACAGGCCAGTTCAGTGGACTGGCCCCTTAGATTCTTAGACTAGATGTAGATCCAACCATTTATAAATTACAGAGACATGTCTTTCCTAGTTGCTTCCATCCTAACACACATGCTAGAAATGCAGAATAGGCTGAGTAATACGTGAAACATTCTTCCATGCTCATGCAATGGGTGGAATTTTTCCAGTTTTGAAGAATCAAGTGGGCTGAGAAACAAAACAATGGGGAGGGGGGGTCCCTAATAATAAGATTATTTTAGCAAGGAAAACAGCATGAGAAAGGGGCAATTCTCCCTTGTATCTTTATCTTAGTACTTGTGGCATGCTAATCAAAGGCTTTGTATGCAATGACATTGCTTTACAATGGTTCAATTATCATTTAAATATTCTGTTTGTATCACTACACTACACTATCCTGGCCTATTAAAGCTGGCAGATGAAAATGAAAGTTTCCCAGGAAAAGTATTATTATTTACTGTAAAGACAGGACTGATAGAAGCTCGACTTGTGGGTTACTGAACCTGAGACTCTTTTCTGCACTGATGGGTACAAGAAATGTTCAATCTGAAAGAAAAAGGTCTCACCAACGTAACAGGCCTCATGAATGCAAACCTGCTGATGCTTTGGTCCAGAAAGACACTTTCCTTCACTTTTTAGAATGCATATACCGGTATCTGTTTACTGGCTTTAATTTCTGTTTTACTTGATTACACACGTGGCATTAATTCCGTTTTAGAGCTTTCAGAAGCACTGCAGCTCTTGAGAGTTCAAAACGTTTTGTTATTGTTGTTCCTTTTGCTTATCATTGGCTACAAATTCATCTGCCAAATAAACTTCAAAACACTCTAGTCTGCTTTGAAGTGTAAAACTGCAGTGTTGAGGTCATTTGCATTTATCTATTAAGATGGAACCAGTTTTGCTTTCTTAAAAAAATATATCGAAATGACAACCAAACAACAACAAAATGTCCTGTTGAGATTTGGCGTTCCTTTTCTGCTTGCATGTTCCTTACGGAAAAATGCGAACTAATGTTAAGGAGATAACTAGGAAAACAGGGTCCAGTCTCATCCTGCACTGTTGTATGAGCACGCAGCAATGCAGTCCCAACAAACACTCTTGTTTATGACTGTTGCCTGTCACCAGACCAGGCTTTGTGTTTGCGTCCATGTTCCTGGAAGCACCGAAATGTGTAATTAAGAAGTAATTAGAAGTTCTCCTTCTGAAGTGATTATCTTGCCATAGCTAATCTCCTTATCCACACTCCTGCACCTACGGCATAACTGCAGCTATTTTACATTGAATTTCACTTGATTAGATAGTCTGTATTAAGACTGTTCCAATTGTCAATGAGTACTATTGCCAGTCCATGCTAAAAACTCATTGTTTGTACCTTTCTGGGGCTTTTCTTAAATCTCTCCAGATAAAGAAGAGACCGATCCCAGCTGGATGTAAATGCACATCCTTAGAAATCCTTTCCCTCAGGCTAATGCATTGACTTGCCTTGCTTTCTTTTCCCCCCAGTTAGGTTCCCATGACATTCACAAATAAAGCTGTTTTAGTGTTGGAAGAGGAAGGGGTGCTCCCTCCCTATTTTCCTTTGATTGTAAGTTCAGAGCCAAACATATCAGGAAACAGATCCCCCCCTACAAATAATTAGCATTTGTCAACAAGAATCATTATCTTGCCAGGTGTGAAACAAAATTGCATTTGCCATTGGAAGGCTTAAGAGCATCCAGAGAAGGGGGTAAAATTAATGATGTTTCAAGAAATGCTGAAACAACTCTTTCTCCTTTACATAAATAAATAAATATCTTCACTTTTTAAAAGTTGGCAATTAGAATGTAACAGACAGAATCTCATATAATGGAGAACGGTCTAGGCAATACTTGAACATACTGGAAACAGCAGGGAGGTATCAATGACATGCTCTTTAATATAATTGTTGTTTTCTGTGATTCTAATAAATGTGAAACTTGAAATGCACCATGTCACAAAGATTAGAAAAAAGAAAGAAAGAAAACAATGAGACAGATTTATGTACGTAAACATTTGTACAGGCAGGCAAACAAGGTGATGTTCTGAAAAATGCTAGCTTAATGGAAGCAAATGTTTAACTGCAAGCTTATCCTTCAACATGTCAGTAATGGAGTCAGCTTCAGTAAGTTTATTCATATCCTAAAATGTGTAAGAGAGATATTTTTGCTACGTGCAACTTGTGAGCAGCTCCACTAATATTTGTAGGAAAGAAGAACCACATTGATTTCAGTTGAGCATGATGTGATTCCTTCTCTCACCATCAGCCAGCACCATTGGAGGGCAATGCTAGCTTGGATAGGCATCATATAGTTCAGTGAATGCATAGGTGATAACGGACAGTGTCTTTCTGCCAGTGGAAAGGATGCCATTGGTGGAACAGGTTCCCCCTCCCCCTTGCTTCCCCCCATGCATGCTCAAAATATGCTCTGAATGGTTGGGAGACTCCCAGGAGCCCATTTGGGGGGGGCACATGGGTGTGAGAGGAAGGGGTGGTTCTGCTGTGCAAACAGAAGTCTGCTTGCATGATGTTGGATGTTGCCCCATACGTTTTCTTCCTACAAATGCTACCAGAGTGATGTGGCATATAGTCATGGAAAAGTGGCTTCCACACCACTGTAGTAAAATATGAATTGTTGGATCATTTTGTACTCTATATGGCTGGCATCCTTTTCTGGTCCCTGTGCAAAGTTTTGAATCATAGAATCATAGAAAAGTAGAGTTGGAAGGGGCCTACCAGGCCACCGAGTCCAACCCTCCGCTCAATGCAGGAATCCAGGTCAAAGCATCCCCGACAGATGGCTGTCCAGCCGCACTTTGAATGCCTCCAGAGTGGGAGAGCCCACCACCTCCCAAGGTAGTTGGTTCCATTGTCTTATTGCTCTGACAGTCAGGAAATTTTTCCTGATGTTTAGGTGGAATCTGGGTTCCTGTAACTTGAGCCCATTATTCCTGTAACTTGAGCCCAGTCCTGCAAACTGGGATGATCGAGAAGAGATCCTGGCCCTCCTCTGTGTGACAACCCTTTAAATACTGGAAGAGTGCTATCATATCTCCCCTCAGTCTCCTCTTCTGCAGGCTAAACATGCCCAGTTCTTTCAGTCTCTCCTCATAGGGCCTTGTTTCCAGTCCCTTTATCATCTTTGTTGCCCTCCTCTGAACCCTCTCCAGTTTGTCTACGCCCTTCTGAAAGTGTGGTGCCCAGAACTGGACGCAGTACTCAAGATGAGGCCTAACCAGTGCTGAGTAAAGGGGAATTATCACTTCACGCGATTTGGAAGCTATACTTCTATTAATGCAACCCAAAATAGCATTTGCCTTCTTTGCAGCCACATCGCATTGCTGGCTCATATTCAGTTTGTGATCTACCACAATTCCAAGATCCTTCTCACTTGTAGTATTGTTGAGCCAAGTATCCCCCATTCTGTAACTCTGCATTTGGTTTCCTCTCCCTAGGTGCAGCACTTGGCATTATTCCTATTAAATTTCATTCTGTTGTTTTTTGGCCCAGCGCTCCAGCCTATCAAGATCTCTTTGAATTTTGTTTCTGTCTTCCAGAGTATTACCTGTTCCACCCAACTTTGTGTCATCTGCAATTTGATAAGCATTCCCTGCACCTCCTCATCCAAGTCATTAATAAAAATGTTGAAGAGCATTGGGCCCAGGACCGAGCCCTGTGGTACCCCGCTCGTTACCTCTCCCCAGTTTGAGAAGGAACCCTTGATAAGCACTCTTTGAGTCCGATTCTGTAGCCAATTGAGGATCCACCTGATAGTTGTTCCATCTAGCCCACTTTTAGCTAGCTTGCTAATCAGGATATCATGAGGCACTTTGTCGAAAGCTTTGCTGAAGTCTAGATATATTATGTCAACAGCATTCCCACAGTCCACAAGGGAGGTTACCCGATCAAAAAATGAGATCAGATTAGTCTGGCAGGATTTGTTTTTGACAAATCCATGCTGGCTTCTAGTAATCACTGCATTGTTTTCAAGGTGCTTGCAGACTGACTTTTTTATAATCTGCTCCAAAATTTTCCCAGGGATTGATGTCAGACTGACTGGCCTATAGTTCCCAGGTTCTTCCTTCTTGCCCTTTTTGAAGATGGGAACAACATTTGCCCTCCTCCAGTCATCTGGCATCCTCCATGATTTCTCAAAGATAATAGACAGTGGTTCTGAGAGTTCTTCTGCCAGTTCCTTTATTACTCTAGGATGCAGCTCATCAGGCCCTGGAGATTTAAACTCGTTCAGAGTAATCAGGTGCTCCTTGACCATTTGCCTATCAATCTCAAGCTGCAATTCTGCCCCTTCAGTCTGCACTTCAGGTTTGCCAGGGGGGTCATAGACCCTCTTTTGGGAGAAGACCGAGCCGAAGTAGGAATTGAACACTTCTGCCTTTTCTTTGTCTTCTGTTATCAATTTGCGATCCTCATTGTGTAGTTGAACCACCATTTCTTTCCTCTGTCTTTTACTATGCATGTATCTGAAGAAAGCTTTCTTGTTGTTTTTAGCATCCCTCGCTAACCTTAGCTCATTCTCAGCTTTAGCCTTCCTGACACTGTGCTACCTGCCTGTACTCTTCCCTTGTAGCCTGTCCTTCCTTCCACTTCCTATACGTGTCCTTTTTTGTTTTCAGGTCATCTTTGAGTTTATTGTGAAGCCACATTGGCTTCTTCTGTTGCCCTCTGCCTTTTCTCCTTGTGGGAATTGTCTGCAATTGTGCCTTTAAAATTTCCTTTTTAAAAAACTACCACCCATCCTGAGCTCCTGTCCTTTTCTCATTAGAGTCGCTTGCCATGGGACCTTACTTATCATTGTTCTGACTTCTGAGTTTGTTAAAATTGGCTTTCCTAAAATCCAGGGTATGCGTTTGGCTACACTCAGCTTTTGCTTCCTTTAGAATCAAGAACTCAAGTATAACATGGTCACTTTCCCCCAGAGTTCCCGAAACTGCCACTTTATCTACTAACTCGTCTCTGTTGGTTAGAATCAGGTCAAGGATAGCCGATCCTCTAGTTCCTTCCTCAACTTTCTGTAGGAGGAAGTTATCAGCAACACAACTCAGAAATTTCTTGGAGGGGCCATGTTTGACTGAATAAATCTCCCAACAGATATCAGGGAAATTGAAGTCCCCCATTACTACCACATCATGCCTCCTTGAAACAATGGCAATTTGCTTTTCAAAAGTTTCATCCTCGTCTTCTCCTTGATTGGGTGGTCGTTAGTAGACTCCAACCGCCATGTTCATTTTATTCTTTGCCCCTTTTATTTTAACCCAGATGCTCTCAATGGGGCTGCCAAGCTCCTCTTCCTGTATCTCTGTGCAGAGATACGTATCTTTAACATACAGCGCAACTCCACCTCCCTTTCTGTTGCTTCTGTTCCTTTTGAACAAGTTATATCCTTCAATTGCTGTATTCCAGCCATGGGAGTCATCCCACCAGGTTTCAGTTATCCCTATCAAGTCGTATTTGCCCTCATGCTGCAGCTCATGAAGTGGTACTGAAATCAATGGGGAAATTCTCGAGGGTAGAAGAGCAAGGTTGGACACTGAAGCTTTTGCTCCATCGAGGAATTGCTTGGTCTTAACTTTTGTCTCTTAATGTATGCCTATTGCTACATTAGGGAATTTGGGATTATCATTCTCTTTAGGAAGCCAATGTTAAGGCTATGAAAATCCATCTCTTCGTTCTGACATTTTAGCAGAGATTGTGTTTACTTTTTAAGCACTCAAAAATTCCTGATGTAACATATACATAGGCATGGCCTTAAGTTATATTTCATGAGCTTCAGATAGCAATATTACCAGAATACAGGACAACATCATGTGTTAATGATTCTGAAATAGAAAATGCAGCATATTTAAAAAGGTTAATGCATTTGGCAGTGCCTTAAAAACAGTTATCAACATTAATTTAGACTGCCTTGATTTGAAAGCTTGCATAACACATAAACAAACCATAATGCCAGTGATACATCAAAATGGGAATGAGTAATACAGGGGTGTCACAAGGGCATATAGTAAGCCAGGATTTCATGCTGTATAAAAGAGATGTATAAAATCTGTTATTTTTATGATATGGTTTGCTGACAGCTTTAGATCATGTTTCACATTATATGTATAGAGATTGCTCTAGTATTGTAAGTTGCATAGTGTGAGATTTTCAGTTAGGTGGATGTCAATTAAGAATGAATATTTATTAACCTAGGAAAAAAGGAAAAGGCATTAATATATTTCATGACTGTCTAGCATGATGATGGGAAACGCTACAGAAACACCTAACAGCATTAAAACAAATGAAGATTCTTATTATTGTTATTGTGCATTCTCTAAAAGTATAGAGATACAATGTACAAAGCAAATGGTTTCGCTGATCAACATCTGTGAAAACCACTGCAATATAAAATGCAAGCTAATAAAAGGAAATAGTAATAGAGGAGATTCAGGTTTAATAAATGGAAAGCAATATCTTCCAGGAAAGAACTAACAGGTGCCATCCTCCCCACTTTCCCAAGATAGTAGGTACAATTCATAAATTGGACAATGGTAATTCTAAAAATGACCCTAAAAATGAGACTGAAAAGCAGTTTACAATAAGCTCGGAATGCCATATGGCAGCAGAGGCAGGGAAGGTAGTCTGAGATACAGATGCAAAGCTGTGAGGAGTTACACAGTGGGGACCTTCAAGCCCCAATCCATATGGCTGTAGTGTGAATATAACTGGAATACAGAAGCAACACATTATCATCAGAATAATATTAACAAAGTGGCTAACAGAAAGTCAGAGAAAAAGAACAATAGTTTTTTTTTAAGGGAAATGGAATGATGACATGTGGAGTACATTATATGATGTTACATGTTACACGTGGACATTATTGTGATACGTGTCTCATTACTTATTGATTTTAAATGTTCCCAACTGCCCTGGGCCTTTGGAATCAATGTAGCTAAAAATGGAAAATAATGAATTAACTTGGTAGGTAAACAGCTTGGGCCATGTCAATCTAAGAGCCAATCTCTTTTTGTATGTCCCATTCTAGACTCTAAGCTCAATCAGGAGTGTGCTTTTCAAGTTCTACAGGTTTCCACTCATGATTTTTGGGTACTTCCTATACCATTACACCTCTTTGTAATTGTATAGGCCAGTTGAGGGAACTGTTCATAGTGCACCATATTCAGAGAATGTAGCACAGGGATGGGGAAACTCCAGAGGCTCCCTATCCAGCCTGCAAGTTTCTTCTACTGTTATCTCCAATTGGATAAGCGGGTATTTAAAGGCAATTAAACTTTAAATACCTTGCAGGCATAAAAGCCCTTGCCCTAGGGCTTACTGCTGAGTAGACTTGCTTAGAATTCAGCTGTGTTTTGTATGCTTGGTGGGAATTACACCTGTCCTTAGCCCCGCCCCATACCCTTAGCCCTGCCCACTACTGGAATGCAGCCCCCCCCCCAGGACCTTCCCAAATTTGAGTTTACTCCCAAGGCTATAAAAGGTGTCCCACCCCTGCTGTAGCTGATGTTATTATGGCTATGTCAGAAATCAAGTGACTACTATGTTTCTAGTATAAGTTGTCAAGAACCATGCAAAAGTCATTAAACCTTGCTAGTCCATGACCTGCCTGCTTCTCTGCACACCTGTCTACCTTGCCTCCTCTCTGATTCTTGTCTACCTGCTTTATTATGGACTTTTTCTCCCTAGTTTAGTGGGTCTAGTCTCCAAAAGAACTTGAGCTCTGACAGCTATCTTGACTATCATATTTATATTTTAAATTAGTATAGCAAAGACAAATGGGGGGGCACCTTGCTGGCTGCTTCACAACTCTGGGATTGTTTGCTCTTGGAGGTATGCATTTGCTCCATTTTTATGCTGCCCAGTCACCAAAGCTCTCTGGCTGGTTCACTGAATAAGGTCAAAGCAATAAAATACACAAATAAAATAGAACATAATGTGAAATCCAAAGCAAATTAAAACAGCCACAGGGGAAAAAATCCAAACCAATAGTTTGACCATGCCAGAGTATTATACTAGGGCACTATAAATCTTCCTAGTTTGACTGGCTTCTCCACTAAAAACTGCTAAAAACTTATGCTGGTATTCTTGTTTGAGTGTTGTTGGGACTTGGTTGGCTTTTAAAAAAAATAGTGTATATCTAATTTGTTGGTTTTAAGTTTGACATGGTTCAGCAGCTCAATCCCATATCTATTTATTCTGAAATAAGTCCCATAAATTCAATAAAACATTCCCCAGCAAGTTTGTAAGAAATGCACATTAGAGTGGCACAGAACTTGAAATATTTCAGTATTTTGACATAAGAACATAAGAAGAGCCCTGATGGATCAGACCAAAGGTCTATGTAGTCAAGCATTCTGTTCACACAGTGGCCAACCAGATGCCTGTGGGAACCCACAAGTAGGATATATGCATGTGCAATAGTACCCACCCATTCATGTTACCCAGCAGGGATCCATAATATCTATATCTATCTATCTATCTATCTATCTAAAATTATTTCTAAGCTGCCTTTAAGGGCAGCTAAACTCCAACCAAGGAATAAATATTTGCCAACCACAGCATTTGTCTCTCAGACTCTGTGGTTTTACATGTTCTTCCTTTAAAACAATGCTCAAAATGGTAGCATCAGTGATTAGGAAAGGCATATGAAATTACTCATTCACATACTAATAGTGTTTTTGCTAATTGGGGATTATCTTGGTGTTTGTGGTCTTCTCTCAGGGTGTTGGGGCATGAACATCGTTATGTGTGTGAACATGCCTGTAGACAGAATTAAGTCAAAACAGTATGGCTTTGGGTTTATTTTTTAGAGGAGGTAGATCTCAAGCAAAATATTACTTGAGTATTCCTTTCAGCCTTGGATTGATTCAATATTTTGACCCATAGATGATGCTCTAAATGTGGCAAAAATTATTTGAGCATTTGTTGATTATTTTCTCAGCTTTAGTATTTTGGCTGTCTGAACTCATCATCAGGCGATCACTCGTGACCGAGTAAGATTGTCTTCTGGGATAAAAGGAGGAAATTCTAAAGAAGATTGTGTAGACTCTAGCGATGGGTCTGTAAGTGACTGTGGAGGCCAATTCTAGATCCACACAGCTTCCCACAGTGAGGACACAGGTTACCAGATAGAAGATGGTCCTGTAAAGGATTCATTTGACGTGCTTTTCGCTTAGCACGTTTCTCCCTTTCACCTTGCACTCGGGCTTCTTCAAAGTCCATGGAACCTTTGTGAAAGGCCAACCTCCATTTAGATCTAGGCAACAGGGAACACTATGAACAGCAAAGAATCTTGGAGGAACACAGGAGGGGAGAAGCATTCCACAAGCAATGGAATAGACAGTAAATGTCTCCATTTGTTGAGCTTCTGTATGTTAAGGATAGTACCAATGTATTACTAATTGGTACTTATACTCTGGGAGTCTCCTGTCCAAGCAGAACATGCATGAAGCAGCCATTGCCATCACTGTGCAGCCTTAAAGGTGTTGAAATTCTGATCAGTTTTTTTGGCAGGTAATAGTACTGAATCCAGCCTCTGTTCCTGCCTCCTGAACAGTTTATTGATAGAATTCCAGTTTTGTTTTCCAGAGTAATGAACACAATCCTGGATGCTAGATCAAGCTGTACAATTGCACACCCAGTAGCACCCACTTTCAGATGCTGTTCCCCCTCCAGCCGTGCACATCAAACTGGCATCAAACTTGTTCAGGGCTAGCCACCAGAGAGTTTAAGTCAGCCTTTCCCAACTGGGTACCCTTTAGACATTTTAGACCACAACTCCCATAACTCTCAAGCATTGGCCTTTCTGACTGGGGATGATGGGACTTGTAGTCCAAGCCATCTGGAGGGCACCAGGTTGGGGGAAAGGTACTTTAAATCATATTCCATAAAGTTCAATTTGAAGGGGAAACTACTTGGAGATTAGGCAAACACCCATTTCCAAATCCTGAAACTTATATATGGGAAAAGTTATACTTTCAAACTATTGAGTGTGTTGTGTAGATAGTTTCCTAGTTAATACTCTGTTAATCTGTGAGTGTTCATTTATACCTTATTACAGCTTTTTAATCTTCATATGGATCTTACCTGCATTTTTATTTGTTATCAGTGGTTATTTTTAACTACAGGTATCAAAACATGATTAAAAGAAACAGGGTTTCCCCCCCCCCCTCAGATGTTTCCATGCTGAGCACAGCAGTAAAAAGTAATTGCTTCTCTCTCCTAGAAGCAATGTGTGGGTTCTTAAACTCTAAAGTAATAGACACCTTCTTTTTACTCAGATAATACCCCTTTCCTCAGGAGAGAAAACTGTTGTTCCATATAGTAAAGATTATTTCCCTTTTTTCTTTTTTCCTTTCTTTTTTAAAGGGCTCTTTCCTGGTGGGAAATTTAGGAGCTTTTGGCTCCAATCCTATACTCACTTACCTGGGAGTAAGCTCAATTGAACTCAATAGGACTTGCTTCTGAGTTGACATGTATAACATTGTACTGTTAGTTGACTTTTGTGGTAAAAAATAATCACTTTTTGTCAACAAAGAATAAGTCTTTTTTAAAACAAACAAACAAACAAACAAACAAACAGTAATCAGGGGGATAGAATGATGAGATATGATGGAGAAGGCAAGACTCTAGGTCTGTTAGGTGCTGAGCAGGTTGGTCTGGGCAAAGCTGTCACGGAAGAAGATCAGCACATGGAGGTCTGCATCTTACCAAGCGATATGTTCGCTAGCTGGTGCTACGGTGTGGTGGTGACAGTGTTGTGCTTTGCATGTTCTGTTGAAAATTCAAAATGAGGCAGTTGCATGGCAGGATCTATTATGCTCATAATGCCTGTACATTGTGTACCAAACTTGGCTGGCTAGCTAATGAAATTTAGTATTTTTGTTATTCAAACCAAGATTGATTATGAGTGCATGTGTGGTCTGCATGATCAAAGCATCTAAATTCTGGCAAATTCATGTCCCAACGTTTTTTTTTTGGGGGGGGAGGTTAACTCTTTACTTTCTGGACAAAATGTAAATGGATGTTTTAAATGCTCATGCTCACGGAATAATGTCACTTAATTCTTTAGCTGCAGTTTCTCAAACCAATCAGTGTAAAAGTTTGGATTTTAAATCTTTCAAACAACCAATCAGATTTGAAGAAACAGCCATTTAGGTAAATATCCACCCCTTGTTCAATGTTTCTTTTTCACTCGTGGCTTGGTTTCCTCATCTAGTCAACTCGGAACATTTATTTTTAGTATCAGAGTGATGGTTTTTCTTGTCTGAGGTTTATTTTAGACCTGGGTGCTGTAGGTGACACTGTGAAGAGATACTGGAAAGGAAGTCCAAGGAGGAGGAGATCAGGAGAGGAGTGGTGCAACTTGGGGTGGCTGGTGGGTGAGGGGAGTTCTGAGCTTCAGCAGATGGAGGTGCCTCTTGCTCTTCCACAGTTCCTAATCACATTGCTTATGCCACAGCTGTGACTGCCATAGTCTCTTGCACAAGCCCCAGTGGCCTATACCAACTGCAGGGTAAACAGTAGAGCAAATGAAAACAGCCAGTCAGAGAGGGAAATATAATGTAGTGATGCATGACATCGTAATACATAGCATGCTGCCATACTACAGATACCAAGATGCACTTTGTTCATGTGCATGCACAACAATTCATAGAAATACAATGAGATCTCAAAATAATGGAGAACTTTTCTCTGAGATTGGATGGAGGAATTCATAACTTGATGACCTCTGTTGAAGTAAGTTCACCCACCACATGGAGATATGAATGTATGAGGTTTGGCATTGATGCTGCCAACTCTTAGTTCTTTTTGTCAGGTTTGGATGATGGCCATCTCCTGCCAAGGTCCTTATTTGCAACCACTGCATAATCATCTGGGCTTAGAAGAGAGCTGATTGCTCCAGCTTTGGAACATACCTAGTGTGGCATCAGCAGCAGCTGGCTCTCCACATAGTGAATCAGGACGAACTGATACCAACCTTGTGCAGTTCAGCATCCACCAACCATTTTCCACAAGTACTCTTCCTGCATTTAAGGGAGAATGACTTTGTTCAGATATAGGCCTGTTCCTAAGTCACCAGCTGTTTTATGACCTAGCTGTTTTATGGTGAAATCTTGGGCACCCAAGCTGATCATAGTTTGGTCTGAGATGCTGCAGATGAGAGTTTGTATGGGGCCAGATGGAGGGTCAATTGCCAAAAACTGATTGCTCCTGGTGGGTAGAGCTTATTTCCCCCCACCAATTGATTGGGCACAATTTGCTGCATCTCTACAGGGATGGTGGCATCCATCTCTCTTCAGAAGACTGTGACTTGTTCCTTAGAAATCTACAGTAGGGCCTGTACAACTCAAAGAAAGCAGCTGGTGTGGAGATAAACAAAGCTTCTGGTGACTTCCTCTTGTGGTAGATAGTGTGTGTGGGCATTCAGTGAAGTAAATAGGCTATCCTGGTGAGTACCCTGAGGCAACTGGGAAGTGAAAAGTTGAAAGCCCAGGCTACATGTTATTGCTGGCCACCTTGACAAAATGGAAAGGGGAAGAGTGCTTGGGCCCTGCAGGCCTCTAGTCCATTGAATGCTAATCAATGGAGATAGGCTGGTTGAGGCCTCCTCAGTCTGCCTTCAAGGGTGGGCAGGTGATGAAAAGCCCATATCAGCTTCTGACTGATTTTGTTCTTTGAGCTAGGTATGATCATCCAGGGGACTTCACCAGAAATCCATAGGCCTGAGGGGTGTCCACACATATCTGTAGGTTTATTCTCTATTCCATGTCCCTGATGCCCATCAATAAAATTATGGCCCTTTACCTAAACATTTGCCTCAGTGTCTTCATTCTGGTGGGTGGGACAAGTTTCCATGTAGATAGGTTAAACCTGTGCACTTGAGTGTACAGAATAAGGAACCATTTCTGCATATCTTGAATAATTTCTTTTGCCTCTCACCTTCTCTTTTCTACTATTTTGGGCATCTAAACCTGATTCTGTCTTCCCTCATAAAAAGCAAGAATTTTTGCACATATATTCGAACACTTGAGCAAAACCTTGATGTATCACAAATGTAATCTTTACATTCATTGAAGTTTTAAAAATGAGTGCTAATTTGTAGCATATGTTTGCAACACTATAAAAGAGAACTGAGCAAAGAGAGATTAATGCAAAATTATGTCTTATTGTGCTCCAAGGCATCAACTACTAACAATGTTCAATATAATGAAAGCTAAATGTTGTGCATGATTAAACTAGTCATATGCAAACAATACTTAAGAGGTACAAAATGGTATTTCTTTGTGCAATTTGTCTTTTTATTGCTAAAACAGGCAGAAAGAGTGATGCAGTAATAAAGAAATAAAATGGAGCTATAATTTATTTAAGATGTACTATACAATACACAATAGTACTATAAAGTACATCCAGACACCAGCCTAGTGTTTAGGCAAAATTATGAAGCAAAAGTAGTAACAAGGTTGAATTTACATGAAAATTGTTGGACCTTGGATGGAACACATGAGGTTGCCTTATAAGAGGTCAGATTATTAGTCCATGTGGCTTAATATTGTCTCATCCAACTGACAGCACCTCTCCATGTCTCATTCTTGTCTTCTTCTAATTCTCATCAGTCTCCTCCTTGTTTCTCTCCATATTTCTCCCATTCCAGAAGGTAATTGTGGCATTGCCAGTGTGACTCAAATTTGGGTCACCCACCAGTGGAAGACCAAATGCCCTATGAAGCATGAGCATATTTGATATATACTTGCACTTTTCTTGCCCTGATCCATTTCTCCTGTTCTATATCTGACATCATGTCCAGTTACAGACTGGGGTTCCTTATGTTCAATCTTAAGTGTGTGTGTGTGTGTGGGTGGGTGTGTATAGTTATTTATTGCACTTCCATACTACCTTTCTGCCAAGATATTCAAGGCAGTTTGCAATTTAAAATACTAAAAAGAGAGAGAGAGAGAGAGACAAATGACAAAACAAATAGCAGAATGGTCTCAGACTCTCAGTCAGTGATGATCACTTAAGAAGCTGATAGTAAGGACCTCCTGGTCTGGGATTCTTTTCTTCTGCCTTCACCTCAGGATACCCATGCTTTTAACTAGAGTTTTTTTTAAGAAGAAGTTTGACTCATGATCAATGCTACTGAAATAGTAGCTATCTAAAGCACTTCCATATTAGTGGGACTCTATACAGCTAGCATTATATTTGTAAACAGTGAATCACATGGTTTGGCACTATCATTTGGAATTACTTTGTGCCAGCAATTACTTTCTTCCAGGAACCGCTGTTGGCACTGAGGCTGGCTGCAATAGCAGTCAGATCATATGGCACACTGTTTAGCATTGTGAGGCTAGCTGTGTACAGCTATTCCCATTGAGATCTGGTGGGTTCCTCGACCAACAGCTGAAGATATATCTGTTTGCCCAGAGGTTTTCCTGACTGCTAGCAATGCCAGCAACCCTCGATTATTTTAATGCAATATGTTATTGTTTTATTACTCTCTTACCCTTTTATTGATTGGTCGTATTGTATTTTATCCTGATTTTACTTTGTGAACCACTTTGGGATTTTTTTTTAAAAATTTTTTTTTAAATGAGAAGTGGTATAGAAATTTTCTGAAATAAAAATAAACACAATATTTATTTATGTATTAATACCAATATGCCACTTAATAAACCCCCTAAGTGGTTTACATATAACAATATTAAAATCACAACTTAAATATGCTATTAAAAACAATTTCAGCTACAGTAAGAAGAAAAGCAATACAAGCACAATAAAATGGAGCAGTAACACGATTAATTATGATTAATTACAAGCCAGAGAAAGCCTGTTTGAGCAAGTTCATTTTCAGGAGGTGTTTAAAAGAACATACCACATTTTCTGCATCTCAAACTGCACAAGGACCAGGGTGTTCCAGAGGGTGGACAACACTGCTGGGAAGGCATGCTTCTGAGATGTTACATGGTGACATGCTGTTGACCAGAATGACCAACAAGGCCTTCTCTGAAGATCTTAAAGGTTGGCTGGGTATATATAGGGTCAGGCAGTCTATTAAGTATTCTGGCCCTCAGTTGTTTAGGGTTTTGTATGTCAACAACATAACCTTGAATTTGGCTCGGTAGTTAATAGGCAGCCAGTGCAGTTGTTTTAGCACAGGTGGAATGTGAACATGGCTAGGTGCACCACTGAGCACCCTAGCTGCTGTATTCTACACTAGCTGTAGCTTCCATACCAGGTGCAAGGGCAGCCCCATGTAGACTGCATTACAGTAATATAGGCGTTTCTCTACATGAGGCATTAATTGTGCAGTCATGATCCCCCGCTCACGGAAGTCTGCGGGGCCCTTTCACGAAGTCATCCCCCTCCAGGGCTTCTCCCATGTTTTGCAGCTATTTGTGTGTGTGTGTGTGGGGGGGGGGGTTAGAGCAAGGAGTCAGGTATTAAATTTCAAACCAGAAGAAACCAGACTGAAAGCCTCATGTATAGTCTCAATTCTGCTATACCACAGGGCCCCCTAGTGGTTGGTTAATAGAATATATAGATAGGCAGAGAAATACAAACCTCAGGGGAAAAAACCCTGTGTAAAGGATGCACTTTTCCTCCCTCAATGAAAACAGAAGAAGAAGCCTCAGTAAAGTGGTGGGTTAAATCCCTCATGCAGAGAAGCCCTTTGTTGTGAGGTAATCTATACAGTAATCTAGTCATGAGTGCATAAACAACAGTGGGTAGGCATTTTTTGTGATCACCATGTCACTTGTTTTGACACATCCTCAGACCTTTCTGAATATGACCCCTTAAATAATGTCATGACAGAAGTATCTGCCTGGGAGATATTACAGTCCCTGAATCCATTGGATGTAAATATAGCAAGAATACTTTTTAGGTGTTTCTCAGGAGGAGGAAACTCCAAACCTGAGTAGCTTACCAGCAACCAAAGTTATTTGCTCTGCAGAGAATCTTTATTGGAGAAGGCAAAAGGCATAATCTGAAATCATTCAATGCTACTGTAGTGCCACCCATTTTCATTTCACTTGAGTGGCACAACTCTAGCAATAATCAGAGCCTGCTTGAGGAGGTAAAGACTGGGTGAGAGATGCATGTATTGGATATTGGATGCCAACAGATGGCTTTAAGCAGTTCCAACTGTAAGATGTGCCATTTAGAAGTAGCAGTTGTCACTGTCAGTGGAATATCAGCTTAGATACGTGATTCAGCATCAACTACTCCATATTCTATAAATATTCTGAGAAAATACTTGTACTGTTCAACAACTCTAGTGCCTCTAGGATAGAGTGGCTTGCTTATTGGGCATGATGCTGCGAAGCCAGCAATAATGCCTCTGTCCCATTTATATTCAGGGTTTGTAATTTCTTCCACAATCTATCTATTGGCATTACAATATGGGGATGTAAAAATCAGCACACTGAACCTTTTACCAGCTACTGGATTTTGTCAGTATAGAATTCTATATAAATCCTACTTATATCCCAGAGGAAACATACAGATTTTAAATAGTGAGTTAGGCATTGACCTTGGAGAGATCTGACAAAATAGATGATTCCTGGAAACTAGGGCACCCCCTGAGACATGATGAAAGCTTATTATTTCTCCCCTTCACAGGTCACCTCTAAGAAAACTCTTATTTCCCACTGCCCCCTCCCCCAGCCTAGAAATGAATAAAGGATAGTTTAGCCTAGAGATTGCGAAAGTATGAATAATCATGATGTCCACATCTGAGTGAAAAGGATATTGTCACTTAACCAACCGTTGTGAAACAGACAGCAGGCAATGCTTAACCAAGCCCACTTGATGGGAGTTCAGAAATTCAGAGGAATCTGCCAAGTCTCACCAGGCTGTGAACCACCTTGACAGTCATGTTTTGACAAGCATGTGCTCTCAGTTAATGGTGCGTTCATAAGACATAGTGATTCTTCAAAGCACAATGCTTTCCTAAGGCTGACTTGTTATCACAGTGTTCTGTGCATGAACAGATCCCAGTTCATTTAAAAAGCTGGACAAAGATCAGGATATATACTGATACATAGCATGTGCCCATAGGTTGCAAGTTAAATGCACTTAAGCATCATTGAAACCAATGGCAATTAAGTGCTTCTCCCATTTCTCCTAGTCCATGCTTAATTACATTTCTCTGGATTATATTGCCAATATCCACATATGCTTCCTTAATATAAAGCTTCCTTAGGTCCTATGGGATGGACCCAGATTTAGCCATACTTAGAGAAGACACACTGAATTCAATAGGATTTAAGCTAGTCATGAGTAACTTGAGTCCCATAGTTTTCAGTGGGTCTGCTCTAGGTATGGCTACGTCTGGATCCAACCCTACGATTAGTGGTGTTGACACTGAATGGCTTGAAGTGCTATAACCTCACGGTATCGAACCCAGGCTTGCCGCTGAATGGATTTCATGAATCTATATTTTATGGATTGGATCAAGACTAAGTTAGTTAAACTTAGGCTCCACTAAAATTAATAGGACCGTTAGACATGATATAACTTAAGTCCCATTGAATTCAGACTACAATTTATTTATTTATTTAGAAGATTTTTAAGGCCAGCTTTCTGTAAACCTATCAGGGCAGTGTATAAGAAAATAGAGAACCACCCCCAATCAATCTAAAATCACAATGGAAATAAGCACAAAGCAGAACATTATAGAAAAATCATCTTTTTATTTTTTTAAAAAATTGAACATATGAAACTACCTGGAGCCAGGCCATTGGTCTATCTAGCCCAAGATTGTCTTCTCTGAATAGCAGCAGTTTTCTAAGGCCCCACACCAGGGTTTCCCCCATACCTTCTATCCTAGATCCTTTCAGCTGGAGATATCTTCTAAATGCAAATTTATTTATCTATTAAATTTGTATCTAGCCTTTCCACAAAAAAAATGGCATTCAAGGCAAAGTGAGTATTTTATTGCTAAGCTATATGGCCATAGGTATCCTGGCTCTTTGTGTGTATGATACATGTGTTTTCAAACATCTGTTTCTCAAATTTATATTCTACATTTTTAGGTGTGCAGTTTTTTGTTTTTAAACCCTATTAGGTATACACCTAAAAAGTTTAATGTGTGAAGAGTCCATAAGAAAAGCCTTTAAAAGCAATTAAAATATTATGGTTGTAATCTCTATTCTAGCCATATGTTTTCCATACAAAATATAATTAATTAGACTAATTAATATGAATTAATCAGACCACAGTCTGTTTCTGACAGTGGCTCAGTCTTACACTCCACATGGGATATAAATGATATCATTCAACTTCAGTTGGATCAGTTGTCTCTTTCTTGCCTACTAATGAAATCTTGCAGTATGAAATCAGTTCTTTTACAGCTGATTGACTCCACATTTATAGTTGAAGTAAGCCCCTCTGAAGAATTTCCCATCCAGGATAGTGTGCCAGACTGAAATCCTATGCACACTTACTTGAGAGCAAGCCCTAGTCAATGGGACTCACATCTGAGTAAATTCAGCGTGACTTACATTTGAATGCACATTTATAGGGCAGCCCTATTAATCTTGTAATAAACCCATATATTACAATCCTCAAATCACTGATTCTGGAGTAGACATATTAACTTTAGTGAGGCTACTCTGAAGTAAGCAGTTTGAAAAAATGCAATTCCCATGTCTGCTCTTTTACAATTTGCCAAACTTCACAAATATTCTGCCATAGACTACAGAACAATAAATGTCAGAAGACTTTTAAAAGCAAAATTATCCCATTAATTTTCTCTTGCAACCTTGCTGTCAGTGGAATAGAGGAAATAATAAAATCAGTGACAGTGCCTAATGTACCTTATGTACGCAGTGCGCCTGCATATTACAGAGCTCAGGAACAACAACATATTTCTTCCTTTCATTTTTATTTATTAACTTAAAGGTGTGTGACTTTGCTATCAATGAAATGTGGTAAAGCTGACAACAGTGGCAGAACAAATCAAATCTCTTTTCTCTTTTATAGCTAGAGTATGCAGATTGCGACATAATTTAGGATATAAAAGGTCCCAGGTCTCCTGTCTCTGAAACACTTCTCAGTATTCAAAAGGATGCATGGGTAGACACACACATACAAACATTAAGGGTTTACACTTTCAGGAGACACTTCATTTATACTGGACACCTCTTATAGCACCTACTTAATGTATATTTACATAGAACTGGGTTGCATCCAATTTGCTGATGGAAGGAAGCCTCTTGGATCTAGCAGAGGCTTCCATCAGTGGAGCTGGGGCAGAGCTGATTTTCAGCTATTTCCCAGACCCCTAAAGCCCCCACAGTGCCCAAAATCTTCTCCACAGGGCATAGCAAGGGCAGTGGAGTGTGGGGCTGCAGGGGAGGGGGGGAACATAAAATGGCCTCCTCCCCATTCCAGCATCTGCTGGATCAAAGAGCTTTTCCATCAGTGGAGTGAGACCAATGGGATACAAGCCACTGTTCAGAATCTGGTAAATGTTTGCAGTCCCAGATGAATTTGTTAATGTCCAAAAACCTCAGAGATAGACCGATGGATGTTGACAGTCACCTAAATGAGATTGTCAGCATTCACCAGTATATGTCCAACAAACAGACGGTATACTGGTGCATGGTGACATTCACAACATTCATCTGGGATTGTCAACCTTCTATGTGAATGTCAACATTCACTGTATTTTTGACAGTCACTTAAACATCTGGAGGTAAAATAAGGATGATACACACAAACAGCTGTCATATGGGGTTTACTTTAAATTGCATTGCATTGAGTTTGCATCCATATGGTAAAGTCATTATTCTGAGGTGACACTGATACATTGACATTCACCATATCATTGGAAACACATATTGAGATGGATTTGGAATGTCATTGTACCATTATGTTTCCCCCTGGGCCATATTGAACCAGATTAGTGGCTCACAATACACGAGCACGCTTCACACAATTTCAATAAAATTAATCTTGCTCTGCTCATGGAGATTTGACTACTCCTGTTACTCCCAGTTTGTCCGATGTTGAGAAGACAAGATACAGCTATACCATTTCTTAGATGTGAAAGTAGCATTCACAACTTACACCTCCTTATCCTGGGAAGAAAGACTCTGGCATGATGCAGTCTTAGAATATTAGTGCTGGAAAAGATGCCATCCTATACTTGTTTTTTTTTCCTCCTCTAGTCAGTCTGCAGGAAACATATTGCGCACGCAAGAGAGGAAATAAGAGTCGAGACACAGAATGAAATTCTCACCCATCCCTTGTGTAGAACCTGATTCTTTATTTTCAAAGAGGTCTCCTCCACCCCATGCAGTCAGGTACCCACCCAAACTCTACAGTGTTTCGTATATCCACAGAATTCCTGAAAAATGTCTGTGCCTGCACAGCTGTACGTTCCAGCTGTCAGTCCTGGAATGTACAGTGCTAATTGTGCATTATAGAGGTTCTGCACAAACACTGCAAAGAGCAGCAATGAATGAAACTAACATAACATGCTTTATTCAGAGAGAGCCCAGAAAAGTCTTCCACTGTAGTGGTGAAATTAATAATAGGCTTGAAATACCTTTCAGTTTCAGATCTTAGGTGAAGGTGCTTCTGTATCTTACTGCAGAGGTGGTGGGACAAAGCTTTTTCACTTTCACATCAGCTCTTGCAGCTTTTTCACACTGTTGACTTGTTTAGATCAGTGGTAAGGTTGTTGAAGCTGACAAGCTTGAGTTGGAAGAAAATGTCTTCATTTTAGAGATGAAACTCTGACATGCTTGAGCTTGAATTGGGAGAAAAAACACACCTTCATTCTCAAGCTGACACTGACAAAGGGTTTCAAATATAGGTGGGATTTATCAAATATAGACAGGGGTCTGATAATAGATTAGTTGCTGATCTGATTGCTTTAAATTGCTTTCCTGTACTGTACAATTTTTGAAATGGGTCAAAATTCTATGTTCAACCCCAAGAGCTAGAGTTATGATCAATGGTCATTTTTCAGATATTTTTTTTTAATACTTGGGAGAGGTACCAGACAGGGATGTCCACTTTTTCCATTGATATTTGATTTATGTTTAGAACCTGGTGTGTGCTATTAGACAGAATAGTAGTATTCATGGATTTGTGTATGACTGTTTAGAATTCTTAGAATTCAAAATTATTCTCTATGCTTATGATCTTTTACTGTTTATCTCAAAACTCTAGTTATGTGTTCCTGCTTTGATACAGGTGATTAATGCCTTTGGTGATTTGTCTGGCTATTCAATTAATTGGTCAAAATCTGAATTGATGCCAATTGGTGAAACTATATCTCACAGTATTAGCCAACTGGCAATTTCAATGTTGCCCAGATTTTATTACTTATTTAGGAATACATATTCCAAGAGAAATATCTTAAATATTATTATTGCCTGTATGTATGTTTAAAATGTATCAACTGAATCCAGTGTGACTTTTTGTAACGAAAAGTAACCGTCTTCGTTCATAGGCTATGAATTTAGACAAACGACCAGGGGCAAAGTTACGTAATGCTTTCTATTCCATCTCTTTCCCCACCTCCTTCAAGTTGCTCCCACCTCCTTCTCCTCACAAGAGAAAAGATTCAGGTACCCAGATCCACCCTGACCCCCACCCCAGTGAAATGGAAAGCAGTTACGGGGGAGGGGAGAAGGGCTTTTTTGAGTGGGAGTTAAATAGCCCCTCTTCCTTTTCCACTTGCTGCCCCCGCCCCCGCCGTTCCTTCACTGAAAGTTGTAATCCAAAGGCTGCTTTTGGTTACAAAATGAAAACATCAGATTAAAAAATAAATAAATACTAGATGTAACATATAGTTTTGGCCCTGGGAAAGAAGCTGAAACCGTCAAGGACAAATTGTATCCTCAGCCTTTCAAAGGCAGTAGGTCAAAGTCCTCGTGATATCTTTCTGTGCTTCAGGGCTGGGATTCTGCAGAAACCAAGTTTAGGGCACTTGTGCTGTCACAAATGAACTCTGAACAAGGCAGGCAAGGACACAAATAGCTGTGCCCTCAAGGTACCTTTTAGCATAATGCTGAAAAGTGAAACCACATAACACTGGAAATAAGATTCCAATGAGAGAGAGCTTCTAGATAGCCTTAAATGTGATGAAGCTCAGTGAATGCAGTCTTTAGAAAGCTGTATGTGTACAAAGGCTGCAATGCTAAACACTCTTACTGGGTAGTAAATCTCATCAAACCCAGTGGGACTTACTTCTGAGTAAACCTGCTTTGGGTTGTGCTAAAATATAGGAATTGCTTTTATAAGCAACAATTTATTTCACCTCTCCCTCTGATTAATAGATTGTGGGCCCTATTCTAAGCTGCTTAGGTGAATATACATTCTGTGGAAAATAAATTAATAGGCTTTTTTTCTGAGACAGCCACCCGGATCCAGTGGTTTTCTGTGAAAGGGCTAGGCTGGGCGCTCCAATTCCATCAGCGGGAGTAAATTGGGAAAACATCTAACACAGGAGCTTTTTGTATTCATTGGAACACACTTGGAGCTCTAGTCAGAAGAACAGGCTTGGGATTTGGATGTGTTTATTGTCACATGAACAAGTCAGAGGATTCTACTGAAGTTGAAACTTTCATTTTTAATTGCTCTTTATTGCTAAAATATCAACAAACAAAAATTCAAAGATATCACTGATAAGTACCAGCTGTATTATATAATTAGTGAAAATAATGGTGGATCAGTTTATCCGTGCTGTTCTCATGAAAAAACCAAACAACAGAACCTTCCTGATAGTAAAACCAGAACCTCAAACAGGGCCCATTGAATGCTGGAGCCCCCAGTACTATAGCATTGGTGAAGCTATATAGATTTGGACCTAACCAGTGCTTAGAAAACCTCCATGCAAGCTTCCTAAAGGAACTGCAGGTTTGAACGTTCACCCATATTAAAAATGAATACATTAATAAATATCTTTCCATGTACATTGAAAATTAACATGTCAGGGATAAGGACGAGCCTCTCCGCATAACTTGCTAATTTTCTTTCTTTTTTTTTTTTTTAAATATTTTATTAAATTTTAAAACAATACAAAGAAAATAACATACACACATAACTAATATTGTGCTCCCATCACCATGGGACCAAACAATCCAATAACTCTATAATTGTTCATTATTCCAAAAATACAATAAATCTTGACAGGGTAAACTCCCTTCCCCCTTTTAAACACATATTCCAAAAATAAACCCCAAATATCCTTAAAATTATTTTTCTTTAATTGACCCCTTTTGCATTTAATATTACAAGTCAACATATCATTCAAAGCCATATCCCATACTTCCTTATACCATTCATTAATAGTGAAAACTTGCTGGATTTTCCATTTCCTTGCTATCATTAATCTACCTGCCGTTAACAAATTTATGATTAATTCTTTAACATTTTGAGAACCGATCACCTTTTCCGTTATTGTTAGCAAAGCTAGTTTAGGGCATACCTCTAAATCAACTCCAACAATTTCTGATATTTCCTCAAAAATCATTTTCCAAAAATCCATTACATTTTTACAACTCCACCACATATGAGCATATGTACCCAATTCCTGACATCCTCGCCAACACATTGGAGAACATTTATTATCTATTCTATTTAATCTCACTGGGGTCAAATACCATCTCCAAATTAGCTTATAAAAATTCTCTTTAATTCTTATAGACATATTTTTCAATATTCGCCTATCCCAAATCTTATTCCACTCATCCTTTGATATTTCCTCTTCAAACTCTGTATCCCAAACTATTTTAAGATTTTCTGCTTGCTCTTCTGATTTCTGCAACATTTTATATAACATCTTTGTAAGACCCCTAGCTGATGCATTTCCTTCTACAAGTTCTCTAGACATAACCACCTGCTCAAATGCAGTGAAATCCCTTTCATGCTCATGTCTCCTCTTCCATTTCTTACCCCATTGTACTAATTGAATTAAATTTAACCAAGAAATTCTTCCTGCCCCAACCCTATCAATTATTTGCTGTCTTGTCTCCATTTTTTCCAGCCAATCCATTAAAGTTATCACCTTTTTCTCTCTAAAAATTCGTTCCAAATGTCTAACATTCTCGGGAAAATCTTCCATAACCACCACTGGAGTAAGCGGGGATATACCTGGTAAAAATATTTCCTTATTTCTACCCCAAATTTCTAACATATTTTTTAAAAAGGGATTTTCTAATCTTTTTATCATAATATGTCCTTGTTTTGTAAATAAGAATTTATCCACCCTATTACCCAATTCAAATGCTTCTATTTCCCACCACATAAAATCTTTTCTAACAATAATATCCATGATATATCTAAGTTGATTAGCTATATAATACCATTTTAAATTAGGGAGACCAAGTCCCCCTATTTTTTGAGCTTTATACCATCTATTCTTAGTAATCCTTGATTGAATAACAGAAACTATTAGCCTAGGCCGCGGAACTAGACAGGGTTGTCCCCTTTCCCCAGTATTATTTGTGTTAGTTATGGAATTGTTAGCGAATTCGATAAGACAGGAGAAGAAATTACTGGGGATAGGAATAGAGACCAAATGTAAGATAAACCTTTTTGCAGATGATATCTTGTTAACATTAGAAAGGCCTATAGAAAATTGGGATTGGATAGAGAAACATTTAGATGAATTTAGAGAAGTAACAGGGTTAAAAGTTAATTGGGATAAATCGGAGATAATGACATTTAATTATAGTAAACTGGAGGAAAGGGGATTTAAACAAAGGGGAGTGGATATAAAGATAAAAAATATAATTAAATATTTAGGTATTGATATATTAAAAGATTTGGACAAAATAGGGAAATGTAATTTTAAAAAACTAAAAGATGAAGTTAAAAATCAAATAGAGGATTATAAAAAATTGGGATTATCGTGGTTTGGTAGGATAGCTTTGATTAAAATGAAGATTTTACCGAAGTTTAATTTTTTATTTAGAATGATACCATATAAGATATCAGAGAAAGAAATTAAAGAGTGGCAAGTAATGTTAAATAGCTATTGTAATGGGGGAAAAAAACTTGCTAATTTTCAATGTGCAGAATATTTCTATATGGGGCTCCCCCACTAATAGTTGGAGGCAGTACATGCAGTTCAGAAACACTGTACAAGAAGGGTGTGCAACTTGTAGCCCTTCAGATGTTTTGGCCTACAAGTCCCCTCATCCCTCATCATTGCCTCTTCTGGCTAGGGCTGATGGGAGTTGTACATCTGGAGGGTCACAGGTTGCCCACCCCCTGCATTACAACACACAGTTATGAAGATCATGCGGTTTGGTTGTAAATGACAACAGTGGGATTTCAGCATCTGCTTAAGGACAGGCTTACAGCCTTAAAATTAAATAGCAGCAGCAGTCATACTTGAAGAACACCACCCTAGTGTAATATTTGTAAAGACTTAAGTTAATTTACAACCATTTGAGGATATTTTGTACACACACACATCTTTTCCCCAAGAGTTATCAAGGATTGCTGATGTCTGTAATTGTGTCAGATGACGTAGTGCTTACCAGAAGTTTTGTTTAAGACTGCCAATTTGCACAATCCTATTAAAAATTAACACTAAATCATTCCAGTAAGTGAACTCTTAAAGATTTAGCTGCTTTGTCACAGGTCTTACTAGAATAAATTAAAATGTAAAAGTTGAACTTGCAAGATGTGGAAATGGTCAAACCAAACGTTTAATGTGGAATGAACTTAATCTTGGCAGTACAGGGATAAGTGTGTTTCTTTCAAGAGTCAATAAATATTATTGAACAATAGTAAGCCATATATTTAACAGTCACATCATTGAACACTTCTTCAAGGGTTTTGAGTGCGAGGAGCGTGGTTTTGAGTGCGAGGAACATAGTTCCTTGTGTAATGGAGTTGAATAAAAGCCCCTTTCCTAGAGTTGCTATTTGTACACAGCATTCTTATAACAGCAAGTATGATGAAGGTGAAAAGTTGTGTTTTCATTAGACGCTCATACTTACATTTCCTCTGTATCATAGAATCATACCAGAGATCATTAATTGCAGTCTAGAGATGGACAAGTTTTCCCAGATTCAGTTTGGACTGAACCCACAATCACAGCAAAAGTAGAGAACTCACAGGAAGAAGGGTGTGTTTTATTTTACGAAGAGTTCTAAATTTCCTAAGGGCTTAGGCATGGATTAAAAGCTGTAATAGTGTCCCTTTTTATCATATGATACAAATTCAAAGAAAGAAATGTCTTATTGGGGCAAATATAGAAAATGGCACAGAATATATATGCCAAATGCATATATGAATTGGGTTATGGATGTCTGAATGTCTACCTCCATATGTGCTGTGCTTTTGAATCTGCTTTATTGATCCTTAGGAGAGCAGTTTTCCAGGAAGGTAAGTAGATAAGATAGCTAGGATTTATGCTTGTTAGGATCAGGCCAGTGGTAGACCACATGCTTTGCACACAGAAAGTTCCAAATTCAATCCCCAGCATCTCCAGGTAGGGCAGGAAAAAACACCTGCCTGAAACCCAGATATTTGCTGCCAGTTAGTGTTGACAGTAGTGGGCTAGATGGACTAATGGTCTGACTCCGTATAAGGCAGCTTCCTATGTTCCACTTAATTCTTCCAATGTCTTTCAAAATCCCTTCACAGGAACCCAACTGCTTTGTTTCACATTTGACTTTAGGACAAGTTTGGCAGTAGCAATACTGTGATGTGTGAAACTCCTTCAGAGAGATGTCACCAATCTTATTGAAATTCTTTTAGCTTTCCTAGCATTCCTACAGATGTTTTCCCTCATCAGGAATTCCTTTATCAGGACTTCACATCCTTTAGGCAAACTGCATTGTTGTTAGCTTTATTTATGAATGATTCTATACATGTCTACTCAGAAATAGCCCCAATTGAGTTCGATGGGATGAGATGTTTATCATAGTCCTGGTTGTTAATCCCTACACAAGGATGCTGGCAATGTTCTCCAAGTTTGGGTTCAAGAAAGAACTTGAAGCAGAGCTTGTAAAAGCCCGCCTCAGAGAGATAATCTTTTCAAGTCCCCAAATTCTTCTCTGCTTCAGATTTTAACCACCGCCACCCTCAACTAGTAGCAGGTAAGCTACCCCAGGGGAGAATGAAGGGAGGAAGGTAAAGAGACTGCACCACCAGCATGGTGGGTGGCTGGTAGATAGTAAAGGCTACCCACTACATACCCAGGAATCTGTTGCCCCAAGCGGCCTTGGCAGTGCATGGGGATTTGCCCCCCAGTAGCTATTTTTGGGTGTGCACAATTTAGAGATGTAAGATAAATTCATTTCAGTTCACTTTGATCAGGATTTACCCAGTTTGCACCTTCTCGACTGAACAAAAGCTTGAATGCAATCTGCGGTCAAAGTCCATACATTTCTGAGTTTGCAAAATGATTCATGGACGGACACACACCAAAATGTGTTTGACATCATGGGTACATTTTAAAAATGCACACAATAATGCATACTTTTGAAAAACGTGCACAAGCACGCTTTAATCAATGGGAGAAGAATGCCTACATTTCAAGGATGTGCACAATTGATGGATACATTTGGGAAAATATGCATGAATTTTCATTTAAAAGGGAAAAACAAAGATCACAATCTGATACAGACACAAGATGAAATGAGCTCGAAGTGGAATTTGGAGGACTTCAGTGATCCCACCGTGCAATACTTCTTTCCCCCTTTGCAAACCAATGAAGACAACAATGTCTCCATTAAATTGCATATGGAGAGAAAGAAATTGCACACCTGAAAATGGCTGTTGAAGGGAGAGGTTCAAATTCTGATTGGCTGAGAAATTGGCCAGACCATTTTCTGCTTTTTTTTGTGATGGCTTAACTTATTCGAAATCAAATCTGATGTGAGCCATGGGTGAGCCAGTCATCTCTGCAATGAACTCTGCAGGCTAGGCTATCCTCATTCATTTAAATAGAAGGAAGGAACAGATGTAATGCTCTGATAGATCTGCTTCCTCCATTGAAATGAATTGCCAACCTTTGTGGGCAGGAAACTGCCCTGTGCCCCAGAGACATTGCTATATTCGAATACGTATGTAAGTAATATGTTCAGTTAAAAAAAATGCTATAAAACTCACCAAATTGCTCTCATATTGGCAAATACGTCTGCATTTTGGGGTGAAATCCAACAGTGTTCATCCACCAGCAGTATGGACACCATTGGTGTAACCGATTCCCCTTTCACCTGCAGCCCCTTGCTTGCCCCCAAACTCTGCTCTGGAGGGTTGGGGGACCATCAGGATTTGGGGGCTCTGGAGGGGTGCATGGGGGAAAGAGAGGGAGGAGAAGCCCAGTTGTGTGAGCAGACATCTACATGTCACCCTATGTATTTTTACTTTGTATATATTATGCTTGCTATTTTTACCACACAAATACCCATTTGTGATTACTTGTCCACAGAATCCACTTTCTTCAAGTTTCTAAAAACAAAACAAGCCACCACAACAACTCTTCCTCTTTTCAAAACCTCAAAACATATGCAATATTTATCTGATTCACAGATGTATTTGACATTTACACCTGCTGCCGGAGACTGCTGTGCCAACTGACAATGTTAAGCTGAAGAATAACGCTTGCAATATTCCTTCATAAATCCTAGCGGCAGTGTTTAATATATACCCACTTAATGCATATTATCTCAGCTGCAAACACTATTTTTTTTAAAAGGCCATGGTTAGTTAAAATGAATATTTTAACCAAAGACTAAGGCTAGGTATTAGATCACACTGCAAGTTAAATTAGATGTCCATAAATGACATGTAAAATGAATGTGAATGATGAAGATGGAGAGCAGAAGTTCAAATATATGCACAAAGAAATGCATTATAAATCCCAAGCAAAATAATTACAGGTTGCAGAGTATGTCTTATTTGAGCACATGTTGTTGATAATATCCCAGCTTCTAAGCAAGCATTTATTGTCTAAACATTGCTGTTGACTGAAGCTGTAATCCTTGACATGTTTACTTGGGATAGGTCCCATTGGAAGATTGCAGTCTGTATCTGTGTTGTCTTCATCTTCCTGCCTTTCTTCCTTCTGAGTGCACCGCTGCCATGTTTAATACTGAAATTAAACTTTAAAAGTTGCTCTCCCCATAGATGCTTATTAGATTTAGTCAGCTGAAACAAAACCTAGACTCTGTGTCCATAGTGAAGAACAAGCCAGATCTTATTTATGCGTGCTGGGAAATCTTGTGCATTTCTTCCAGGAACAAAATAAGAACGTGGGAGCAGAAAGAACAAAATAGCCACAGAGCAAAGTGTAGCAGAATGTCATTAGCGTATTGGAGAAAATTGCACTGTTAGGCTAACATAATGTCAAATTTGAAAACATTGCAATATAGCGTAATGCAATTTATTTTCATATAACCATCTTAATGCACATTATCGGGAAAATGCTTTCCAGACAGAACCAGGCATAAGTGCTATGCAGTTTGAAAGCAAATTCAAAGCCATCAGATGTTTCAGGCCTCACTTTTGTTTTGTTTTTATTTATTTCTTTTTTTTTTCTTTACTGGAATACATTTCAAGTTGTTTTCAAAGGGACTAATGGTTTGAACTATTTCCAAAGAATACCACATAATTTAATAGGAATCATTGTTCTGATTCCGCTGAATAGTTTAATAGTTCTAGAAAAATGCTGCGGTTAGAAGACTACTGTGACTGGTAGCAACTGATTTTAAAAGGGAAGGATCCTAACATATAAATACCTGTTAACTGGGGCAGTGCCAGCTCCAGGGTTTTGAGGGCCTTGGGCAAGACACCCTCAATGGACCCCCTCCTTCAGTGGCTGTTTTCGTATGTCACGCTAACCTACCCTGGCAATAAGCCACGGTGGGTTGGCTGTTGTGTGAACAACCCACGATGCACCCAACAGACGATCAGGCTCATGTGGGTTGTTGGCCCCCTGCCTCCCACTCCTCCCCCCTCGGTACTCCCACAGGTATCCCAAGGAACACCACAGGAGGGCCGAGTGTCTTCCCCCTCCCTGATTGCGAGCCGTTTTGGGCTTGCCGCAGCTCTTTTTCCCTTTAAACTCCCCCCCCCCACTTCAGATCGCAAAAGCTGGCTGTTAAGCCAGCTTTCATGATCCCCATTTTGACAGCTACAGACAGTCCCTCCTAAGTGCCCCAGTGGCACCTGGAGGGGCTGCCCATGGTTGCCAAACCATATATATATATATATATATATATATATAGTCCCTCTTAATTTTCACAAATAAATGTGATTTTTAATTTTTTTTTACCTGTACTTGCACAACTGTGGATGTTCACACAGTTGCGTGGGTGTAGGAATGGGGAGCCTCAGGTGGGCAATGTGCATGGGGGTGCCTGTTGACAAAGTCCAGCAGGTACCCAGCCATCTGGACATTGCCCACAGAGGCAGTTGGTAAGTTTATTTTCCCCTTTGGTTACATCTGACAGCTGTCAAAAAGGCAAGCTGTCAAATGTAACCAAAGGCTCTCTATATAATTGTATACTTTCCTGCCCATTGTTTTTTTTTTTTTATCCTTTCTAAATCCCACTTGAAAAATGGAGCTTTACCTTTGACAGTTGTCAAAGGTAACTACTGCAGTTGTCAAAGGTAACTACTGCAGTGATTGGGGTGGCTTGCACATCTGCATGTTCCCGAGGTGGTAGAAACTCGGGAATGTGCAAAAGTGAAGGCACCGTGGAACACATGAGTCCCAACCTTCCCCCCCCCAAGGAACCTGCTGCAAAGGGAGTGAACAATGCACCATCCCCCTTTTCACATGCCTTTGGTTACATTTGACGGCTCACTTTTTGACTGCTGTCAGATGTAACCAACTCAGAAAATAAACTTACATGCTGCCTCTGTGGGGCAATGCCCAGGGTGGGTACCTGCTGGACTTTGCCAGCAGCCACCCTCTGCGCATTGCCCACCTGAGGCTTCCCATTCCTGCACCCATGCAACTGCAAACGTCCACAGTTTCACAAATCTGGGTATTTATTCATTTTTAAAGTCACAAATATTTGCAAAAATAAAGAGGGATCAAAAAAAGGGGGGGTTGGCAACCATGGGCAGTACCTCCAAGGTGCCGCTGGGGATAGCAAAGCCAACTTGACAGTCAGCTTTCACGATCTGAAGGGGGGGGGAGATTAAAGGGAAAAGAAGCCGTGACAAGCCCAAAGTGGCTTGTGTCAAAAGCTAGTGCCAATTGCCTCGAAGTACCTCTTGGGCACTTTTTGGGTGGCTGGCAATGGTGGTTGCCCGGGAGCCACTTGGCAAGAGCAAGACAACATGGGTTGTTGTTGCGGTGGCTTGTTGTCCTCAAACGAGCCACCCTGCAGGGATCAGCTCAGGTTCGCATGACATGACAACCCATCATGGGTTGCAACCCATGATGGGTTGTCGTATTGTGTGAACCCACTCAGTGAGTCTATCTTCTCACCACTATGGTCACCAGCTGCTATTGCTGCTCATCTTCTTTCTTATTATTGTTACCACTTGCTTGTTGGCAAGCAGAGAGCCAGTGAGAAAGTGGGCAGTGGCATCTGCTCCTCCTCCACCTCACCACCACTGGTGTCTGGGCCAGAGAGAGAAGCAGGTGAACAAGCAGGTCACAGTGGGGAAGTGCGGAAGCAACCCCAGGGTGCTCTTGTCAGTGGGCCCTTGCTGGGCTGTGGGCTCTCAGTGTTGTGACTGGACTTTAGCAGAGTGTGTGCGGGTTGGGAGATTTATAATCCTTGTCTGTGTGCCAACAGATGCCTGTACATTCCACACACAGATCTTCCAGATCTCACCTCCCTCCTCCCGCTTGCAGCGTTCAGCATGTGTGCCAGTGACCCAGCAAAGCTTCTCCGTTGCAGATTAATCCATGGAATCAGGAAACACTCTGTAAACACCACAGGTTTAATTCTACCTGTTTATTCACTTAGCAAGTAAAGTTCTACAGAGTATACAATTCCTAATTACAGTCCATGTGCAGAGTATAAATGCATAGCAAGCATTACATTCAGTGGAGTAAGTTGTGCTCACTCCACTGCAGCAAAGACGTTACATTGTAGCAGTAACAAGTCCAGCAAGCATCACCATGAAGAAGAAGAAAGAAAGCAGTTCAACTTCTCTCTAAAATGGCTTCAGACAGAAAATAAGTTAACACGTCATCAGAACATACAAACCATGTGACTAGCTCATACAGTTCTCACACTTTAGTAACCCCTGCGAAAACACGAGATTCTAGTAAGACATACATTCTGTCCCTTCCATTTGTAAACAATGTGCTGCAGCTGGTAATGTGATACATATCACAACACTCAGGAGGTGCCCTACCCACATTTTAAATTATTGATTATTAAGCATATCAGTTGTGTTCACCACTTAGCATTTCATAAGACGTCCCATCAGTTCTAATAATGCCAAATCAGCTATTTCTTAAATAACTGATTTATTTAGGAAATAAATAAATAAATGAAAATGGGGGACAACAGCTTCGTCTGGAATATCTATCCCAGTGTTACCTAAGAGATCCGTTTTTGGATCTTGCCAAAGATATCTGCTCAGTGATCAAGCAAAGCAAGTACCGTCCTACTGGCTGAAATAAAACTTCATTTCCCAAGTTAAAAATAAGGTACCTGAGCTTTGTAGGTGAGTGGAGTCCATGACAAATGGGTACAAGGAGCTACATACAACAATATGTGAGTGGACTTCCTTTCATGGACCAGAACTTCCTCATCTTCTTCTCTTCCCCCTGCAACCCCCAATGCACTCCCAAAATCCTTTCCTGAGGGTCACCTAACACTCCAGAGCAGAATTTGGGGGGAATGGCTCCCCATTTTGGGGGGGAACACTCCCCCAGCCCAAGCTGTAGAGGAGGAGAAGGAGGAATCCATACTACTGGTGGATTTCGTTCCATAAGTGGACTGACAGTCGGATGTCACCCAAGAATTTTCATCTGTAAAACGTACCACACTATGGAGGACATTTAAATAAGCCAAAGATCGGTTTTACTAGTGTTCAGTTCACTTAGCTGAGGTTCAGTTCTATGCAAAACTTTTTGAAGGTGAGTTATATTTGCATTCCAGTATGCAATTTCTTTATTTCAATGATTTCTGCTTTCTTCTCTGGTAGAGCAAGTATTTTAGCACTTTCCATCATTAATCTTTATTATTTGCATAGCACAGACTTTGCTGCATGGCTTAACGAACATATTTTTAATTAATTTTCCCCAGAAGAAAGCAATGAACCAAATTAGAAAGAACAAAACTTAAGAAAACGTTTTGCTGCATATAAGCATATATATGTGCATATACATACAATAAACTTTCTGAATAATTGTCGTTACCATCTTGATGAAAAATCTTTGGATACTTTGAATAAATGATACCATTTCAAAATTATAAAACTAAATTGGGAGTTGTTGGGTTTTTTTTGTTTTTGTTTTTAAAGGAAAGGTTGAAGGGGAAAGAGAGTAATAGAGCCAGTGTGGCATAGTGGTTAGAGCAGTGTTTTCCAACCTTGGGTCCCCAGATGTTTTTAGCCTACAACTCTCAGCATGCCCCAGCCAGCATGGCTGGCTGGGGCATGCTGGGAGTTGTAGGCCAAAAACATCTGGGGACCCAAGGTTGGAGAACACTGGGTTAGAGTGTTGGCCTGGGATGCAGGAGATCTGGGTTCTAGTCCCCGCTCGGCCATGAAACTCACTGGGTGACTTTGGGTCAGTCACTGCCTCTCAGCCTAACCTACCTCACAGGGTTGTTGTGAGGATAAAATGGAGAGGAGCAGGAGGATTATGCAAGCCACCTTGGGTCCCTTGCAGGATAAAAGGTGGGATATATAATGATAATAAGCAAATAAAATAGAAGTGAGCCTTCTCTTTCTCCCCCCTCCCCCTTCATCTAGTTCATCCAACCTACAGTCAGTATTGTTGGAAGGTTTATGGAGAGATTGGTTCATACTTGCACCTTTGTTTGGTGGGAATATCCAAGGGCCAAACTAAATGCTTGGCTAATAATGCATAGTGGAGGTATGCAGGAATATGATCCTTTTTCTTACTCTCTTGCAAGCGAGTGGCAGCCTGATTCAGATTGGGAATATGGCACTCTGGGAGGAGAGGTTAAACCTTCCCCTGCACCACCCTGTGTCGTCCCCCCCCCCCAAATCCACACTTCCATGGTGGTGTTAAAAAAGAAAAAAAGTCTCAATTGGAGTCAATAGAGGTTCCCCCCCCCTTTTTTTAACCCTCTCCCATGGGAAGATGGTATAATTTTGGTGGGAAAATGTGTGGGAAAGATTAATCCCCCTGTCCTCCAGGAGTGCCATGGACCCAATCCAAATCAGGACCGCACATGCTTGCACGAGAGTAAGCAAAAAGATCATACATAGCTCTATTATGCATATTTAGCTGAATGTTTCATTTGGCCGCAACTCTGCAGGAATTCTGGAATATGGTTGCTGACTCCTGACAGGAATTTCTCTACATTAGACTGTAGGTATCGCCTAAGCATTAGGGCCTAAAGCTATGCTTATTCATAATCTTGAACCTAACGACTAGGTGTGTGCACAGGGGAAAAAACCACTTTGGAACTTGATTCTGTGCTGCGGTCCATACAGGGAGCTGCTTTGCTTTGGAGCACTTTGGACAAGACCCAAACACTTTGGATATGTGGCAGAGCCTTGCTTCAGTTTTCCAAGGCTTTGAATGTCTCCGAAACCAGCACACGGCTATACTGTTTTTATTTGTGGACAGAATAGGACAAAATATGCAGGCATGGTAGGTGCTTCTATGGGGTTGAAGCCTGCCAAATGCCCTGCAAATAGGCACTGTGGCTTGTACTTGGAGCCTTTAATATTTAAGGATTTTTTTGTTTGTTTCATTTTTAAATAATAGTCTATAACTTTTTTATGTTTGGGGACAAATGCTTCTGATAACATTCCAAATACAGATACATATACAAATTTTATTATGATATTTTTTCTATTAAACTTACATATGCAAACTCTCTTAATAATTAGTGAGCATCTCCTCAGGCTGTTTTACACTGTCCTTCAAGTTCACCCATGCAAAGTACTGTAACCAGTGACTTTTCTTGTCCATTTCCTCCCTCATTTATTTATTTATTATCTTTATATCCTGCCTTTTTTCCTGCAAGGAACCCAAGGCATCTTACATAACCCTCCTGTTCCTCTCCATTTTATCCTCACAACAACTCTGTGAGGTAGGTTAGGCTGAGCGTTGGTGACTGGCCCAAAGTCACCCAGTGAGCTTCATGGCTGAGAGGGGGCTGTGTCTCCCGAGTCCCAGTCCAACACTCTAACCACTATGCCACACTGGCTCTAAGTTAGTGATCTTGTTGTATTGTTATGCTGTGTTTCCTTTCATTGCCTATATTGTCAACATCTTTTTTTCAAAATGAAATTTCATGTTAAAAGAAGGACAATTCTTTTTTTATGAAGAACCATAAACTAAATTCTCCGTAGAACTTGGTTGGAATTTTGAAGAATTTCAGTAACAAGTTCATGAAAGTCCCCCTTCGGCATCGCTCTTATATTTCTTTTTTTACTGACAAGAAAACTTGGCCATAATTAATGAACCAAATGCTGAAGCAAAAGACTGTTCCTTTCTTTCTAAAACTGGGTTTCACGTACACAACTGAAATATGGCTTGTATAAGTCTAATTGTATGCAGCAGGCCTATTTTACATAAGTTATTTTTAAATGTATTACTTCAAAGCTATTTTTATTTTAGCCCTTTTTTGATACATGTTATCTTCTACACTTTAAAACATCTAAATTCAGGGAAGGCACAAGAAACAAAATAAAGGATTCAAATAACTAGGGGTGGGGGTTTTGCCTTTGCGTTTCCATTTAGTGATCTTGTGAAATTCCCACAAACATTTCACAGAAACGATGTGGATGTAAAATCATTTCTGCTTCCCCCGCTTCTTTATTTAGGGAATGAATGATTGCATTTAGGAAAAGAAATTTAGTATTTGACAGAATATAAGGCAGCAGTGTTTAGCCTTTGACATATATCATCATTTACTCAAAGTCTATTTTTGCTATCAAGTTGTAGACTCCAGCTACTGGGTTGGATCCAAATTTAACTTGGTCATGCTTAGAGTAGACCCATTGAAATAGATGGAACTTAAGTTAGTCGTGACTAACTAGCTCCATTGGTTTCAATGGGTTTGTTCTAAGCTTGACTAAGTCTGGATCCATTCCACTGAAATTATTAGGGTTCTATGGGATCCAGCACAATTTACAGAATTATATGCCTGAAACATGAGTGAAGACTCTTACTACATACCTTATGTCATTACAAGTATGACTATTCTTCATTCATAAAGTGCTTATCATTAGGATAAATGTTACTTTGGAATGAGGGGTGAAGAAGGACATTGGGAATCTAAAAGTTTTACATAGTGGAATTTCTTCCTAATGAGATGGGTGATGAACTGAATAATTGGTAGGGGAGGGGAAAAAAATCTAATTAACTGTAGTTGCTAATTACTAAGCTCTGCATGAAAAGACAGCTGGAGCCCTGATGACTGGTCTTCATTTCTTTTTTTGATTTGTTGGGGGGGGGGATGTTAGTTGCCACATAATTTTCAGCAATTTACATTTTTTAATTAATTTATTTATTTTATGTTATTTGTATGCTGACCTTAACAAAGTTCTCTGGGTTGTATACAATAAGAAAGAAAAACTCCATAAAAAAACAATTTAAATACAAAATGTATAGTGTTTGTGGCTGCTCTTAGTTTTTATTGTATTTTATTCATGTTATTGTGATGGTGGTGAAGGGGGGGATTGTATGTATATGCCTTGCCCTGAGAGCTATTGCTATAGAACAATTCACAAGTTGGATAAATAAATAAATATATAAAAGTGGAACATAACACCATATAATCAAAAGCAACATAAAATATGACACCAAAACAAAACTCACAGCACTCCAAAATTAAGCGCACAGATTTTAAAACAGAGAGAACCAGACTATTTGACCTGTTTAAAAGGACTAGGTAAATATATGTTTACATATATCTGTGTCTGACTTTGTGAAGAGGTTGAAAAAATATGAATGATCCCTGGAGTAGCAGTATATCCAATCAATTAATTGGTCATTATTCAGTTGTCTCTGCTCACTTATTACACATTACACATTTTCCTAGCTGGCTATCACTATGTTGCAATTATGTCACTGCCAAGTCCTTGTTTAGGCTGACCTTGTAAGGCTGAACTATACAGGAGCAGAGGGGAACACAGGAGTGCAGAGATATCTACTGCAGAAGTTGTGAAGCTCTGCTGAGGATCCTTCAAGAAAGTTCCGTAAGTTAATTGTTCCGGATTAATCACAGGAGTGCCTCAAAGTGGTTGGTGGCAGTTCTCACATAATTATCAACCATGCTTAGCTTTCCTTATGATTTGATTCTATAGATATGCAACTCTGCATGGGTTATACAGCTAGGGGTGGGAAGGCGAGCTGGGGTTGACCATTTCAGTTCCTTTTTGGAGGTCATGATTTAACCTGCTTAATAGGTTTGAATCTGGAATTGTTCCACCAGCTGAATGAGGCCACTGGTGGAATCGAACGTCCATGTCCTCTCCTGCCCCAGCAAGAAAAGTAGGTGTGGGAGTCCCGTTCTGCCAGCAGTATCTTTCCGCTGGCAGAATGATGGCTCTGGATCCAACCCCTGGTGTGCATTTGTGTGTGTAAATGGGAAATAACAGGTTGAGACACAAGATATGGAGTCGAACCAGGGACACGTTTATTGAATATTCAAATATCTGCTAAGGGAAGAAGTGCGGGTGCTAACTAGACCGGCCATTGGCCAGTGGAGCCGTTTAAAGGCGAAACATCCAACTTTGAGGGGTGGTGCTGCATTTCGCCACCCCCCAGTTTTACACCACCATGGTGCTGGGAGGCCTTCCCAGTGTCACCTCCTCACGGTGCTGCAGAACACCAATGTGGGTGAGGTGAGTCGGCCTCAAAGGCGGTGCTTATCTCCCACAAACTAAGCCACACAACTCAGCAACGGGGAGCCTCAGATTACACCAGTCACCTAAAAGGTGCCATTGGATGATCACCGAACCCTGCACCCCACTGCCTAATCCTGCACTTACCACCACAGAGAGAGACAAGCCCCTGCTTAGTCGAATCTCCCACCTGCCAGGAAGTCCTAGCAGGGCCCTTTTGCAGATCCATGAGAAAGAGATCGTTGCTGGCATCGGACAAATTAAACCCAGTCTACCCGGTCCATGGGAGAAACATTGCAATGCCTGTGCCCCCAAGGCCCCTGCATCAACAATCTGCCCACTCTGTTCCATCCTTGGGTCTGCAACACAACACCCTGGAATCAGAAGCGTGGCAATATATGAGACCAGACAATCTGGACTCCTGGCCAACACAGCCATGCCACAGCAAGGTCCATAGATGTTTGCAATATCAAGGCCTTGCCCTTGAGCAAGCCAAGATCATCCCCCCCCCCCCAAATGCAACCAGCACTTGCAGGGGCATGAGACCAGACAATCTGGATTCCGGGCCAGCACCACCTTAAATACGCAAGGTCCACGGACACTTGCAAGATCAAGGCCTTGCCCTTGAGCAAGCCAAGATCATCTCCCCCCAAATGCAACACCAGCACTCGCACGGTCAAGCCCACCAGGCCAGAATGGAATAACATGGGTAGGAGGCTCTGCCACTGTTTTCCATGCTGACCCAACCACTGGATGTCTGCCAGTCGACCAATCCCATATTGAGATCCAAGGCCCGACTTTGCATCTCTCCGTGCTGCCCAAAACGCCATAGTGTGCCCCACATAGGCACATGAAAAGGCCTCCGTCCACTCTGGGGATCTGGAAAGAGAAGACAGATGCAGCAGCACCGATCATGACAATTTGTGTATAAGCACGATACTCCTGCTAACACCAGCGGCCCACTGCCTGCACTGCACTGGACCCCATTCAGGGGAAAACCCAGAGCAGCCACAGTGGAGGCTACCCTAATCTTAAATGAATGGGTGCCAAAATGTATGTCAGCAAGGCCCAAGGCTCACAAAGCCAACCTGGCAACAGCCCAGAATTGAAATTTCATCAGGGGAGAGGCATTCCCCTGGTAAAACAGGAGGTCCGCTTTGGTACCCCAAACCCTGAGGAAGGCCTGCAAATCAGCAACAGGGCACAGTTCCTCAATGGCAGCTGGGTAAAGAGTTATGTTCACACCCCGAGCCACCTGGTCAAACTTTAGACCTGTGCAACCAGAACTGTAAACCGGACGACATTAAGCGTAGGTCGGAGAATTGTAGGGCTCTGTTAGAAACATCAGTTTTGGACGCAGCAAGCAGTTCTGAAATACGGAAAGTGCCAAAGAATGCTGTCAAGGCTGCTGCATGAAATAGAACGGCCTCATAGCTAGATCAGCATACGACAGGCTACTGGGCTCTCAGGCCCATCAGGATGTTTGGGAACATGGAACCCTCGAATCAGGGGCTCGTGGGCACTCCCGAGACCAACCTAGGAGCACCCTCCTGATCCTGAAATCACAAGTGTAATCATCCAGGCCCTGTGCTTTAGACAGAAAGGCTAACCCAGCCAACTTGCCTCTGATGGTCCAAATAGACCGGCCATGACCACAGGAAAGGAGACAGCATTGCTTAAGGTGATTGACAGGAATGGGCCATGTCGGGGGGAAATCATTGGCTTCCCTGAACTCACGGAACTCCTTACCTGCCCGGTCGTCAGCAGCTCTGGTACTAGGTGCCAATGACCTCAGGATGGCACATTCGTCCACAGATATCCAATCAGCCAAATATTGTCCGGCATCCCTGTGGGATGCTGGCCAGCTCCGGGGCGAGCTCTCGGAACCTCAGCATCTAGTTATGTGACAACGCGTCTGCGATGCCATTATCAAGTCCTGGCACATGACGGGCATGAAACAAGATATTAAACTTGAGGCAATGAAGTGCAGCTGCAGAAGGCTTGCTCTGTCAAACAGTTGAAGCCCCTGTGAAACACCTCATTCCCATGAGGGAAAGTAAAGGCAGAGATACAGCTTAGAGCCACCTAACAGGAGGTTGGAAGAGGAAAGCGTGTTTATGGCAACACAGACCTCAGAGATGTTGTACTTGCATAAGATTGCCACCCACATCTCGGGGATATCTGCCTGTTAAAATCATGAGCAGACCTACGGGAAAGTAGAGACGAAGTAGGGCCCTGGCCTTCCCACATTTGACTATATAAGGACTGGCACTCACATCTGAATTTTGGAAATAGAGGGAATGATCAAAAATTGAGCATCAAAATATCAAAGCCATGCAGTGACTGTCTTATAAAAATAACTACAGTGTTCTTCTATGACAGATGAGCCCAGGTTTTCCTCAGGATGACTCACCTGGAATTAGGGCTGAATTAATTTGAAAGATAAGTGAACCTTAGGGAATCTAATATAAGAATTGAATTTGTAATGAAATTGCTATCAGCCAAGTTTCATTTGATTTGGAGTTTTCTTTTAACGTTTTGCACATGAAGTACACTAATCTGTCGGCTGAATATTTAATTCCTGAATGTGGTGGGGTGGGGAGAGGGAAGGAACAAGAACATTCAGTATAAACGAAATTAGAAAAGTCAACATGAATAATGATGGGAGCATGATCTAACAAATTTATTTTTAAAAAGAACAAAATGAACATAATAAATGAAAACCACAAGATATAAAACAAGATAAGCTTGACTGGCTGTACAGATGGCAAAATCAATAACTGGAAGAGAAGACACTAGAAATTGGAACACAAATGACAAAAGATCAGATTACTATGAAGGCCAATAGTTAGTGCAACAATTAGTAGAAGAGGAGAGGAAGGAGCAGCACTGTCTGTTCCTCCCCCCCGCCCAAGTTTCCTTTTTGTTTGGTGCTGATTGAACTGTTTCCCTCCAGGGCTGGTGCAGTTCTCCCCCCGCCCCAGACATTCTGGGGGCATGTCTGGGGACTGGGAGAATCCAAATCTCTCCTGGCACATCCAGGGACTGCTCACTGATTTGCCCACTGATTGCCACCCCCTGCTTGTTCTACCAGCTAGGACATGTTTGTGAATTTCAGTATCTTAGGGATTAGAAATAACATTGTATTTTCTTATTTAATTGACTGCAATGTTAAGTTTTCTGCATTCTTGTTAAAAATGTAATTTGTTTTTGGTTAAAGTAGTCTAATGTGTTCTGATCTGGGTAGATTCTGAAGCGAGATATCTCACCCCACACTGTTGCCTTGGACTTCTCAGCCAGGGTACTAGACAGGTATATATTAACCCTTTAGGTAGTTGGGTGGGCAGAGTTTAAGAGCTGGCAGAGTGGCAATTTGGTATCCCAGTATCTTCTCCACCCCAAGATGCTTCACAGCCCTACTGCTCTGTTAATTCAGTAGGTGGCAGCAGCTTCCAACTTGCTGGGAGCATGTAGGGTAGGTTTAGTCCCAGTGGTAAAGCTAGAGCAACACATGTAAATTGGCTGACAAAGCGACCTTTTGGGGTGCCAGGTAAAAGGAGATGGGTAAGGAGTGGGATGTTCTAAAGGACCCTCAATATGACACATTCACCATTATGTTAAAAGTAGGGTTGGGGTAGAAATTCACTCGGTTCACTTTTTAATGCAACTTTACTTAATTTTGCACTTTTGAACCAGGACGCGAATTCTGGTCATAAATAAACTGAAATGAATTTCTCATACAACCCTGCTGATCAATAGGTGACCTCTGCAGCACTTATCTGGCCTCTTCTCCCCTATGATATGTCCACCATTTGACATCAAAGGAGGCTTCACATATTTCAGGGTGACCGAGGAGATGCTCTGTGTATGTAATACACCTGAGTTAGACTGTTCAGGACAGATTTAGCGAGGCAATAACTTCCTTGTTGTGCCTGTAGAATGGATACTGCAGGTAGAATAGGACATCTGCATTCTCTCCTCCCTGCAGCCACCCACCCACTCTCCAATTCTGCTGAGGAGAATTGGACGGCATGTGAGGGGCTGCAGCCTGCAGGAGGGAGGAGGGGATGATGAAGTCCCATTCCTCCAGCAGTATCCATTTCACAGATGCAGCAAGAAAGTTGGATCCAAACCAAGTTGGCCATTCTCATTTGCCTGCCGTTAAAGGTGCTTAGGCTGCTGAGGACAAAAGAGAAGGGATTTTCAGTGGTGGCCACAGACCTCTGGAATCAGCTCCTATCAGGCATTCATCAGGATCCTTCTTTGCAGGTCTTCAGGAAAGCTCTGAGGACTCACCTGTTTTCACTGGCCTTCCTGAATTTCAGCAGTGCAGGGACAGCAGCATTGGTGGCAGGGGTCACACTCAAGGCCACAGGGGCTGCATGTGGCCCTGGGGCTGTATGTTGCCCACCCCTGTCATAGTGCCTCCAGCTGCTGGTTTTTAATGGTAATATATGTTCCTATTGATTTTTAAAAAATTACTAATCACTGTTTTTATGGAACTTTTATTTAATACATATTTATTGAATTTTTATTGTACCTGCTTTGCATGGTTGTTGTTGTTGTTTTTATCGTGTATGCCACTTGAGAGGGTTCCACACTTAAAGGTGATCTAGAAATCATTTTAAATACAATAAGATACAACCACCATTTGTTTTCTTACACTGAGAATTCTTGCTGGATTTCTCCTTTCTCCTTAACTATTTCTCCATTATATAAACTCTATCAGTTTGGACTCTGAGCTGACAGTGCCCATAAACATGTCACCAAAAGGAGTGTAAACCCCCCCCCCCATGTGTCTGGCTGCTTGCTTAATGCTACACACTGAACCTGAGGGAAAGTAAGGTTTGGATTCTGGTTTTGTTTTGGATTCTGGTCTCTCGGTAAAGGGCAGAGTTTTGCTAAAAGTTGCCCTTCCCAGGTATCAGGCTGTAACTTCCAAGGTACATACATTCTGCCAGGAAGCTGGGGAATCAAATGGTAGCAGTGGCAATGTATTGAGACAGGACCCCAGTGCCTGAAGCCTGCTCTGCAGGGTTGTCGTGAGTGGCTTCACCACAAGGTTGATCCTTGATCACTGCCACCAACCGAGATGATGATGGTGATGATGATGATGATGATGGATGTCCCTTATACCAAGTCAACTATTGGTCGATCTAACTCAGTATTATCTACATAGACAGGTAGTAGCTCTCAGACAGCTTTACTACCAGTCAATAGAATTTCGGACAGGGCTCTTTCCCAGTGCTAACTGGAGATGCCAGTTATTGAACCTGGAAACTTTTGCATGCGAGGTACGTGATCTACCACTGTGCTACAGCCCTTCTCTAAGGTGACTCAAGATGCACTCTTATTCCAGCTGCCTAGCAACCTTTTATTTTCTCCTCCCACCCAATGTTATTTTTGGCACATCATGAAAAAAGTTGTTGGCTTCTTTATTGTTTTAAAGCATAGCATTTTAAAAATCATTGTACATGGCTCTGAGCCCTTTAATAATAATTTTAAAAAAGCAACCTAAGTTGGATAACAGTGTAATAAATAAATAAAAATTCCACAGATCAGGGATGAAAACAGTACACAGACAGCTTGTTTTCACACTCCCACACATGCACAACAATTTCATCTCTTGTTTTAATATCCCATTAGTTACTTAGCGAGGACCTTCAGTGTGCTTTTTCCTTTATTTCTATTCTATTATTTTCATGTGTAGATTCAGCCTTTTCTGGGAAACAGCATGTATTGTCAATGTGATAGGACCCTTTGGTACCTTATCTAGGGAATGTGTACTTTTTAAAAATGTGGATAAAACACATGAATGTGCACAGTTGATGGATACATTTGGAAAAATGGCACAAAAGTTCACACATATTTTTCATGGGGGGAAAAACACACACCAAAGTTCTCAGTCTGATGCAGACTTTTAATGACCTATTGAGAGAACCTCAACAAGCTTGAGTTTTGCTGATTTATACATCCCTAACTTATCACAATACCTGCTTTAAGGCTACACTCCCATTCACACTTAGCTGGGAGTTTGTCCTACTGACCACAATGGGACTTACTTCTGGATAAACATGCATAGGATTGCACCATACATTCATTTAGTCATCACAGCACATATCTTACTAGAAATGTACACAAACACAGAGCCTAAAATATTTTGGTACTTGAGGCAGAAGATCCAAATGATTGTCCCCCTCCCCATGGTGATAAAATATAATATAAACAAAACAATTAACAATTTGCTGTCATTATTATTTACAATATTTGTATACCGCTCCACATTAAGCAGATTCTGGAGCGATGAACAATAAAAAGACAAAAACAGATAAAAGAAACAAAAACAATACATTGAAAACAAACTAAAATTACACTGGTGGTTGAAGAGCAGAGAAGGCTTCCTGGAACAAAGAGGTCTTCAGCAGGTGCCAAAACAGCACAATGTCGGAGCCTGCCTGACTTCCAGAGGACTGGCCTTCCACGTCCTGAGTCCTGACTAATGATATTGCTGGTGCTGCATGCACGCATGCACGCACACACACAGAGGAGAACGCATGCACACACACAGATACACAATTGGGCCAGATCTATTTGAAGAAGAAGAAGAAGAAGAAGAAGAAGAAGAAGAAGAAGAAGAAGAAGAAGAAGAAGAAGAAGAAGGTGCAGCAGTAGTGAAAATCACACTTTGCATTATTTGATCAATTTCCACTGAGTACTTTATTTTTTAATTATTGGAAGGGTACTTAAATTTATTTTCTAGGTGGTTTTTTTGATTTTATGTTCAATGATTTTAATTTTATGAGTCTCCTTAAAGGCTTTTTCGAGTTGGAACGGCAGGATACAAATAATTCAAAGCAAGCCAATAAAAATGCAATGTCTTATACATGCTTCACATCTTGGCCTTGTATGGATGGAGGAGAACCTTCTTGGAAAATGTATCTGACCAGCAAAATGGGGATGAGCACTTTCTGACAAAAAGTTATCCAGTTATGAATCTTATTACAATGTATATAATTTTTACAATGTATTTTTAATGTCATCCATCGTCAATACATTTTCTCTCTCTCCAAATCCAGAAACTAAAAGTTAATCCTGTGTAATCCATTTATTCTCTGACTCAGGTTAACCAGAAGGGGGAAAATACCTCTGACTGTTTAATCTTAATTAAAGTTCAACAACAAGATCCCTTTCGCACCTGATCTACATTCTTAGATTCCTTTGATTTTGGCTCATAGGGAGAGTCATATTTTTAAGGATATATTTATGTCACACTGTAGCACTGGTTGAATTAAATTGTGAGGAGATGCTTAGAAAGGGGGGTGGGAGATGTTCATGCAAGTGTATATTGGCAACTGGGGTTAGGATTGTCAGTTCCAGTATGGAAAAAGGGCTAACTGTTTTATCACAAACCACTCCCTCGAGTTTTTAAAGTAATAGAATATAGATATCTTTCTAGAACAGAGGTGGGGAACCTATGGCCTCCAGCTTTGCCAGTGGTCAGGATGATGGGAATTGTAGTACAACAACTGCCAGCGCTGCTCTAGAATATGGATGTTTGCTGCATGCACTCTCTTTTATAGCAGTTGTGATGAATGGGGAGGTGACTTCCTCTGTGACATTACCTGATCTGCACTTCTCAGATTAATGTGTGAACTGGAATTTAGCCATTCACTTGATTTTTCACCTCTTAGTTCTTTACAGTTTTATTTTGAGATGATTCATTTTTTTAAAACACAGCAGATTAATGTGACAAAAGTGACAAAGACCCAGACTCAAATTCCCCTAAGGAACCCACTCCCTTTCCATTAATGATCTCATGCTTCCCAGTGCCTGCTTACCAGCACAGGCAATGCACTAGGTGGGAGCTGACTGAGAGGTGATAGACTGGTAGGCTATGGGCCAGAAGTTTGCCCCTCTCCACTCTTCAGGAAGGGATGGAGCCTAGGAGGGGCAATCTGGCTCAATTGAGCTCCAGACCTAAGCTCTATTCACATGTTACCCACATGTTACACTGAGCCTCTTTCCCATTCCACCACTGTGTTACTCATATGAATAGGCTAAATGTGCAGGATCACACATGGGCTAGCCCTGCCCTCAAAGTTGGGCAGATCCCTTCACTGCTGCCATCACTCCTGCCATCTGTTGGATAACCTCTGCAGTTCGCATGTTGGGGGGCGGGGTCCAGTACTCATGGGGGCTCCCAGGCAATTTAGAGCGGTGCATAATCAGGGTTCTAAATCGCATGGCAACAGCAGCAGTGGGAGGAGCATCATCAACTTTGGGGATGGGGCTAAACTCACAGCCCAGCTGCCCTTTTCACCTCAGCCTATTGGAGCAAATAACTCATGAATTGGGCTCTTGCTTGGAGCATGTTGTCTGCTTTGAGCTATCCAAGGTCCTGCAGTCGAGCCTGGTCCTCCTTGCCACCTCCTTGGCTGAGCCTTTCTCAGGCATCCATTGTACCTCATGGACTCTGACTTGACTTCTGGTCAGGACGGGACAGCCTGTGTGGTTGGAATTGGGATGGGAAAGAATTTTGTTTCAGTTCAGTTTTAATAAGAATTTACCAAAATTTGTGAAATATACCATATTTGGGACAAAAGAACTTGAGATTTTAAAAAAGAAAAGAAAAATCAAACGTGGGAAAAACTGAAACTAAGAGATTCATCCATCCAGGCCCAGGGCTTTTAGTGTTTAGCTCTTAAAAGTCTGGATTTGAATTCCTGTGTGTCCAACCATGTTAGTGCTTAATTAGGGTTGCCACCTCTTTAATAAGAAATGTAGGAGGAGAAAATCACGCTTCCTTCTTCTAGGAATGTCTTCCAGGGTTATAGATTGAAAAACATTTTTGCCCACAGTAAAGCACCTGCAAGTCACCCCAAGACTCATTTCTGTCTGCTCATGAATCAGATGAGCCTGAGGGGTCAATAATTTGAAAGCAGCTCCGTATACTTAAGTCTGATTTATCGTGTGAGTACACATGGGCCTAAAAAAAACCCTTCTCACATTGTCATGTATAATATGTAAAATGCAAGGTTAAATTAAAAAGGAACAAGGCAGCAACACATTATTGTTTCATCACCTAGGCTTGAAATGCCTTTTTTTTTTAAATTTTATTTTTTTAAAAATTAGCAAACAAAACAATACAAAATAAATGGAGAAGACCTATATGGTTTAAGCCATTGCTGCCAGGCTTTGAGTAACCTCTAATAAGCATTGTGAAATATGGTTATTAGTCTCAAACTTAAATGATGAAACCTAAAGGTAAGAAGCAAGGGAAAGTTGTTTCAGCCTGGTGAGTTCTTTGTCTCAAGCCCTTCAAGATAGGTAAAATCTGTCAAGCACAGACCTCTGATCCTGATATGAACACTGTTGATGAATAGTTCCTGCTGCACTCTTCTCTTTGTATGTCATCTACTAATATAAAACCATCTACTAATATATAACCTGGTTATATGATGTTCTTTATATAGAGTTTGTGAAGTTCTGGGTTCTTTGTCTGAACCCATGTGTACGTGTATGCATCTTCTTATTCACTGCAGGAAGAATGAGAAACTGTGTAGGGATGCTACAGAAGCAAGACAGTTATTCCTGAAGCTTTCATAGATTTCATAGATCATAGAGTTGGAAGGAGCCTACAAGGCCATCGAGTCCAACCCCCTGCTCAATGCAGGAAACTAGAGGAGGGGTCTCCCATCCAAGTAATAACCAGGCCTGACCCTGCTTAGCTTTCCACACTCAGACAAACAAAGAAGGGGAGACATAGGTGATAACATAACTCATGAAACATATCTCTGGTATATGACTGGTTAACTGAGACACAAAGAAGTCCATTGTCAGCCAGACACAGAATAGAGTTTATATCCATGACACTAAGGTTCATAGCATAGTCTAGGCACCTAGTGTAGGTATTTTTCCTAAGGCTTAATGTTATCATCATTTCATAGAGTAGAACATTACAGATGGAGTAAAGTGGGCATATTTATGAAGGAAATTATCCAGTTTGGACACACTGTAATTAATAGGGCTGAAATCCAACTTATTGCATGAGCAGACAGGACTTTCCTCTCTTTTCCTCTCCCCTGATAGCCCCATGCCCACAAATCTGGAGAGTCCCCCAACTCCAGAACAGATTTTGAGGGCATTGGGGGTCTGCAGTGGGAGGTGGAACGACTACTCCCTGTTTTGCTGAAAGAAGTAGTTCCATCAGCAGGAGGAGTTAATTGAATACCACCATAGTCACGGATGGTCATAGAATAATGCCATGGTTACATATCTAAAGGTTGTAATAATTGTTATCATTAGTGGTGAGAGTGTTGGACTGGGACTCGGGAGATCCAGGTTCTAGTCCCCGCTCGGCCATGAAACTCACTGGGTGTAATAAATAAAATAAAATCTCCTACCTTTTCTTCTCTTGCAAGGAACCCAAGGTGACTTACATGGTCCTTCTGCTCTCTATTTTAACCTCACAACAACAATCCTGTGAGGTAGGTTAGGCTGAGAGTCAGTGACTGGCTCAAAGTCACCCAGTGAACTTCATGGACAAATAGAACTAGAACTTGGATCTCCTGCATCCCAGTCCAACACTAACCACTACACCACACTGGCTCTCTGATTCTTCTAGATTCTTCTCCCTTGGGATGAGTAGTAAGTTACTTCACAGACAAATTATTTTTATTTATTTATTTATTATATTTATACCCCACCTTTTTTCCTGCAAGGAACCCAAGGCAGCTTACATAATCCTTCTCTTCCTCTCCATTTTATACTCACAACAACCCTGTGAGGTAGGTTAGGCTGAGAGGCAGTGACTGGCCCAAAGTCACCCAGTGAGTTTCATGGCTGAGCGGGGAATAGAACCCGGATCTCCCGAGTCCCAGTCCAACACGCTCACCACTACGCCACACTATGCCATAGAATTCAAGATTTCAGCTGTCTCTAACTAGTCTCTAACTTTCCAATCCCAACTATTGTTTGACCATCTCTGTTTTGCACCTTCCAGAGTTTCTGAGGGATATAAGTGAAAATGCAGAATTACCTTAATATTATGTTGCAGTTCTGTTACAAAAATATGTATTTTTCATTGTCAAGAAAAGAAAATCAAAGAAGAAATTCAAAACACATATCTATCTTGCAAAATCTATAGTATTTTTTGACCACTTTAACTTTCATGGTTTCCCCAAAGAATCCTAGGAATACTATTTGGATGAGGAGCTGACAATTATCTTTTTGATATTACTAGTCCCTCCCCCCCCCCAATTTTGCAGAGTTTCATTAGAAGAAAGAAATATTGATTACATCTTTAGCATAGATATATCCAAGGAAAAACATAACATGATTGACTATGCAAGGCACATTAAAGGTTGGATCCATACCCAGTCATACTTAGAGTTGACCCATTGAGATCAATGGGATACATTAGTCATGTGGCTAACTTTAAGTCCTACTGATTTGAATAGATCACTCTAAGCATGACTAAATCTGGATCCAACCCAAAGGATATGACTATAACTACCAATGTTTCACACTTCCCGCCCCGCCCCCACCCCAAATGTAATGGACATAATCCAGACACAGTTATGTTCTTTTAAGTCCCACTGCTTTTTCCATGGAAAAGTTAATCATGAGCCTAATGCCTCATTAGTACACATGTTTGGGATTTTCCAAGATTGTACCTTTTGGCTGGAAGTTTGTAAACACTGTAACCTGGTCTTAGTTATATTATGTTTATTCTCCTTTAGTCAAGAGATTCTAGGAAGTTTTCCAGCATCTTGGGATAATATGAAACACAGGAGCTGTAAAGAAACTGGGCCTTTTTAGTTACTAAAGTATTTTTTCTAAAGGATTATGAACATTTTCTCCTTTTGGGATGTATGAGAAATTTGTTTCAGTTTGCTTTTGATCAAGATTTACCCAGTTTGTACCTTCCAGACTGAACACGGCCTCACATGAAACCTGTGGTCAAAGTCCGTACATTTCCAAGCTTGCAAAGTGAGATACATGCCCCCCCACCAAATGCATTTGACAGCATGTGTACATTTGAAAAATCAATGGGAAAAGAATGCATGCATTTCAAAGATGCACACAATTAATGCATAATTTGGAAAAATACACACAAAAATACACATGAATTTTCATGCAAAAAGGAAAAAAACCCAAAGCTCGCAATCTGATATGGACTCGCTTCAGAACAAGCTTTGAGATGGAATTCAGAGAACTTTGGCAGGCTCGAGTTTTGCTGATTCTCACATCCTTACTCCAGCTGTATTTGACTGGGTTGCATACATCTATATGCATACATATACACATGGGATAGAGATCTTTCAATTCAGAAAAATCTGATCATTCTTGAACCGTTTTGTCAGATAATATTGGTTCCTCCTCCTTTTGTTGACTATGCAAGGCACATTAAAGGTTGGATCCATACCCAGTCATACTTAGAGTTGACCCATTGAGATCAATGGGATACATTAGTCATGTGGCTAACTTTAAGTCCTATTGATTTGAATAGATCACTCTAAGCATGACTAAATCTGGATCCAACCCAAAGGATATGACTATAACTACCAATGTTTCACACTTCCCGCCCCGCCCCCACCCCAAATGTAATGGACATAATCCAGACACAGTTATGTTCTTTTAAGTCCCACTGCTTTTTCCATGGAACAGACTTCCACTGGCCCCTCACTTGGGGACAGGGAGAGGGAGATTCGACTAAGCGATAGCTTGTCTCTCTCTGTGGCGGGAAGTGCGGGATTAGGCAGTATGGCTTAAGTTTATGGTGATCATCCAGTGGCACCTTTCAAGGTGACTGACGTTTACCCAAGGCTGCCCTCGCTAATGCCCTGAGGCTTGCCAGGAGGGAGATTGGGACGTCTTTGGGGTTTTGCCTTTCTCGCCTACATTGGGTGCCTGGAGGCGTCAAAGTAAGGCGACGATGGTAAAGCCCTCCAGCTCCACATGGAGGGCAACTGGCTGGGGGCGGACCAACCCGCCTCCGGTGCGGTTAGGATGTATTTGCCCAAATATTGGTTTTTCCCGGCCAATGGCCGGGCTAGGTTAGTACCGCACTTCGCCCTTCACAGATCTTCAATTCAATAAATGTGGCCCTGATTTGAAACCATATACTCTGTGTCTGACTCTTCTTTATCTCACCCATACACTCGCAACAGACTTCCACTGGCCCCTCACTTGGGGACAGGGAGAAGATTTGCGAGTGGGGGAGGAGAGAGGAGTCAGGTAACAGGTCAGGTTGGTCACAGGTAAAAAGGCGGGGACACAGGAAAGGGCTTATTTAGGCACCTGGGTTCCCGCCCACGGCCTCTTTTGCTGCTGTTTTCCGGCTCCCTCCCATCCCGCCCTGTTAGCAGTGTAGGCTCCTCTGGTCGCCCATTAACGGGGGCCGAGTAGGAATTTTGGCTCATTGTCTCAATTGGCCGGGGCAATGGGTGGGTTTCGCCTACTCTACACTGTGAATCAGGGTAGGGAAATTTTTGAATTCGATCTTTATCCCACCAGGGGGATCATAGCTAAATTGGTCGCATTTGCGGGAAGTGCGGGATTAGGCAGTATGGCTTAAGTTTATGGTGATCATCCAGTGGCACCTTTCAAGGTGACTGATGTTTACCCAAGGCTGCCCTCACTAATGCCCTGAGGCTTGCCAGGAGGGAGATTGGGACGTCTTTGGGGTTTTGCCTTTCTTGCCTACATTGGGTGCCTGGAGGCGTCAAAGTAAGGCGACGATGGTAAAGCCCTCCAGCTCCACATGGAGGGCAACTGGCTGGGGGCGGACCAACCCGCCTCCGGTGCGGTTAGGATGTATTTGCCCAAATATTGGTTTTTCCCGGCCAATGGCCGGGCTAGGTTAGTACCGCACTTCGCCCTTCACAGATCTTCAATTCAATAAATGTGGCCCTGATTTGAAACCATATACTCTGTGTCTGACTCTTCTTTATCTCACCCATACACTCGCAAAAGTTAATCATGAGCCTAATGCCTCATTAGTACACATGTTTGGGATTTTCCAAGATTGTACCTTTTGGCTGGAAGTTTGTAAACACTGTAACCTGGTCTTAGTTATATTATGTTTATTCTCCTTTAGTCAAGAGATTCTAGGAAGTTTTCCAGCATCTTGGGATAATATGAAACACAGGAGCTGTAAAGAAACTGGGCCTTTTTAGTTACTAAAGTATTTTTTCTAAAGGATTATGAACATTTTCTCCTCTTTGGGATGTATGAGAAATTTGTTTCAGTTTGCTTTTGATCAAGATTTACCCAGTTTGTACCTTCCAGACTGAACACGGCCTCACATGAAACCTGTGGTCAAAGTCCGTACATTTCCAAGCTTGCAAAGTGAGATACATGCCCCCCCCCAAATGCATTTGACAGCATGTGTACATTTGAAAAATCAATGGGAAAAGAATGCATGCATTTCAAAGATGCACACAATTAATGCATAATTTGGAAAAATACACACAAAAATACACATGAATTTTCATGCAAAAAGGAAAAAAACCCAAAGCTCGCAATCTGATATGGACTCGCTTCAGAACAAGCTTTGAGATGGAATTCAGAGAACTTTGGCAGGCTCGAGTTTTGCTGATTCTCACATCCTTACTCCAGCTGTATTTGACTGGGTTGCATACATCTATATGCATACATATACACATGGGATAGAGATCTTTCAATTCAGAAAAATCTGATCATTCTTGAACCGTTTTGTCAGATAATATTGGTTCCTCCTCCTTTTGTTGACTTGCCCTCATTATTTACTGTATTCATTTGGAAAATCTCCATATTGCTGTAATTACAAAGGGAAGCCTTAGTACAAAATATGAACAAGTTGTTAATAAGATTTTCAGAATTTCTTTTTTAAAACTCCAGGACAGGTCGTTTATGCCTATCTGCACACAGCAATTGTATTTAAAGTCTGTTTAAAAAACAACTTCAGAGCACAGCAACTAGCTAAAAAGAAGATGGCGAAATCCAATTAAGTAACCCCTCCTCAACTACAGCCTGCTGTATGCCCTCAAAATCTAGTTCAGAGGGTTGAGGGAATCCTCTGGAGTAGATTTTCAGGAACTCTGTGTCCTGCAGCAAGGAGAAGATGGGGGGGAACTTACCATTTTGTAAACTTATGTCCACTCACCCAACATTGGATTTGACCAGTGAGTGTATGCGTATGCATTCATGAATTGTGAACATTTTAAAAAGTCTTTCAATGCACAGTATCGCACAAAAATAGTTAAAAGAGTTAATTCCACAGTTGTTTTTAAAGTCAGGTGTTTGTGCATACCAGCACACAACATGGGGTTTTAAAAATGTGCATTAGAATGTCAGTTTTAAGTTGCATTGGCATGTATGTCAGCTCACAGATACGGACTAAAAAGAGAGTGAGGGCAATAAATTTCCAAGTTATTCATTCTTCCTTTCTTTTTTAATGGTGTCAAGGCAGATCAGGGGAACAATAGTTATGAACATGCATGAAAACATTTGTAAAACACTGGGAAATTGGGTAAATTTGCCAATCTTTTTGTGCCCTTCAAAATGGTGGGGTTTTTTCCTACACTTAGAACTGAATGCTGTGGAAATTCAGTTCAGCACTATGTATAAGTGCCTTGCTTTGGTTTATTATGCCCAGTGGCAGTAAGCAGGGAGCAATGCACTAGTTTGTTTCACAGTATAAATTTGTGACTTGCACCGAACAAGCAGGAGGGCAGGAGAGGAGAAAAATACCTTCGGATGAGTGAAGAAACAGGGAAGAGAGTTAAAACCAGATGAGGTATAAAAACAGAAAAGAACGCAAAGTTGTTGTTTTTGCAGCAAAGAGCACAAACCAGGGTACTAAAAAAAGAAGGAGAGAAAAAATGTAGATTGCAAGCCCATGACTCATAGATTTCATAGATCATAGAGTTGGAAGGAGCCTACAAGGCTATCGAGTCCAAGCCCCTGCTCAATGCAGGAAACTAGAGGAGGGGTCTCCCATCCAAGTAACAACCAGGCTTGACCCTGCTTAGCTTTCCATGCTCAGACAAGCTCTGGCGTAAGCTTGTCTTTTATTATGTATCTCAGTGGTGCTCTAATTCTATCTAGGGGCTCTCCCTGTTATCCTAACATAAATACCAAGCAACAATAGTGATAAAAAGAGACAAGAAATGAAGGAAAGAGGTTTTAAAAAGCAGAGTAGTGGCACTAGCAACCTTTGGAGGAATATCAGGAAGAGATGCGTGGCCAAGAGGTCTAAACGCTGTTAATATTTGCTAATCATAGAGGAGGAGTCAGACCGATGGAGGAAGAAAGAGGTTGTGCATGAGTGCAGAAAAGATTTTCTTTACCATTAACTGATTTGCATTGCCCATAAATCTAGGCTAACAAGCCTGGAATGGCTGTTAAGCTCTTAAACCAGTTGAGGTTATTTGTCTGGAAGATTACCCTGTTGTACAACCGACTCCAGTTATCTCAAATGAAAGCTCCCATTTCTTTGTGTCCTATTATCCTCTCATTCTTTTCTCACCTGTATGTATGGAGGCAGCATTTGCATCCCCTGATATCCTTACAATAACCCTGTGAGGTAGGTTGGGCTGAGAGATAGCGACTTGCCAAAGTTCATCCAATTAAATTCTTACTAAGATCTCAGCACAGATCTGTCATTGAGGCTGATCCGGCCCGCGATTTAAACACAATTTATGAATGCAATCATCTCGTCTTTTCCTTTTCAAAGGGTTTACTTATTATTAGGGCTGTCAAGTGATTAAAGAATTTTAAGGTGATTAAAGGTGCAATCCTATGCATGTTTAGACTGAAAAAAGACCTTCAACTCCCAGCATGCTGGGAGTTGTAGGTCTTTTTTTGGTCTAAACATGCATAGGATTGCATCCTAAGTGGTATAGCCCAGACATTGCTGGTCTATCAGCTTAGTGAAAGCTTGGGCTTAGTGCCCTATGCTTATACATGCCTTCTAATGCATTCAGTAATGGCCTGCTGCAGAGAGAAAATAAAGCGGGGTTAGTTCAGCACTGATCTGAGCCCTGGGAAGGTTTTCTGTCTTGATTTTCTTGGGAAACCCATTTAAAGTTTTATGGAACTTTCTTCTCATCTAAAAAACTGATAGATCAGTGTTGGCCCTGGTTACAAGGTTCAGGGAATGAGCATGTTCACTGCTGGATACATCAATAGAGTTATTTACCCTTCCTGTTATCAGCAATATTAGCAGGACCTCTTTGGGTCATCACTGGGTTGTCCCCTTTGTCATTGATGACTGAAACCTCATCACACAGCTATCTTAATGATTCTCTTCCATGTATCCTTTCCAACTGTTCTTCTCTCTTTTTACCTTGTCAACTTTCTTTCTGACTAGATCATCTATCTCCTTGTGTTCCACCTTGTGAAAGAGATCAAATGAGAGTGGCAAAGGTGTATACATCTACTGGTGCCAATCCCTATGCTGCCCACTTCCCACCATCTCCAAACCCATTGGGATCCATGCATCAGTCAATGGAGGGGGAGATGGCTGTATTTGTGTAGGCTCTCCATATGATCAGGAACCCCAATGATGCAGCGCTCCTGCTCATGAGGGAGAGCCCATTTGTGTACAGCAAGCTTAGCTGCCCTTTCAGACATTCATGAAATGCACAAAGCTCAGAGGCATGATCATACAACGGGTTAAATCCAAAGTTCACTAGTCCAATGGGACTTTCTTCCTCTCTCCTCCCCCTGCATCCCTCCACACCACCTGAAGATATACTCTGGAGGGCTTCCCAGCCCCCCAAAGAAAATTTTGAGTCTGTGGAGGTTGGGGAAGGGGGGTTCACCCACTCCCAGAAATGCTTCCATCAGTGGAATGACAGTACTGGCTACAACCAGATATTGGGGACATGACCAACAGTGTGACCTTACTTTCCCTTATTCATGCATTAGTCATTCACATGACTATAATGACTGAATCGGGGCAATGGGTGAATAGGACATTATAGACAAAAGAAGGCTGCCACATTAACCAGCATTTGTGTATTGAGGTCCCCCTCCCCCTCTGTAAGTTGTAGTAATAGTACCATGATGGGATGACATTGTGCATCTCCCCTCTCTGCCCTCAGGAGCCACTGATGTGGAACAAGGCTGGTGAAATGTGCATCATGACGGCATGCCATGACGCAAGTGTTATTTCATGTTACAGAGGAGGAGAACTCACGGTGAGAATACAGTTGTTGCCAGTCATTCTGTGTTGTTTGTAATGTATAATTCCATCCCCAGATACTCATGGATTTCCACTGAGTGTTGAACTGCAGGAACTCACTTCATAGTTTAAAAACAACAGCGTTCATCTGAATCCACCTTTTAGAAAACAGGCAAAGACAAGAAACTTCAGTGTCCGTACTAATAGCAGCCTCACAAAGTTGAAGAGGTATTTGTTCTCCCCTACTAGGAAATTCTAGGGGGAGATATCACCATCTGTTTCTTTCTTTATTATGCCGCTGAGACAGATTAACTTGTCACATATTTTTTTCAGCCTTTGCTACAAACCTTGGCTTCTTATCTGCTTCAAATGCAAACACTTCTTTTTGCTATCAGATTAGGAAACAAGATGAAATAGTTCATTAAAACACAATCTTGAGCAAATAAGTTCATAAATGGGCATGTTTTAAAATATTTTCTTACCTAGCCAAAAGCCGCAGTAATTCTACTCTTGTCAATCAGTGAAAAAAGTTTTTATCCATTTATACTGTTTGATCACCATTTATGAATTTTAGGTTGCTACCCATGGTAGACACATCAGCTGACCTATGGAACAGCTTCTATTTATATTTTCTATTCATTCCTTTCATCATAGGACCAGGAGTTTAAGAAAAAGCCTAATCCCTTGCTAAGTTTACTGTGGAAAATCACATTGCGCTCCAAAGCCATAATCATTCTAGCCAAAGATAAAGTTTTTAAAGATTGAATTGGACCCCTGCGTTTCTCTTAACTAGACACCTGAGAATGAAAAACACAACTGTCAAGATGTCTCCTATCTAGCAATACAAGTAACTTATAATCCATTTACTTAGTAGCTGGTGTCCTGCTAGCAGGGCAGCAAGTACATACTAATTAAATGTTGGGCTCTTGTTTAAATGCTTACACCACATCCCCAATGAGAAGAATATCCACTGCAAATTGTGTGCATGCTTTTTCTTTTTTTCTTTTAAAAAAAGCAATCACTTGAGTTTCTTTTCTTTCCTTTCTTTAAAGCAACAGTTCTTAGCAGAAATGTTGTTAACAAATTAGAGGCCATGGGTAAAGTAAATGGGAAATGGAGAAGTAATTACTGATACAAATTATTTTAGAAGTATTAAGGGAGATGGAAGTCAAAGTGATATTACTAATGGAAATTAGATTGAGTTTAAGTGAAACAAACTCAAACCCTATGAAACAAAACTAAGCAGGAGACATTTTGTGCAAAATGTTCAAAAGATCCTTCCTGCTCAAAAAAATAGAGGAATATCATGTATCTTATGCTGATTAGTACCAGTTTGCCTCAGATTTATATCACTGTATGATGAAGGTAAATTTTCATGGCTGCTCTGGTTTCAGATGCTTAAGCATAAAACTATGCATATCTTAGGGCTAATGTGGGATGGAGAATGTTCAGAAACGCTGGCCACTGTGCAGATGTACTGGACATCGTGAAGAATTTAAAGATGGTAGAAGGAATGGATGAAGAAGGACTTGTGCAAGTTCTATACTGGAGAAAGTGACTTTATGGACATAACATTGTACATTAACCAGTCAATAGGTGCAATCTCCAAGAGATCAGGAATTCAAAACAAATGTATGTAGTCATGTTGGTGTCTGCTTCCACCATTCCTGAGCAGGGCTGATATTACCAGCAGTTGGAGCAGGAGTTGAGCGAGTGGAATGGACCAGTAGGGTCAACTGTCCAGCAAAATCCAAAGTTGGGCTAGGAAGGCTATGTAACAAGCTTTCTCACTGTACTGTTTCACCAACAATTAACAGGCAGGTCAGTGGTGGTCCTTCTGCCTTTAGAAATCATAGTGATTATAGGCTTCAGTTCTGTGCTTCAGTGTCTAACCGGGAGCTATGATTCTGACATGTCCAACTGCATCACTGCAATAGCCATGCTGTAATGTCCAACTGGGAGCATGGACAGTTGTTACTGAGATGTGTCTTGAAGTTCACAATGTTTTGCTGCATGGATACTCCCAGTCACAAATCGTCCTTACCTGGAGCCCACTTTGGAAATTATCCATATGATTTGGGTGATTCATGTGTCAAACCATGCTAAGCATGATAGTAAGGGAAGGAGAGTCACCGTGTGGATAAAGTTTGCCTGTCTGGTCCTCAGCTGAAAGCTATAATTCACAAGGATAATTATTTCATTGGTGTCCATGATCCATCCTTGAAGCAGGGTAGGCAATCTGGTGCCTTCCAGATGTATTGGACTATGACTCCCATCAGTCCCAGCTAGCATGGCCAATGGTCAGGGATTATATGAGTTGTGGTCCAAACTTCTGGAGGTCACCAGGTTGCACCACCATGGCTCAGCCATTGCAAATTTTCCACCACCCCTGTTCTACGCATAATAGAGGAGGAGGAGGATTATGTAAGCCGCCTTGGGTTCCTTGCAGGAAAAAAGGCGGGGTATAAATATAATAAATAAATAAATAAATAAATAGACAATTGTGAGGAGAGGAGATAAAGAGGCTAGACCTGCAGCTGAAATAGGGAGCTTTTGTGGAGTAAAAAGAAAAAAATAATAATAAACTGAACTTAGTTATTTTTTTTTATGAGTGACTGCTTTTCTTAAGGTCACAGCTGCATACAATTCATTTTATTTACAACCCAGTATGATGCCTTTACACTTTTCAAGTAACCATGTGGTTGATGTTGTTTTCCCTTTGCTTGTGACAAACATTTCCAGGAAAGGTTCTGTAAGTCACCGAAAATGACAGGCTGCTCTAATGAGAGTTTCTGACACAGCAGCAGATAACGATGAGAAGAATGTGTTGATTTTTGGCATAAAAAGCCCTATATCAACTGAAAATATTTACCGTTCCTATTAAAAATGAATTAACAAAAACAAAAGAAGAAACCTTTTAATTGAAGCTTTTATCGCACTTCCTTTGTTTCTATTTAAATGCAAATTTGAAATCCTCTCTCCAAACCAAGAGGAATCAAATGATGAGCGCACAACAACCTCTGGCTGACTAAGGTAGAAGTATGTTGCATTAGGACAGCCTCCTGCAACATGGCCATGCTGACTGGGGATTATGGGCATTGTAATCCAACACATATAGAGGGCACCCAGTCAGGAAAGACTGCATTAAAACATTAGGCCCACAATGAGATTGTTTTTAAAGATATATTTATTTACTGCTGCTATGAAGATTTATTAATCAGTATTATGAATCATACATAACTCCATATGTAACATCTACCTGCCCCCCGCCCACGTCTTCCACTGTCTCTTTCCCTCTTCAGCAATTCCTTCCTTCAGTTCTCGGCTTCCCTTCTTTTTTTGTCTCCCCCCCTTTTTTCTGGCCCTATTCCTCTCCAATTCCTAAGCCCCCTGCCCCTTTGGTGTCTTCTGTCTAGGGTCAGCTGAAGATATTTTGCTGCCATAGGTGGAGCAGCAAATACCCCTCCCCCATGTCAAGGTGCATTGTACCCAAGGCTAGTCAAGAGAGTTTGGCAGCTGCAGCAGAAAACACGAGCACCACTCCCCATTCCTAGCAGTAAAAAAAAGACCCAATAATGATACATTACCCTTCCCTGACCACGCACAGCTGCGGAGGGGGAGAATTTTGCGGATGGGGGGAGAATGAGAGCAAGACTACCATGGGCAATCTCACCCAATGAGGATGAAGGAGGGCGGAGCACCAAGGCCGATATTAGGCCTGGATGCCATGCCCTTGCCTTGGCCTCTTTCTCTTCATGGCTCCCTCCCTTCCTCCCTGTTTGCAGTGTAGGCTCCGCTGGTTGCCTGTTCGGGGACCGAGTAGGAATTTTGGTTCATTGCCCTGATTGGTGTAATGGGCAGTGTGTGTGTTTCGCCTACTCTACACTGCAATATGGAGTTGGGTGTTTTTTGTTTTGGGTGCTTCTCAATTATTTTGATTCAATTTGGTCACATTTGGCTGGTAAGTGCGGGAAATAGGCAGTGGGGTAGGGCTCGGTGATCATCCAGTGGCACCTTTTAGGTGACTGGCAACAATCTGAGGCTCCCCGTTGCTGAGTTCCACGGCTCCATCTGTGGGAAATAGGACCGCCTTTGAGGCTGACCCACCTCACCCGCATCAAGGTTCAGCCCCCGTGAGGAGGTGACAGTGGGAAGGCCTCCCAGCACCATGGTGGTGTAAAACTGGGGGGTGGCAAGTAGTGATGTAATCAAACCGGGGGGGTGCCTCACCCCTGCCTCGAGTCTCCGCGGTGGCGGGCCCCCCACCTCGATATTCTGAGCGGCACAGAGCAGTTCTCCGCGCCGCTCGAGCTGCCCTCTCCGGTCCCGTCACGTCACTTCCAGCACCGGAAATGACGCGACGGGACCCTGCGCAGGCGCAGTACGTGGCACAGGGGGTCCAGCACGCCTGCGCAGGGTCCTGTTGCGTCATTTCTGGTGCCGGAAGTGACGCGACAGAACCGGAGCGGGCGGCATGGGCGGCTCGCCGTGGAGAGTCTAAGGTAGACTTAGGTAGACGGAGTCTAAGGTAGACTCGACCGAGCCTCGAGTGGGCATGAGCGGACCGATTTCAGTCCGCTACGCCACTCGAGGCTCCATGATACATCGCTAGACTGGCAAGTTGCAGTGCCACCCCTCGTGTTTGGATGTTTCGCCCATAAACAGGTCCACTGGCCAATGGCCGGTTTAGTTAGCACCCGCACTTCTTCCCTTCACAGATCTTTGATTATTCAATAAATGTGGCCCTGATTTTACACCATATCTTGTGTCTCGACTCTTTATTTCTCCCTTTACACCCACAATAAATAACTAACAATTAAGCTATCCTTTCATGACACCCCGATCAGATGCCTAAAGCAGCCGCCTCACTCTGCCTCCTGTTAGGGGGAAGCTATTTTTTTCTTGTTTGCCCCAAAATAAATGTACATGCCAAATCAAAAAGATAGCCAGGGAAGTAAAGTAGAACCAACATAACTAAACAGCAAGGGGGGGGGGGGCACACACATTAAAATGGAAAGAAAGCTTTAAAAATGGAAATCAAGCCCAAATGGGAAAAGCAGAAAGCAACATAAACTCTGACAAGTTAAGTCTAAAGCAGGCCAAGGCAGAATTTAAGGAACAATTAGCTTGGCTCATAAAAGCTGACAAAATGATTTTATTTTAGCACAATAGAAGTAGGAAGGCTTCGAGAGATCTGGTGGGCCCATCAGGCCTTTAGTGTGTAAAAGAAGAATTTGAGGAGGTTTAAAAAAAGCACTGCAGAAAAGTTGAAGGAAGGCTTGTAAACAACAGTGGCAGCATCCCATGAACAGGGTCAGCCCAAGACATTTTGCCACCTGAGGCAAAGGACAAGATGGCACCCTTTTGTTCCACATACAGAAGCCAACCAGAGTGACAATTAAATTGTATTTCAATACTGGTGATGGGAAGGCATCCTTCAGCAGGCTAGGCCACATGGCACACAGAGCTCTGTTCTCCATCTGTGGCCTGTGGCTCATGCTGGCTCAGCTTGTCTCAGTGTGGAAAGCTAAGCCGGGTCAGGCCTGGTTATTACTTGGATGGGAGACCCCTCTTCTAGTTTCCTGCATTGAGCAGGGGGTTGGACTCGATAGCCTTGTAGGCTCCTTCCAACTCTATGATCTATGAAATCTATGAAATGAACCTCACTTCTGCACCTTCACAGCATCTACTGCCTGAGGCAGCCACCTCACTCTGTCTCTGCCTAATGGTAGAGCTGCATGCATTCTTGTTAGGTAACGGCTTCAAGAATATTCTCAAAAGAATGTGTGGATTCAAGAAATGTGGCCAAAGACAATGACTTCTGTGCCATGTGGCATCCACTTACCTCTCATTTGCGTGATGATCCCTGCATTCCTAGACTTCCACAACTTCAGATGTTGTTCTGGACAGACACTCTTCTTGGATAAATAGGACAGTGTAACTGTGAAAATGTGGTGTATTATTTGTATTCAGTAATCTCTTCTTTGTTTGTTATTATTTTTAAAGTTTGTAACACTTATACAACTTTAATAAAAAATAATTAAAAATAAATGAGCTACAATGAATATATTTAATCAGGACTTCTAAAGAAACTCATGTCTGATGATGAACTAATTACCATGGGTTATTGTTAGGCCTGTCACTAATTTAAGAAATATTTCTTAATTAATCCTAAAAAGATTTAGCTGATTAATTGAGTAATAAATTGATTACATTTGCATATGAATAAAAACAGCAGGTTTTATCCAACTGTGTCTGTCCACCAATGGAAAAAAAGATACTGATTCCCCATTCTGCTGCAGGCCTGTGAACACATGCCGAATCTATTCTGGAAGCTTGGGTGCCCCTCTGCAGCAGATTTTGGGAGTGGGGAGCATGAGGGTGCAGCGGAGAGGAGAACAAGGGGAAGTCCTACTCCTACTGCATCAGCAGACATCCGCTTGTGAGACGTTGGATGCATCCCAGTCAGGGCCGGTGCAAGGCAGTTTGCCCTAGGCAAGATCAGATATTTAGCGCCCCCCCTTCCCACTTGAGCCCTCCCTATTTCTGGTGCCCCCTTTCTGGCACCCCTTTAGCCCTGCGCCCTAGGCAGCTGCCTAGTTGGCCTAATGGTAGCACCAGCCCTGATCCCAGTAACTGGGGGGAGGGCATATTCTGTTTTTAGAACGTTAAGGGGCTACTTGTAGGGATTTAAGTATCTTAAAAATAACAGGACATCCCATCTAGGGAGTTCTACTGAAAGACACTATCTTAGAAGCTAAGACATCCACATTTCACTGATAAAATCTGTAAGAGGTAACGTTAAGCAACATGAAGGTGTGATCAAGAGGCAACATGAAGGGCACGCATGGTCAAGTACAAAAGTTATTGGGAAACACACAAAACTGCAGTATTTTAAGCACAGAAATCTTTGAATTTATGTATTGCATTTAGGGAAACCTGAGGGGAAAAGAAAACCCCAAATCAATAAATACAACTAACTGTGTGTGTGTGTGTACACACATAACATTAACAATAAATAAAACATTATTATAAAAATAAACATTATAAAATAAATAAATACAACATGGGTGAAAAGTCGTCATTACAAACAGTCATGTAACCATGACTCTCCTCCCTCTCAGGGTTTGGATCTCAAAATTGAAAATTGAAAACCTTGACTGGTGCTGAACCCTCAGTATTTTTCTTTGCTCTCCTGTATCCTGTACTCAGGCCTTCAAGCTTCACTCTACTGTTTGAAGCACTACTTTCTTTCTGATCCTCCTTATGTTCTGCCTCCACCTAAATTTCCCTGCAATAATAGGTAAAAGGCTATAGTTATGAAGTGTTTATACTTATCTCTTATTATATTGTCAGTATTTCCCATGTTATAATATTTGGCCCAACTACAAATTTTCTCTTTGTGCAGAAATGCATCCTTTAATTCAATGTGTTGGTAACTAAGGCTGACCATGTAGGCATGCCTGTTTATTTATTTTATGTATATTTGTATCAACTTGGCTTGTCAGTCACCAGCCTGAAACAGCTAAAAACCCATAACAAATCACGGAGACACTAATGTGGAGACCAGAAGTCTCCCCAGTGCCATGGCCCTGATCTGGATGGGCTGAATTTTAGCTGGAAGACAAAAGAAAACAGAAAAATGCCCTAGGCCAGCCAGAGCCAACCCAGTGTATGCTCTAACCATTTAAGGGCTCTGACCACTCTGAAGCCACTTTAATCTCCAGACCCATGATGATGATGGTAATTGCTGTTGTTGTCATTATTATTATTGTACCATCAATGTGCATTGTGCTTTACTGAGTATAAGAGAACAGTTCCCTGCCCCTAAGAGTTTACAATCTAAAATGTAATATAGAGGTGACAACAAATGGCAGGAAGGGGTAAACTGGGGAGGAATATGCCATTATTTCAGTCAAACATAACTTTCAGCCTACTTTCCCCACATTGTGCAGGAAACAGGAAACTCCTTGTTCTAAAGATCTCCCTCCCACTTTAAAAATGGATCCCTCTATGATGGCTTTGTTCTCATTAGTAGTTTGCCAAATAAATAATAATATTTAACATTTAGATATCTCTGAGTGTGCAAAGTGGTTCACAGGCAGCCCCCCCCCCCTGCAAACTCCTATTTTCTCCACTCAGAAAAAAAACATGTGGGCTCTATTGTAGTTGATTAAAAAACAAGAACAACACTGTGATTGAACAATAATGCCAAAATGGAATGATGATGTTTGTTGCTATTCGAGGTAGTGGGGATTTTTTCTTTCTCTTGAGGAGGGTGTGTTTTCTGCTAACTCCCTTCTAATGCATTTTTTAAAAAAAACAATCCGAAATTCCTGTAGAATAATCCTAATCATTACTGTAGAGAGCTTTCTCCATTGCACTTAAGCATGTGTTAGAAAAAAGACTTTCACATGAGGTACACAGGTAGAGCCAAGTAAAATTTACCACTGCTCTGAAAACAGAGTAACAGTACAATCCTATGCATGTGTACTCAGAAGTAAGTCCTATTATGTTCAATGGGACTTACTCACAGGGAAGTGTGTTTAGTCTACATGATCCTGTACACAACTGCTTACACACTTGCATTACGTATTTCATTTAAATGATTGAGATCTGTCCATGTGTGAATATGCAGCTATGTGCAAAACATGGGCATCTTGTGGCTTCCCCCCCCCCCCATGGGCCAGGTCTGGCCAGTTAGCCCTTTATACTCACAACTTGGCTTACCCATTTGTTTTTCCTCACAAATAGGTGATAAACTTGGAGAAAAAAACATTCTTTAATATGAAGGGAAAGGGATAACTCTTACTATGAGAAAAGACTATTGCTTTTTTCTGAGGCTATTATTATTAAGAGGGACTTTATCATTTGTGTGTGTCTCTCTCTCTCTCACACACACACACACCATTTTAGGATCTAAATAATCCAGGGACTCTCTAAACAGCTTATTTTATGCTGATGGAGCTCAAGAGTTCAGGGCTAAGGTGTGGTTCCATGCAAATGAATATCATTTGCATCTGAAAAGAGTCACCCACTCCCTTCATATTAACAATCCTTCCTCATTATAATATTAAGTACCTTAAGAAGGATGATGCATCATAAGGGATAATAGAAGCTGACACATGCAAAGGAAGCAAAAGAGAGCTGAGATTCTGATACCTTTTTTTTTTTTTTTTTGCTCCTGGGTATTTCTCAATTGCTGAATAAGCTTTCTGTTTGATCCAAGTTTTATGTGAGCATCAGCTGTTTGCAAAGAAGGAAGTTGTGTGCTTGTTGGGGAGGGGGGATAAATTCACCCAAACTTTAGTCAGCCCCAAAAGATTTATTGTAAATGGTGGTCTATTAAAATTCCACATAGGCGTAAATGGTTGGATACAAAAGACCTAACTCAGAGCAACCAGCTGAGAACAGTCCCCATAGAGGCCTGGCTCTTGCAGCTTGTTAGCTACTGCTAGTCTAGTCTGGCTAAATCCATATTATTGTACACTAAGTGCCTTTTCACTCTCTTTCCATTTTCCTAGCCAGAGGCAAAGCTAAGGCAGGGCAGTGGGGAATCTGTAAAGTTAGATATAGTCATGCCTTGCCTCCGAATAAGTAGGGGAGTGGTTGGGTGTAGGTGCTACTAATCCATTTGATGCACAGCGAGGTAAACAGGCATTGACATATTTGTAGACAAACTGTCATATACTAGATTATCCACAACTACAAATTATTTCTGAATTGCAGGCATGGATCGTAAGAGGTCTGCCAGCCTTGGCAGCTGGCAACATTTCTGTGAGAACCAACCATTCGTCAGAAACATTGCTCACTGTCTATTGTAATACACTACCAATCCTTGCATCCCTTAGAAAAGCTCCCTATCAAATCAAAGCAATGGAAACAATATTGTTTGCACACTACAAATATGCTACCAGAAGTTAAAAAACAAATGAACAATGGGGCAGATGAGAAAAAACATTGATTATAAACCAACGTGTTTTGAACCCTAATGGGCCTTCATCAGGGAAATTCAGAACAAAATTTTTGTAGACCATAAGTGCTGCCAGAAACTAAGCAAAAAATAAAAAATATTTTTTCCCAAGTGCACATCCCTAGCTTCTGCATTGCTTGACTAGAACAGAATGCAGAATGTGAACACTCCCTTTCCTGCTATTTTCTGCCTCCCAACATGGTCTTCCACCTTAGACTTGCTCCGTGAAAATTAGTTCCCTCCACTGATGTGGTTTCCCACTGCATGTGTGCATACTGAAATAGACACAAGTAGTATTTTCACCAAATGCTTGTCTATTTATATACCACCCCCTCCCCATCTGCACAGAGAGGAAAAGAGAGTGATGTTGCCATGGAGAAAGAGACCAGGCGTCTTCCTACATGGCCAGATCACTCTGCTTTTTTCGGTGCGGGGAGAAAGGAGCAAGCCATCTGGCCATGGTAGAAGAGACTGGATCTCCTCTTCTATTGGTAGATTAGAGAGCCCTTCTCTGAGTGGAGGGGTTTCAGGGAGGGACCTTCATTGGTGCCTTAGTGGGCTGGATGGGGAGGCATTGTGAACCTAATTTGGCCAACAGGCTGGAGGTTCTCCATCACTGGCTTACATGGAAGCAACATCCTTATAGGAGAGTAGTGAAGCATACAATGAACAGAATCTAGCAAAATCATCCTGTATAAGCTTGCTCATGCTTTACAATTGTCAGGGAAGGTTCTTCATTGAGTAACATTGGTACATTATGTGACGACAAGCAAGAGGGTCTTCTCTGTTGTGGTGCCCTGATCGTGGAACACCCTCCCCATGTGACTGGCACCAACATAATATTATTTTCAGCACCAGATCCACATCTATCTCTTTGCCCAGACATTTTAAGCTAGTTTATCTTAAGGTGGTGGTGGATATGAACTTTTAATTAGTTCCTGCCTTTTATGGTTGTCATTGTAGTTGATGTTTTTCATTGTATTGCTTTCTTGCTATTTAAAACAAATATATTAAGATAATTTAGTTTTGTCTTTAAGATGGTTTTATCGACTGTTTCCTAATCTTACATGCCTGGGCACAAAATCTTGCCACTCTCTGAGTTATCTCATTTCTTGAACCCGATAGGAGGAGAGAGACGTAAAATGAATCTGATCTGCCTGGAGCATTTCTTAAAATTGAAGCAATGTAAAAGGAACGAATGTCCTTGTAGTAACTGCAGTGTAATAATACATGGGTAATTGTTTCTACCTCGTTCGATTGGCATGGGCAGGTTCGCTGGGGATAGGGTGTTCCTCGGTATCTGCCCTCCAAAAGAGCTGATGGTAAAGAATCAAAGCGCGCCAGTGTAAACGCCCTGCGATGTGTTGGTATTACCAGGTCGTTAAGATAATCCTCAGGGGCGCAATTCTTGGTGTAAATCAGAGGTGGCATGTAACTGGCTGCACAAGCTCTGTCCTCCTGCAAGGCAACGTCCTTAATACGTTCACTAATTATTTCCTTGGCCTATATCATATTAGGATTTTTAATTACACTTTGTATACTGCTTTGGTATCATAAGATGAAGGGTGGTATAAAAATATTTTAAATAAATAAAGAACAAATAAATTTTACTGTCAGCATTTCCCTCTCTGAGGTACTCCCAAACTCACCCCAAATTGCCCTTCAAATTTTCTTGAGGTCTTCTTCTGCCCCAAGAACAGGATCTGTCTTCTACAAGAAGAAAGTCTCCACTCACAGAAGGTCCCTCTGCCCAATTTTGGGTATCTCCCCCCACTACCACAGCTCACCCCATTTCAGCAGTGTCTCCTGACTCTCTGTCTGCATAGCATTTTCAGGGATTGAGGGGTTGCCATGGGAAGGAAGGGGGGGGAATATATACTTCCATCAATGCAGTTGGTCCAGTGTAAATCTGGATTCAACCGGTCATGCTTGCTTGGGGTGAGAGTAGTAGCTGCCTGGGCCATGGACTGTTTTCCTGATAAGTTTCTGTATTGGCAGCTCTTGCAGCCAATTCTCAAATTGTTTTCATTTATGTAACATTTCTGTAAAAGAGGCTTTATACAGACACTCATTTCTTTAGAGTAATAGTTGTCAAACGATGTTATGGGAAGCGCTGGGGTTCCTCAGAAGCTTATCAGGGGGTTGTCAGCGAGAAGATCAGTAGTGGCAGACAGGTTTTCCTGAAAGACACCTTGTCCATCACTACGGCAATCATCATCACTATCTCCTTCCTTTCCCCCCTTTCCTCTTTGTTGTTGTTGTAGTTGTTAGGTATTACTACCCGCCCTACTGCTTTCTCACCTTTGTACATTAAAAGGAACAACACAGCCCCTGCTTACGGGCTTACAATATAATAGACATAAAATGAAAATAATAATAATAATAATGGGGAGGGAACAGGAAAACAAAGAAATTTACATATATTTCTTCATAAAACAACACAAATGTTATTTTAAATAACATGTTTAAAATAACACAAAGGTTCCCTGTGCGGGCAATGAGAACCAGGAGAGAAAGCGTGCTCATCTGGTGCTTGCAGGAGCTCCTGAAGTGCCAGATGAGTGTGCAGCCCAGCTTCACTCCTGCTTCTCATTCCCCATGCAGGGAAATCCCCTTGTTATTTGTGATCTCCAGTCCCCTTGTTAACAAGTGAGTCCCCTTGTTATCTCTGATCTGTCCCTGCCCCTCCTCAAGACCCCCGGTAACCTCTAGGGCATGAGGGGCTTGGAAAAGGACTGGACAGGGCCCACAGAGGAAGCCCAAGCCTCCTCCACAGGCCAGATTAGACTCACTTGCCGGTGGTTCTTCACATCTGATCTATATGAACCCGAAACAGAGAAAATTATTATAATAATTTAATTGCAGAATTATTTCTTGAAAATATTCTGAACTGGTAGAATTATTAAAGACATACTGACTGGTTCAGGCGCATGATAACTCACACTCAAAGGTTGAGTATAGGTTGAGTGTGAGTTGTTGTACCATGGGTTGTTGTTGAAACATGGTTTATCATGTTTCATAGATTTCATAGATCATAGAGTTGGAAGGAGCCTACAAGGCCATCGAGTCCAACCCCCTGCTCAATGCAGGAAACTAGAGGAGGGGTCTCCCATCCAAGTAATAACCAGGCCTGACCCTGCTTAGCTTTCCACACTCAGACAAGCTGAGCCAGCATAAGCCACAGGCCTGTTGTATGAATGCAGCTGAGATAACAACCCATGGTGAACAAGTCACAGTTCACAACCCAGCAACAAACCATGGATTTTCTTCATGGGTTGTTTAGGTTAACAAGCCATGGCTTGTTAGCACAGCTGGGTTCAGATAAGACAATAACCCACATTTCAACAGCAACCCATGGTTCAACAACAACCCACACTCAACCCATACTCAACCCTTGAGTGTGGGTTATTATGTTGCCTGAACCCAGTTGCTAGGGTAAGAGTTTAGTGTATGTTCAAAATTGGTCTTTCACTTAGGCTTAGCTAAGGCTGCAGTTGTTACTTATTTAAGAGTAAGCTGCATTGAAGTCGGTGGGGCTTACTTCAAAAGGAAAAAGGCATGATATGACAAATATTAGGTACATTGTGCCATCACAACATAATATTTGTCTGCACAACATTACTGCACAAATATTACTGCATGACATAATATGTCATCTCACCTTTTCCCTTCTGATTAGTTCAGTCATCAAGAACATTGATACTTTCTTCACTGTTAATTTAACTATATTTATGAGTTTCTTTTATTTGCACACATTTTCAAATCCTCCTCAAAGACTGTACTCAGAAATATTAGCATTTTATTTGTTACCCTTATGTAAGAAGCAAGTTTAATTAGAACAAAAACTGCATAGGGAGTTGCCACATTTATACATGTATGAATGAAGTATTCCTTAGACTAATCTAAAGCAAAATGCCAAGGAGGAAAACTAATAAATTCTCCTTCAAAGAGGGCTCAGTGGCAGAAGATGTCAGCATGAATGATCCTGCCAAATTTAAGCACGTTTAAGTCCCATTAATTCTAGTGGAACAATTAGGCACATTGAAATTGAGCTGGCTTAAATGTCCTTGGATTTGACCCACAGTGTGCCCATGCTTTGCACAATGATCAAGTCATAGCAAATCCAGGTTGTGAATAATGCTCCCATTGGTATCAATGAGCATAAGAAGCACTGAATTTTGGCTGGATGATATCCTATATTATCAATATTAACCTGCCATTTTAAATGTGAAATAGACACCTTTTTTTCTTAAACCCATCAGCAGCACTCCTAGTCCATTTTAAAGTACAGTGCAACGGTCAATATGTATAGACCCATATCCTGCTTGGAGACAGAGTAAATGGAGGCAATGAGATCAGTATCAAAGATTTCCCTTCAAATCGTACTTTAGGCAAACCTATTCATCTTAAAATATGAGCATGTATCATAAAGGTCACTGGTAAAACTGTGCTTTGCTGATTGGTGTCTCCCCCCCCTCCTTTACTTCACTTGAATACCAGTTTAACACATTAGACAAAGTTAAGGTTGTATCATACCCAGTGTAAAAAGCTGAATTCATCCCGCTGCTGCACAAAAGATGGCGATGCATTTTTCAAAGGGCACATGGCCATTATCCTGAATTGCACTATAATTGATACTCATTTGGGGAGAATGTATTCCGAAGAACTGTCAGGGCCAAGCCAGAACTCTTGAGGTCATGAGTGGCTGGCTGTACCAGCCATGCAGAACTGGAGGCAGAGCTCCACAGATCTTTAAATTTCAAGTCTGATTTTTTTAAAAACTTTGGAACTGTAGTAATTGCACTTTTAAAAAAATGCTAATATACCTGTTTTAAAAATGAAAATTGAATGTAATACAATCAAACATATTAGGGTCTACACTTCCAGTCTCTTAAAACTGAATCCATGACCCTCTACCAAAGACACATGGCAGTATTCATATGATCCTCTGAACCATGGTTAAGAAGATAAGGAACAAGTCACAAGTTTGAGTGCTCTATCTTTCTTCCATCCCTTTGTGTCCCCTCTCTTGTGCAGCTTAACAGCTGTATGTCCTAATCCAATCAAAGCGTAACTTGTTGTTATGTCCAAATTGACAAAGTATGGTGAGCCCCCAAACCAGGATTGCAAACCTTTATAAATTCTCACAGGAACTAGGATCATGAAGATATATTCCAGTGTCTCACTAGGATCATCCACTGCAGCCACAGGTGATTTTGTACTCCTATTGAATGTCCTATTGTTGCTTGAGCTCTACAATGGTCACATTCATACGACATGATAACCCACCCAGCGAATAAACTACAGAGTGTGGTTTGTTCGTGGGACTACCCATGATGTGCCTGACAGACGATTTGGTCACCATGGGTTGTTCTTCCCCTCAGTCCTCCCGTGGGTATCCCAGGGAATTCTGCAGTAGGACCCACCTTGTCTCTCTCCCTGCTGCGACCACAACCCCTTTTGCGGTCACCAAGGATTGTTTTCCCTTCCTCCCTTTTTTTTCTTCCAGAGATCACTTATGAACTCTGAAGTGACAGCCAGTGACAACCCATACAATTCAATGAGCATCTGTCACTGGTTTGCCACCTTTGTGTGTGTGTGTGTGTGTGTGTGTGCAGCGCGTGGGTGTGCCTGAAATTTGTGCAAATGTTTTATTTATTTTTTCTTTTTCTTTTACTTTTTTTTTTTAGATTTTCAGAGGTGCACAGGTGTGCATCTCCAACTATCCCAAATGTGCAGCCTTGACTCATCAGTGCCCTGGATGGTGTCCCCTATCAAAGAACAGGAGGCACCATCCATGAGCATTGACAAAGCAAGGCTACAAATAGGTTAATTTGTTGCTTTGCTTCTCATTTGACAGCTGTGAAATGACAAACTGTCAAGTGAGAAGCAAAGCTGTGAGGAGACCTTTGCTAGCAAAAGGGGGTGGTGTGTATATTCCTTCCCAGTGAGATCCTCTAGTTTTCTTGTTTGGACCTGAGTGTTCCCATTGTCCTCCACCTTTTCCACCCTTTCATAGATTTCATAGATCATAGAGTTGGAAGGAGCCTCCAAGGCTATCGAGTCCAACCCCCTGCTCAATGCAGGAAACTAGAGGAGGGTCTCCCATCCAAGTAATAACCAGGCCTGACCCTGCTTAGCTTTCCACACTCAGACAAGCTGAGCCAGCGTGAGCCACACTCTAGGTGCTCAGGAAAGTGGAAAAGTATGAGCCACCCCATTTACAGGAGCATGGAGTTTTGACAGCTGTCAAAACTCTGGCTTCCATTTAAAATTGGGTTTTTGACAGGCCTAATCAGCTGGCTACATATGTTCCTGTTAAAACAAACTTGCTCGATGCTTCTGTGTACCCACAATGGGATCAATCACCTGGGTTTAGACGACACAGCAACCCATCGTGCGTACAACAACCCCTACTACAAGCCATGGGTTGTCAGGGTGTCTTCTTGCCCACAAACAAGCCACCCTGCAGGAAGTGGTCAGGGTTCACATGACCTGACAACTCACTGTGGCTAGATACCCATGATGGGTTGTTGTTGTGTCATGCGAACACAGTCACTGTGTTCATTTCTGAAAGTATTATTTACAAATCGACCAACCAAACAGTGTAGTAATCACTTTCATAAGGAACACTGTTCTGCTCAGTAATTATGTGTTGAATCCTGACTTAGTCATAGTTAGAGTAGTCCCAATGAAATAAATGGGTCTTAGGTTAATCATGACCAACTTAAGTCCCATCGATTTCAATGGGTCTTCTCAAAGTGTCCAACCTTATGAATCCTTCTTTCTGGAAAAGTCTGGGAACTTGGCTTTTAAGTAAGTAATCTTGCTTAGTGTATGTCATGCGTGGGTAACTTCAAGCAGTTCAGAAATGGCAATTTCCACACACACACCCCTCAGAGGCTGCACTCCTGCCGCCATTGAATTTGGTGGTGTGGCAGCAAAAAAAATAAAAAAATAGTATCAAACTACTACAGAGCCTTAGAAAGGCCAAAATTAACTAGAAAAAATGTTTTGAATTTCAGTGGCAATTTTTTTTATGGTACAGGGATGGGGGTGCCAGGGGGTGCAGGATGGGGGACATGTGCGGCCCATGGGCCATGTGTTGCCCACCTCTGGTTTATGTTTATAGAGAAATTAATTAATTTTAAAATTGCTACCTTGTCTCTGAGAGACAGATATCATTATGTAGAGCAAAAGACATACTGTACTGACTGCATGAATGAAGGCTTTGGAATATGGTCCAAGGTAGTATAAAGGCTCTAGTGGAAACCAATATATTTTAACTGTTATAGCAATCAATTAGAATGCATATTTGTTCAAGAAATACATGAATTAAGAATGGGAAACCAGATTGAAGTGAATGATTTAAATCATGATTTATATTAGGGGGGGGGGGAAATCCGCTTTTTTTCACAGGGAAGGTGGAAAGAAATTCTGAGAATTGTCAGGGGACCTGCTGGATTAACCACCAGCAAAGCAGTTCTGGCCTCCATTTTTTTTAATTAAATGTCCACTATCTCCCTGCCCCCACATTGCATCTGGAATTATGCTACACCCTGAAATAGTACAATCCACAGACAGTGCAAGGGAACATGGCAGCTTACAGGGCTGCCAGTTGGAGTGATGAATTTTTAAAAAAAAGATTGAAAAAACCCCTAAACTGAATACCTACTATCTCATTTATTTATTTAACCATATAGCTCCCTGTGGGAAGGGTCCGTCCATTCCATTCCTGCGAGGGGGGTTCCCACAGCAGGGGGAAGGGGCAGCCCTATAATACTGTCCCTCTGAATACTTCCCCCGGCTTCAAACTGTATTGACTGCAAAGCAATGTGCAGGTTTATTTATTTATCTAATTAATTATATTTATATCCCGCCTTCTTTTCTCCAAGCTTACATAATTCTCCTCCTCCTCTCCATTTTATCCTCACAACAACCTTGTGAGGTAGGTTAGGCTAAGAGTCAGTGACTGGCCCAAAGTCACCCAGTGAGTTTCATGATCGAGTGGGGACTAGAACCCAGATCTCCCGAGTTCCAGTCCAATACTTTAACCACTATGCCACACAGGCTTTCCTATGCCACACTGGCTCTCAATGGTTAACAATGCCTGCCACCTAGTGACTGAAGTTGATACCACAGGCTTCAACCATACAGACACATTAAAATCAATTAAAATTAATGAATGCATTTTAAAAAACAAAATAACCCCAGGGTTTACACCCCTAGGATCCCATTGGTATGCATGCCAAGTTTCAGTTATCTAGGTTTCATTAAGGATATTGGAGAAATCCGCAACAGATTCGAATGAGCTCGGATTTCTATGAATCTTGCCTGTGGATTCTGCAGCAGAGCAGCTTTTTCTAAGTTGTGTGGATTCTGCATACTTTTGGGTCAGTTTTTTGCTTTGACTTTGAGTGGGAATTTGCACAAGTGGACACTTGTGCAAGTACACACTTGTGCTAATGCACATTTGCAAACAGGAATGAAATTCTTGTACATCCCTAGCCGCCCCGAGTGTTGGGTTGGGACTCAGGAGATCCAGGTTCTAGTCCCCACTTGGACATGAAGCTCACTGGGTGACTTTGGGCCAGTCACAGACTCTCAGCTTAACCTACCCCACAGGGCTGTTGTTGTGAGGATAAAATGGACAGGAGGAGGACCATGTAAGCTGCCTTGAGTTCCTTGCAATAAGAAAAAAGGTGGGATATAAATGGAATAACAACAATGAGCAGACGATAGAACAAAAGATGCCTGACAATCTACGAAACACAGATGGAACGGATTTAACAAAATCCGTATATCCCTAGGTTTCATGGTCTTGTAGCTATGGCACTGGCAGACATATATCCTCTTTTATTATTAAAGATTTAAAATCACCTTGGTTTAAGTCAATCCAACTTAAAGCCACCGACTTCAAGGGCCTTAAGCTGCAAAACATTAGTACGTTTTTCAGGGTAAGGCCCTTGAATTCAGTGACTTCGCTTGGGAGGTTGATGTGGAGCAAGCAAAAGAAACTTCTCTGTTGACCAAGCAAAGGCAGATGACCAATCTCCTAGGATTTAGATCCCGACTAATGAGTCCAGAGGTTTCGCAGTTTCAGAGGCCAGTGGTGTATACCCTCTTCTACCTGAAGAGAACTTTGAGGCTTGAGCACACATAGTCCATGGTAGTTCACTCAACTAAGTCCCAGCCTCCCACCATGAAGTGTCTGATTCCAAGTACTTGATAAAAAGTCATCTTATAGCTACTTTGAATTAAATATTTCTATAGCTCAGGGACACTTGGTCTAGCCCGATCTAAAACTGTTCTTTTCAGTTTCCACAGAAAGTCAGTTTGCCTTAGAAAACTGAACCATACGGGGAACACTCTCCAACCTGCCTGTTTGCCTGCCTGCCTCAGAGACGAGGGCACCTTTACAGCCCAATCACATCACCTTAGTGCTCTTCAGTCTTGATTGACTAACCACTCAATAGTAGGTCAAATTCAAGTTTTTAGTCCTTGTCTTCAAAGGTGTCCCCCTAGGACTGGCCAGAGGTTTGCAAGGATTTGTCTCTCTCAATGCGAGGCTGACTCTTTGGAACAGCTATATGCCATTTACTAATGGAAATGTCAACCACAGGAGTCAAGTCTTGCATTTGCAGCAGACAGCGACTGGCACAGAAGTCCAGAACTTACTCCCCAAAGGCAGCAGGGTGACTGTAAATGAGTCTCACCTCCTTTACAGCATAATGTAAATCCTAACTCCTTTAAAGTTAGCCTTAGCAATGTAAGAATGCCCTTCAGTCCCAAGAACACATTTAATTTTGAAAGGTCAGAGAAAGAATTACCTGTAGCCTTCAAAACTCTGCTCAAATTTATTAGTAGTATCCATAATTCTGAACTGGCATGATATGTTTAGATAAAACTTGAACAGGGAATGGAGAGGGAGTTAAAAAAAATAAAGTACATTACATTTTTATTTGGTAATATTAGATCAAAGGTAGGTAATGTGGAGCCTATGGGCACCAGTGTACCCTTGGATACCTTTCTTGGCACCTTCCATCCCCAACCCCTCCTATTTCTTGTGGGGAGGGAATAACAAAATTTCTTACTGGCAGATGGGATTGTTTCAAAGCCAACTGAAGGACTCTAGCTACTCCTATCTTCTTTCCCCATTAATACCTCTGGCCCACACATGGGGCTCAGAGACATTCCTAGGAAATTAAGGTGGCAAGTGGCTGCATGCCCCCATTTTGTGCACCCATTTTGTGGTGGTGCCCAGGACAGTTTCTCAAATTGCCACATGTGTCCAAAAAGTTGTTTAGCCTTGTGTTAGATGAACTAATGATTGGACTTGCTAATGCCCATCCTTTCTTGTCAGTACAGATGGTCAGGCTGTGACATTTGCACCTTTGTAGGTCACTAGATGAGAGAGAGACATATAAGGATTAAAATAGAAACAACCAGATTCTGCCTCAGTTGGTCACTTTCTTCAGCAATGGCCACTCATTAATGGTGATGGAGGGAGGGAGGGAGGGAGGGAGGGGGAGAGAGAGAGAGCGAGAGAGCATGTGCCTCAACAAGAATGACCCCAGTGGGTTGTATCCAATAGTGTTCTGTTCACATAAAGCTCTTTGGATCCACTGGAGACTTCCATGAATGGATCTGTTCCAAATCCACTCTGGATGGTTGGGGCCCTTGGGGGACCCTGCAGGACAGCATGGAAGGGGGCACAGGAGCCATGGGGGTCAGGGAAAATTAATGAAATTGCCTCCTCCTTCAGTTCACAGAAGCTTACACTGGATCAAAGGTGCCTTCCATAAACTGAACAACACAATTGGATACAACACAACCTCATGTTTTAAAGGTATTTTAAAGACATAGTTGTATGCTGTCCTAGTATCCACAAGGATGAAGGGTGATCCACAAGGATGAAAAGTTTTACTTTTTTTTAAAGGTGCAAGCACCTTATATTTCAGCATTGTCCATGCAGCTGTAGACAATTATTCTTCATTTTTCTTTAAAATTATTTGCTTCAAAATAAGACTTAGGGAAATAAATTTAGAAAATTAAATTTGGGAACAATTAAAAAAAAATCCACAGCAAAATGTTGATTTTTTTGAAATTTATTTATTCCATGACATTTAAAAAGCCCACCTTCCCAGAAGCTGGCGTATAGAGGCGATTCATTCAATCCATTACAAGTCTGTTTTCACAGCTGAGCAGAATAATTTTAATGAAACGGAGCTGGCAAAGAATGTATTCTCACTCGGAACAAGGACAAGCCATAGATCTGTTTTCGCCTCAGAGGCAAGCATACATTAACTTGGGGGGCTGGGAACAGAATTGTGAATGCACTTTCCGATCCCGTTTTCCTTCCTCTTGAGACTCAGGCTCATTTGGAAGGCCAATGCTTAGCAGACTCCAGAAGAAAAACTGCAGCAGCTGCTGTCAAGTGACAAATTTCCATTTGCCTTGAAAGAAATCAATTAAACAAACACATTAAAATAAAATTTAAGTGTGTCACTCTTTGCAGACTATGATATATAGGTTTTAAACATACTTTCAGGAAATGGGGGAGGGGGACCCCTCCAAGCATGATGGCATCTCAGGGAAAGTGATTCCAAAACTTGAAAGCTGATTAACTACTTTTTGGTTGGCTTTGATAGAAATCATTTGTCTATCCACACCATGATGGCTTTCACTAATATTACTGGGAAAGGAGACATTTTCTAGTACAACTGACACCCAGTGTCTAGCAGAATAGCATTTTTTATACATTTGTGTCTCTGGGAAGGGAAAGGTTAGTGTCTGATGTCTGATTTATTCAAGTTAATTCAAAAATTTTGAAAAGTATTGCCAATGAGATTTAGTTAACTAGCTGGGGGGGGGGGGGATAAAGAGCTAGAACATCTTACCATCTTTCCTAGTCAAATTTAAATTCCATAAGAATTTTTTTTAAAAAGTTATTGAGAATTAGAGTGTTTCAAAACAAACTAACCAAAAAAACAACCCTTGACTGTACTTCTTTTTCAAACGGAACTATGCTTAAAGATTTGGGGCATGTATGTCATATACCTCAGTTTGAGGATGTCTGGCATCCCACTCAGCCCCTCTTAGGTGTGGCATGAGTGTTTTTTTCTCCCATGGACCATTGTTTTGTATCTGTGCTCTTATAAAAGCATGGGCAGTACAACCCGATGTGTGTTGACTCAGAAGTATTACTTTCTGTGATCAATGGGGCTTAGTGCCTGGTAAGTGTGTTTAGAGTTGCAGTTTGAATAATATTTTTGTGTATAATTCCATATGTAGATCACCCTTGCTGAATCAGAGCAATGGCCTGTGATACCTGTTATAAACTATGGGAAGTATCCAACAGTATCTGGCTGCTAGCACTACTTATGTTGCACTAGTAGAAACCAACACTTGGAAACCCATTTGCACTAGCAAGCCCTATTAATGTTGCACAAGTCTTGGTTTCCACTAACACAACTAAGTGGTGCTAGTAGCCAGACACCATTGGATCCTTCCCTCTGTTAGAATATGGAAGGCTCATGCATGTAAAATATGGCTCGTGCCTGCTCTTAAAATAGGAAATAATAGGAAGAACATCATTTCTGGAGTGACATTGGTGAATTGCAGACATTATTAGGGAAGCAAATTCCATTTAATGTAATTTGTGTGTGTGTGTGTGTGTGTGTGTGTGTATGAATGTATGTGACATACCATTAATCATTCATTCACTCATTACATTTTTAAACCATCCAATAACCAAAGCTCTCTAGGCAGTTGACAACATGATATAACATAATTTAAAACTTTTAACATTCAACCATTTAAAACAGGTTAAAAAAAACCTAACAATAAAACTACGAGGACCTGATAAAAAACTAAAACAGCCCATCATATTCTGTCAAATGTCTGGGAGTAGAGGAAAGTCTTAACCTGGCACCCAAACAATGACAATATTGGCACCAGACGAACCTCACTGGGGAGAGCATTCCTCAGGAGGGGGCCACTACTGAGAAGGCCATTAGGTATTTTTGTGGGAAGAAAGAGTTAGTGGTTGTGCAAAGCCAAGGAAAGTGGAAAAGGTAATACAGTCTATGACACAGTTCACATGTTGCAGTGGCAAATCATGGGTTATTTAAACCACAATTTATGGGGACAGGTGCTGCCTGCGAAGTGCTTCCATTTACTCTAACAACCTCCAATCACCCTGATCGGAGCTTGTCAGCGTGGTGTGGCTCATGCTGGCTCAGCTTGTCTGAGTGTGGAAAACTAAGCAGGGTCAGGCCTGGTTGTTACTTGGATGGGAGACCCCTCCTCTAGTTTCCTGCATTGAGCAGGGGGTTGGACTCGATGGTCTTGTAGGCCCCTTCCATCTCTATAATCTATGAATATATGTGTGAACCCAGACCAACAGATTGTTAGGGGCTAAATAACCCAGTTGTTGTTGGGTTAACCACTAGTGTTTCACCCCTAAACAAACTATCAGACCAGGTTCACACATCACATTGACAATCTCCAATCGGTTTGATTGGAGGTCATTTATAGTAAATGGAAGTGGCTTTCACACAGTGCATGTCCCAGCAAATCATGGGTTAATTAATCCAGGATTTGCCACTCTGATGTATGAACTGGCCCTATATGTGGAGCTGTGTATGTGTGAACAAGCAGATAAGAAAGAAAGAAGAAAGAAAGAAAGAAAGAAATCCTTAATAAAGGACGAGGGTGGGTCATTGCATAGATGAAGAACATTAAAAGTACAATATGTATAGATAGAAAAAAATCCTACAATTCCCAGCTTGCCCCAGCAAGCATGGCTGGCTGGAGGGATGCTGAGAGTTGTAGTACTTTTCTCTCTCTAAACTAGCATAGGATTGCACCCTAATTGTGTCAAAGGTAACACAATTAGGTAACACAATTACAAGATGGTAATGCAAGTACCTGTTTTATGAAGTACTAATTTTAGTGGTAAAATAACTAAAGTGGAATACTAACTAGGACAGCATATGAAGCTTACAAGCTATTCACAGGCAAATCTGCTGGTGCAGACATAAAAAATCTTGGGTTATTTTGTGGTGCTGTCCAATGCAGATAAAAAACCATATAATTTGGAGGCCACAAAATTAAGCTTTTATCTTAAAAACTTGATGTCTTTGATTACATAGTGCTACTGCAGGCTGCCTCATGGTGTAATGAGACAAAATAAAATCATCCATTCAAGAAACATAAACCTTTGTAAAGGTTCAGTGTTGTATTTTCAAACTGAAATTAAGAGGGAGGGGAAAGAATTCTCATAGCTTGTTTAGAACCCAAAACGCTTATCCCCCCCCACTCTCACGGCAAATTAATACTGCTTACTTTTAGAAAAAAAAGGGTGGGCTATGTACAGCCAACTGTGCTCTATAGGTTTTACAGATGTTCCATTTAATGTACAAGAGCCCCTCAACCTTGGTCCTAATTTACCATTGGCCCAGACAGAATAGCAGATCACTTAAGTGCTTCAGTGATGGGTGACAATGTTAAGTGGCACTCTTTTGCTCATTTACTCATTTTCTGGCCTGATCTCATAACAAAACACCAATGGTTTTTCTTTGGACCTCAAAAAATGTGTGAAATCCTTTGGCCTCTCTACAAAAGATTCTTTCAATTACCATATTTCACTTAGGCTTCTTCTGTACATTTCCTGGATAGACAGTGTGACTAAGGAAATCTGCAGGCAATCTTTCTGTGCTGTGGAAAAATGCCATCTGTCATTAAACAGGCTGTCTTTGGACAGTGCACAGTGTCCAAATCATCAGTGTGCAAAGATGAAAAGAGCCAAGATCTCCGTATCTTATCTTTGAAGAATTATTGACTCAGAAGCACCATATGCGCTGGCTGTCAATGGCAAGCGTGGTCAAGATTATCATTAAGCATGCCACACACCCAACACTAATTCCAGTGTCATGAATTCATTTTCAAGGCAGTTCTGTTTTTGGCACAACTTCAAAGCTAATATTCAAAGTCAGGAAGCTTAAAAAATGTGCAAGCATATTTAGATTCTTTAAATGGGCTGGCTTAGTAGATTTGTGGGCATTTGAATCTTTGTAAACCACTGCAGACTTTCAAAAGTTAATCTTTTCCATTAAAGTTTTTCAATAACATGACATTGGATTCATTTCAAAGTATTTTCAGTTTGCATATCAATCTAAGTTCCTTCATCTTCAAGGGTATTGGAGTGTTTATTAGGAGTTCTTCAGATGTTATGCATTTCCTACACAGAAAGCACTTATGTGCAGGAAAATATCAAAACACCATGTCAATTCAGGATGGTGAAATACAAAGCAGACTGTGAGGAACTCTGGAAGGATCTCTCCAAACTGAGTGAATGGAAAATGAAATGGCAAATGATTTGCAATGTAATTAAGTTCAAGGAGATGCACATTTGGATATACTCTGTGTGTATATCTTCCATTCTTTGGTAGATATGTGCAAATAAATAGACATATCTCTTTATGCTTAGAAAGGCTTACTGCTGAGTAAGGCTGCACAGGATTGCAGCATGACCACTGAATTACCTCAGTGGCCCATGAACGATCTAAATGGAGGTTGGCCTTTCACAAAGGTTCCATGGACTTTGAAGAAGCCCGAGTGCAAGGTGAAAGGGAGAAACGTGCTAAGCGAAAAGCGCGTCAAATGAATCCTTTACAGGACCATCTTCTATCTGATAACCTGTGTCCTCACTGTGGGAAGCTGTGTGGATCTAGAATTGGCCTCCACAGTCACTTACAGACCCATCGCTAGAGTCTACACAATCTTCTTTAGAATTTCCTCCTTTTATCCCGGAAGACAATCTTACTCGGTCACGAGTGATCGCCTGATGATGATGAGAATTCTGACAGGAGAACTGCACTGGGAGTGCTTGACGTATGTGAAAAGAAGATCCCATTGAAGTGTATGGACTGGGCCACTTAACAACTAATGAAACAACAACAACCTGAGTTAATTGCAATGAAATGTAGCCTACTGGCTATTTACAAAATCAAATTTATCGAAGCATTCCCAGTTCTCTAACTTCTCTCTCTTAACCTCTAGAACTTGTCAAAACAAGTCTTAATTTTTGCAATGAGAAAACTCCCATGACAGTATAATTATCATGATCATTTCTTTAAAATACCAAAGACGGAAACTAGCAAGTCAAAAGGTACAGTTTTCTGCCTCTTGCTAGGCACATGTTCTTATTTTACCAACTCCCTGTCAGAACACTGCAGAATTCTACTAGGCATATTCAAGTATAAACAAGTAACTATAAGATACTCATACATATAAACAAGTAACTATCAGCAGGGGACAAAAATAGACACACAGAGAATCCAATCATCAACTCCTTCGAAATCTTTTATTATCACATTTTTATCCCATGTTTCTTCCTCCGGGAAAGTTCTCAAGGTGCTTAAAGTATTCTCCTCCTCTTCCTATTTATCATAGTAATATATAGGAACATAGGAAGCTGCTTTATATGGAGTCAGACTATTGGTCAATGTAGCTCAGTACTGTCGATACTGACTGGCAGCGGCTATCCAGGGTTTCAGGAAGGATTTTTTTCTAGCCTTACCTGGAGATGCTGGGGATTGAACCTGTGAGACCTTCTGCATGCAAAGCAGGTGCTTTACTACAGAACCACAACCCCTCCTCTAAAAATACACCTTAACAATAATCCAGCGGTATAGGAGAGGGTGCGAGAACGTGGCAAGTTACCCAGTGAGTTTCAAAACTGCAGGGATGTGAACTCTGTCTGGTTTCACTGTTCCAAGTCCAGCACTCTACCCATTACATCACTCTCTCTTTCTCTCTCTTGATGGACTGTTTGTCATTTCCCAAACTGATTATGAAACATTTTTGTACAGAAGGCTTCTTCTCCAATCCTTTCCAGTCCTTCTGTCATCCTCTTTCTGCTCATTTCATTGTCTACTTTGTCCCTCTTTACTTACTTCTTCCCAAAGGCAGACTTTCAATTATGGCACGCTAAGCACTTGCCTCCCTCCTTGCTTCTCCAGAAGCACACCTTATGCGCCTGCCTTCCCCGTGTTCCGCCAGCAGCCCCTTCACTAAAGCAGAACGTCAGCATGCGGCCCTGGCCCCTGAATGCCTTTTCCCACCACACAGAAAAGAAGAGCAGGGATTGGAACAACCATGCTACACTTCTGCCTTCAGAAAGGCAGTGTGAAGCTGCAATCCACAGCTTCCTTTTCCCTCCCTATCTGAGGTATGGAAATGAAGATTGCATTTCTGCTTTCGGAAAGCAAGTGTGAGGCCCCAATCCCTCTGCTTCTGCACCTTGTGCATTCCATGCCCCCTGTTCTCTGAAAGGCCACATTCCCCAGCTAAAGCAATAGCAATGCACTACATGGCATTCCCCTCCCTCTGCAAACCCTGGAGTACTGGCAGCATTCTAGCATGATGAGACTTCCTCATCCACTTCCCCCCCCCCGCCCCGCAGCCTCCAGCGTGCCTCCAGATCTGCTCTGGAGGGTCTGCCAATTCTCCGAATAATATTTGGGGGTGCACAGGGGGCTGTAGGGGCGAAGGGGAAATCTGTTCCACCAGCAGTTCCCTTCCACTGGCGGAATGACACCATTGAATACAACCCACAGGCTCCAATGAGACAGGAAAACCCTCATAATGTTGGAACCACTGCTCAGAACTTCACCAAACCAATGAAGGATTCCTTTTCTTGACAAGCCTGAATCAGGTGCATCAGTATTTTTCACCACGAATCAAAATAAATATATGAGATGCCTATTGGAAAATAGGAGTAAAAAGGCTAAATGTGTGGATTTTATTTTAACTTGCTATATCAGTGGTAATCAATATCAAAATACCGGTAGTTTGAAATTTGGCACAATCATAGACCACATCAATTAGATCATGGATGCCATGTTTCACTTTGTTACCTCAACTGGTGTCATTTTTATAAGCAATAGAATTTTGAGGCCTATAATACCTGAACCTTTGTTTTGCAACTCACCTTAACTAAAGGATCACCCCCATGTTCCTTTATCTAAAAAGCTTCTACCGCACTTTTCAACTCATTAGAGTTTCTGGCTTACAATTTGATTATAAACAGTGATTTTGAATCATGATTAAAAGAATCATGATGAAACAGAGTAGTACCGGTACATCATTTTTAGTGAATAATAGCAGCTATTTCCAAATTAAAAGATTTAAAAGGTCTCCATCTGGCAGCTAGGGCTAATCAGATTTGGTGCCATGGTTGAAAGGCCCTCTCCCTGGTGTCACCAATCTTATTTCTAATGGCAAGAGCACCAAGAGGAAGGCCTCAGATGATGAATGAAACCATCAAGCAGGTTAATGTGGGAACAGGTGGTCCGAGATGCCCAGTTTCCAAGATAAATCAGACTTCCTATATTCCTGGTCCCCAAGTCCAGACAGGCTAAGTTTATACAAATATTATACAAATTATTCTAAATATGCAAATCAGTTGTGGTTTGGGATGGGTTATGCAACTTCCCTTGCTGATTTCCCTTTCCAAATCACCCTTCTCCAAGATGCTTTATAGAAAGGAAACAGAGGTTGGGTTTTCTTGGATACTTTTGCATGTAATGTGCATTTGAACCTTCTTAAGCTGGCTACAATGTAAAACAATTAGATTGCAATTGTATACTGATTTACCAAGAAGTAAGCCACATTGAACTGAGTATATAAGCATAAGGTTGTAATATTTTATATTGTAAGATGTCTAAGGCTATGTTCTATGGACATTTTCCTGGGATAGTTACTTTTGGGTAACTGTGTGTGTAGAGGATTGCAGTTAGTCTTCTTAAGACACTCTCAGCAACCTAGGGATGGGATATAATTTTGTTTTAGTTCAGTATTGAAAAGAATTTACGAACATTTGCAAAGTTCATATGCAGGACAAAAAGAACTTGAGATTTTAAAAAAATTAAAAATTGAACTGACAGAGTCATCCGTCCAGGTCCAGGGCTTTGAGTACTTTGCTCTGGGTTTGAATCTCTGTATATTAAATGAAGTTAATGCTGAATTAGGGTTCCCAGCTCTTCTTTTTCTCCTTATCGTTAACAGCTATATGGCTGGCAGGTACATCGTGGTCATCTCCATGCTGGGAATAGCTAGCTATACCTATTGAATTGGCTGGTGCAGATGGGCGAGAAATTAATTTCAGCTCATTTTTTAAATAAGAATTTACCAAAATTTTGAAAGTTCATATTCAGTAGACAAATAACTTGAGATTTAAGAAATTCAGCTGTGGGAGGAGGCAAAACTGATGGATTTGCCTATTCCTACAACTCACTTGAAAGAGGAAAATAAATCCAAATAAAGTATAGTGGTAGACTTTATTTGGATTGGCAGAATAATAGGCAGTGCATGCGTGCGTGTGGTGTGTGTGTGTGTGTGTGTGTGTATGCTCATGAAAGAAGGCTTGAATTAGAAAGACCTACACTAAGCAGCTGCACTAAAATTTTGGACTTCTCAGTTGTTTTCTCTTGACAGCAATCACTGGAAGCAATCAACTAGGGAAGACCCAAAAAATTAAAATTAAAAATAAACCAGGGAGTTCCTTCTGCAGACAACTGGTATGTCACTCTACAATTTGTTTAAAAAAAATCTCTACAATTAAAAAAAAAATCTTTTAAATTTTCAGTTTTTAAATCTCTCCTAAAAACCAATCATACTTGCAATTTCACTCATTGGTTAAAAACTGAAAGGCCAGTCAGACAGCTTTCTAACAAAACAATTAAGCAGAATACTGACTGCACATTTTGCCTTTCGTGTTGGGTTCTACATGCATTAGAGACTTGACTTTCATTTTAAAATGAAAGCTGAGAATCCAGGCCAGCTAATGGTACAAGAAGGCACCAGGTGGCATGGCTAGAATCTGCGTAAAACCCAGATAATTGGGCAATATGACAACACTGATTGAAGGTCAAAATCACAACTCTGAATTGTGCTTAGAAACAGACAGGAATCCAGTGAAGTTCCCAGGTCATGGTCTGAAGGCACATGAGGCAGCCACCATACTGAAGCTAAGCAGGTCTGGGTTCTGGACTGGTCAGTGCTTGGAGAGGAGACCACCTGGGAACCACATGATGTAGCCACCTTGAGTTCCATGATGGAAGAAAGGGGGGATATAAATGTAATAAATAAATGAAAATAAAATAAGTTGCTTTAGGATGGGCAAGATATATTCTGTCTAACCGATCCCAGTCAACAGTCTAAGAGGTATATTTTGGATCAGCTGAAATTTCTGGGCAGTCTTCAAATGCAGCCTCATGTACAATGCATGACAGCAGTCTATCCCATACATATAGGTTAGCAGAACATGGATAATGGTGGTTAGGCTAACAGGCTACCTCGATGGTGCGCAAGAGCAGTTAATGTGGAGTTGCCTACCATTTAAGCTATGCTGTCATGCTCAGACTTTCAGGGAGGTTAAAGAGTGGTTTAAGTTGGATTTTTCCCTCATCTTGTCAGTGGATTCCTAAGGGTGAACTCCTAGGGGTTGTGAGTGATCCAATTATAGGGATTGTGAGTACAGAACCAGGAAGTGGCACAGTGTTTGTTCCAGATTAATTAATGTGGATCCAAGGCAGTTCCACTATAACAAATGCTCATCTTCACCTCTGAAAGTATTTTTATTCTCAAGAACTGCCAATGAAATAAATTACATGGCATGTTCATTTACATAATTTATAGTCAAAATAAATAAACCATTCCTTCGGAAATATCCCAATCACAGGCAAATCCTTGGAGAATATAGCAAAAGTAAATGAGAACTTTTTTGTGTTTTTATACAAATGCAGTACTTCTATGAATATGTCACTTTTTAGCTTACCAAGAGAAATAGCTTACATGATCTATGATTTCGGCACTATGAAAGTTTACTCATCTCAATTTGTATCCAACCTCTTGATTTGTACTCTATGCTATGTGGGTTGTTTTTTTAAAAAAATATTACAGTATTATTAGAATTCTCTGCTTGAATGGAAGCTTTTGCTTTCTATTGTTGATAAAGCACACTGTGTACACACACACACTACACACACACCAGCAGCAGATGGAAATGAATGGTGAGTGAAGGATTCTCCCTGAGATTGCATTCTATGAGAAGAGAGGTGATGTAAGGACAATCCATTTAATGCCACTTGCAGCATTAAGACATATCACACCATGGTGAAGCAGAGGAGCTATTTGTTGTGTCCACTATCAGAAAAGTGTTTTAAATATCAATGACAGAAGTTGATGAAGAAACAACCAGCAACAATGGTGGTTTACAATGCCGTGGCATAGTTCTTGGTTTAAGAAATCAGAAGGTGGCAAAAAGCAGTAGAGTTTACTTCTGCAGAATGACTTCTGAGAAACTAAATGGAACATATATGTGGATGGCTGTAGTGATGCATAGTTCTCACTACATCTTAGATTAGGGGAGCGGAAGTACTCCCCAAATACCAAAATTCTTCAGGTAAGATCTATTTGCTTGGTAAGGTTGGGAGTTTAGAATTGTGTATGTTTGAAGAGTGACCTCCTTGGCTTGAAGAGCCTTCTACCATCATCAGGGATAGCTTAGCCACTGTGATCCATGCATTGGTAACCTTGTGACTGACTACTTTAATGCACACTATGCTATCCTTGAGACTGGTTCAGAAGCAGCTAGTTCCTGTTGAGTGGAATGCCTTGTCATGCACATATAATGCCTGTGCTGAAAGAGCTGCTGATTTGCTACTGAGCCAGGTTCAAGGTATTTTAATTGACATATAAAGCCCTAAACAACTTACAACCGGATCATATAGACCAGTGTTCTCCAACCTTGGGTCCCCAGATGTTTTTGGCCTACAACTCCCAGCATGCCCCAGCCAGCATAGTGGGAGTTGTAGGCCAAAAACATCTGGGGACCCAAGGTTGGAGAACACTGATATAGACTGTTAGACCACTATGATCTTCAGGGGTGGCTTTGCCACATCTTACAGAGCTCCATCAGGCATATGAACAGGCAGATCTGTCAGTTTCGCTTTCTTCCACATTCAGATTTTTTAAATATCAAGTTCTTTCTCTCCTGGATAGGAGCAACTTTGTGAATTTTGGTAGATTGGTATAAAAAATGAACTGAAATAAAATGAAAATCTGACCCATCCCTATAAGATGGCAACATGACAATGGGCCTTCTCTGTGGTGGCACCCACCCTTTGGAATGACCTTCCCTGTGCAATACATCAGGTACCAACAATAATCTGTTTTAGATGTTTATTTTTTAAAAAGCTGATCAGTTTACCCAGGCATTTCCTTGCCATTAACAGTTTTAAGCCTTGTCTTATGGAGCCTTGTAATTTGAAATATTGTTGCGTTTTATACTGTTTTATTGTTTTATAATTTATGTGGTATATAAATATTTTCAATAAATAATAAATAAAAATAATAACCGGATATGCATATTTATTTGGAATCTGCTGTTGGCTGACTTAGGCCTTTGGAATATGGCAGAATTATATATACTTACATAAATAGCCAGAAAAGCTTTGGAAGTTACGTTTCATATGTATAACACAACATTTTAAAGGATTTTAATTATCATACTGCCCATCAGTCATGGCACTGTGCATTTTCTTTCTGAGTCCACATGACAAACAGTCTTTATTTTGAAATGAATGACCTAGTAGAGACATTTGAATTGGAAGGATAGCAAATGTGCAAGGACAGAAAGTCTGTAATCTTTGATACTCTGTACCAGGGATGAAGGCCTGATTGATCTTAAAACTGGGATTGCAGTCTAGAAATGCCTCCCCAAAAGGGGGGGGGGAAGACATTTTATTTCCCAGATGGAGACATTTCTGTTAGGAAACTATATAAAAAGCACAGTATGACAAACAGTTTTTGAGTTCTATTGCTCATAGACATCAATGCTTCTCTGTCATGATGACCCTACTTCCTGAGCTCACATGGGAGACTGCTTCCTCAGCCATCCACTATCATGTGCTTGGCCTTATGCCTGCTGATCTCTTTGCCCAAGACCTCTTTCAGCCACACACACACCTTCTTCCCTGTGGCCTAGCAATGCCTTTTTTCTCTATAGCATCTCCTCCTCCTCCTCTTTGCTTTATATAGTTTAATCAACTAACAGAAGCATAACGTTCCTTTTTCACTGGCTGTTTCAGCAAAAGGTTGCTCCCTAAAGAAGTGCTGCTCTACGGATGCATGGCAAGACTTGCTGTTGTATTCTAGTAGTTACACTTAATTCCTTTGTGTTTGTTTGGAATTTATCTCTTTAGATTTTTCTGTAGCCTAGCACTTCGAAGTTTATTTATTTAAAATTATTTTTAGGCCACCTTTAAGGGTGGAATAACTTGATTTCCGAAGATATTCAGGGAAACAGGGGAGGGCAGAATGATAGGAAAAGGGAAAGGGCAGTAGCTGTTGGAAAGAAAGAAAGAAAGAAAGGATGTTTTGAGTGTTTAAAATCCTACTTTGTCATCTTTGCCAGGAACAAGCTGCAAAAGTTGCCTAATTCCCTGTTCCAGATGTAGATTTATTAATTACTATAATTTTCTCCTAAGCCTTTATGCTAACGTATCTCTATGCAATGTCAGTATAACACTATTGCTTTTGATATTGGTCTGGTGAAGGTAGCCTGCAATTCATGTCTCTTTTTCTGCAGCTCATACTGTTGCCATCGAAGACATAAATCTCCTAGCAGCAGCTCCTCTTGGCCTTCTGTATAAAGGAACATAAGATATGTTCTTATTTTAGGGTCATTGGTATAGTTAAAATTTTATTTATTTATTTACATTTATTAATCGCCCATCTGGCCGGCAACCGGCCACCCTGGGCAATGTACATAGGATAAAAACAAGATAAAATACATTTGAAACAGTATAAATTTTTTAAAAAATCTTAACCCACCCCATATTCCCGCCTGAACAACCAGGTTTTTAATGAGCGGCGGAAGCCAATGTGAGCTACATGGACAGTATTTCTTACATCAGAAAGCTGCTTCTATTTGGCCAGCTCTATCATTTCTTGCTGTCATACCAGGTTGAGGACTGACAAAATGGAGGAACTGTTCTTTTCCCTCTTTGTTTACATGAGCAAACTATACACATGTCTGGATTTCTGTTTGTTACAAGCATCTCAAATTCAGGATTTCCTTGCAGCTACAGGGACTCCAATGTGTTTGTGGAGATTCCCCATTTGTGTGGGCTTCACTTTAATGGATTATAGGGTTCATGCTGCAACAGCATTCTTCGTCAAAATCAGTGGGGAAGCTGTTTGCACCGTGCTCCATTTGCACACTGGAGCGCATATGGAACTTTGGATCATAGGGCATTCAGCTGTTTCAAGGATGTATCTGAAAAGAAGCCTTAGGATGCAATCCTGCAGCAGGCATGACCCACGTCTGAAGAGAAACAGCTGCTGAAATACCACAATGGAGCAAGCTGTCTGGGAAGCATCGGAAGCTATGTGGTTAGCCCTTGAAACATGGGCCACTGCTATCCACTGCTCTTCTTCACAGCAACCATGTAAGAAGGTGTGGAAAGTGCTGAAGGGTAGCCCATGGGGAATTAAATTAGTGATGTGGTGCAGTATCCAACAGTGGTCAATGGCTCTCTGGTCAAAATCAATAAAGTGAAACTAAAAACGGAATACCAAATGCTCACTTCTCTAAATGCTTAGAGAAGATATGCAGCAGAAGTTATTAAAACATTTTCACATCTACAAGGTTAAGTGACAAGGTTACGCATCTAATTTCTGCATTGCTTTTATATCTGGGGAAGTTTTAGAGTTTCTTAATGATAGGATTAAATATGGTTTCCAGCTACAAACATTTACTTGTCGCTCCCTATAGGTCCGGCTCTATATTTTACACCTTATCGCACAAATAGAGAGGAAATATCTTTCTAGGTCTTTGTGAGTCTCTTCAAACTCACCCACTTTGGGGAAATCATATTTTCTCGCAGGAAATGAGGCATGACCAATCACACAAAACGTGAGAAAATCCCTTGATAGGTGACCTTTGCCACATGTAAAAGAAGCTGTTCAGTGGCTGAGGTTTCATGGATTTGCAGGCATGGAAATCTGATTTTCTGGCCACCAATGCTGTTCAGTAAATAAATAATCCATCATTGTGTCAAACAGTAGAAACATGGAGATGCTGCCATTGCTGGCTGAATAGAGGCATTTAGTTTGTCACTTCAGCAGGTAGTTCACATGTCTGCTCTGACTGTTGCAATAATATATTTTCCCTCCAAACTACTTGAATTGTAATGGCATTCATTTGCAATAGGAAAGGGGTAATAAAAAGCCGAAACAAGGATAAACATAAACACACACACACAGAGGTATTCCTAAAGATGCATGTGAAGTAATGCCTGTATGTAACTATTGTTCTGTGATATTTACTTTGTGTGGCCTCTGTGAAGCTACATTTTATATGAGTAGACCTTGTTTTGTTATGGTCAAAGGCCTGTGAAGTAGTTGCTTAGTGACATTCTGAAAGTGAAGAGAGAGGGTTAGTCTGTGGAGAGAGAGGGAGAAGGTCCTCCGGTTGGTGTGTGGGTTTTTTGAGAAGGATTAAGAGAAAGCTGAGGAGAAAGGGGATAGCTATTCTGTCTCTGTGGGATAACCTTAGGTGGCTGATGAAGATCAGGAGTAGGGAGCAGGTGACTGTGTTATGCCAGGAGGCTGCCCTAAGCTCTTGCCAGAAGAACATTATAGCCTAGGCAGGCAGTAAAAATCCAGATAAACGATCTAAGCAGCCAGTAGTACAATGGGAGGAACTTGGGTGTCAGGGGAAGGCTGCACCCTGAAGTTGGAGCTGTTTGTAAGGGTATTTGGCTGGGGTGAAGGTTTGGCCTGAGGTAAATTTGGCCTGAGGAAAATAAGACCTTAAAGGCTTGTAACAGCAACAAGGTTTCTTGAGTCCTAACAATTGGTCACTAAGCAGTATTTTGAAAAAACCGCAAATACATATTAGTAATCCCTCATGTACAAAATATTCCTGTAATAAATTACTTGTTTAATTGTTCAGCTTGTCTCTAGTCTTGGTGCCTATCATCTCACACCTAAACCTCTTATACCAGCTACTAGGAGGTTTTAAAGTATTCTACGAGGATTGGTAGAGGTGAGAAATGGTCAGCTTGTGGACCTCTGCGTTACAGTGGCAGAGTGTTCCTTAGGCCCAGAAATATAAGCATTTGCTATAAATAAGAAACCCCATAGGTGGGACTGCTCAGTGAAGGAGCAGTTTCCCCATAAGGAGTGGCAGTAGTGTGGAGAAGAAATCCCCCATAATACACATTTAGTTGTGTGCACATTGGTGACATGAAAAGAAACTCAAAAGGTGATTGTTCTATAGAATTAATTTAGAATGTATTATATTTAGGTCATTGCAAAGGGACTGTAATAAGGATACATATTTCTGCAGTACATATTTCTGCAGTACATATTGCATAACTATAGGTTTTACTGGAACCTGAAACCTACCCATACTTATTAAGAAGTACACCACATTGATTTAAGAAGAGTCCTGCTGGTTCAAGCAAAATGCCCATCTAATACAGAGTCCTGTCTCTAATCTAGGGATGCTCAAAAATTTCTTTTCCCCCCTGCATTTTGAAGTGAACTGATCTGGTTCACACTTCCTCGTCAAATACTTAGATTGGAACAGTTATCCTTCAGGTTTTGCATTTTGTGATAATGCTCTCAGTTCAGAGAATGTACCAAAATGCATATAAAACTGTGTATTTAAATGTGTACAAATGTGTAAAAAAGCTGCATATTTCAGGATAATATGCAGGCAAAAGTGCATGTTTTGTGAAAAATATATTCCAAAAGAATGTGAATTTTTGTTCATTTTTTTAAACAAAACAAAACAAAACAAAAAATAATAATCACAGATTGATGTGGAAATGGGATGAAGCGGAATTGTGAATGAACACATGTGAACTGATATAGACCATAAATAGACTGAATAATCCACCCCTACCAAGGACCAATCAGATGCTTCTGGAGAGTTTGGGAGCAGGACATGAAGGCAACAGTCTTCCCCCATAGCCCTAGACAGGCATTTGCCTGCTAGTGTGTAACAGCACCTCTGTCAGTGCGTTCAACATGCAAAGGTCTAACTGACAGCCAGGCACGTGGAGACATTGGGGGTGGGGCTTATGTTTGCACCCACGTGCCCCTCCACACTTTTGTTCTACATGCCACCAGGTAAATGCCTGCATAAGGTTTATTTGACTCAAGCATCTAGGATTCAAATATATGCTATCTCTGAACATTTGATTTGGGTCATCACCTAATTCTGATAAAGTATTATCAGGATCATACTATAGGCTTTGTTCCAACTTTTTCAGATGTGGAAAAAGTTCAACTTAGATCAACAGAACATGCTCACATTATGAGGGAAGAGAGCCAAAGGGCCTGCAAATCCCTGAAAACACACATACAGTTTCCCATTCCTACTTATGAAAAATAGAACTTTGCATATTTACCACTGCACTTCTCAGGCATACTTCACACAGTATCCTGCCAGCTACTGTGGCATTTATCCTGCAGCTTGGAATCCAAAGTCAACACCGCTCTGTGTATATGTGATGTGGCATCCACCTGGCTTGGGGTCATTCAGACCTAATTTCAGGGGGATTTTCCTGGCATGATTAAAAACTGACTGCCAATAAGGGCCATTTCACACAATTATCTAACCAAGCCCACGTGCTTTGAGTATCCAGCAGTTAACCAACTCACCTCATGACAGTGAAATAAGTAGGATGAGGCTGACTAGTCCTTTGACACACATAATTGTTGGTAGGAATTGTTTCTGAAAGGACACTAGGTTTTCCATAAGCTAGTTTCAGCTCTCTGTTTCTTTGATGATATATATATTTTTTGGGCACTCTTCTTTGTGTTTTTATGTACGCCTTCCTAAATAACACTATATTGGCTGTAATGTTGTTTTCATTTTTATCCCCTTTTGTGAGAATGCTATTTTGAAAGGCATCATTTGTCTTCACAAAGAAATGTTTCAAAAAGGAATGCTTTACTCCTACAAGCAGAAATCTAGGCTACCCTCTCAGAAAAATGAAATCTCTCAATCCTGTATACATTAGTAAAATGTTGATATTTGGTTCTGAAAAAAGAACAAGTAGTTAATCAAAGATAAAGTACTACTATACTATTGTTTGATATTTAACATTTAATTAGCACTACCAGTGTGGCAGGCATCATAGATAGCATAGAAGCCATACTCATATTAGATGACTGGGACAGGGAAAATGTCAGATATCATGCTGGAAAGGATAGTTTAGATAACAATAAAGGGACCAATTGGGAAAAGCAGTTTCCAGAAATTCTTTGCTAAAGAAGCCAACCTTCATGAGGAGGACGAGATAGAGAGAAACCGGTGAGACTTCCATGTAAACGGGAATAGGACTATAAAATGCACTGAAGCCAAGATTCTGAGATTTTAAACTGATTTATTCATTACTTGACGTAAATAAGTTGAATGGATCTTCCACACATGTTTAAGCTGTGTGTGTGTGTGTGACATTAGTTTAATTGTTACCAGTAGGAACAGTTTGGGCTAGCAATCTGTCTCCATAATACCTATGTGGAGTAAAGGGTCCTGATGGACATAACAGCATCATAAAGAACCACTGATCATTGGGCAGCTCTCAGTTAATTGTAAAGTGCTATTCAACAGCCAGTGTGTGAGAGGTAAATGGCAGGCTGTAATGGTTGGTAGAAAAATGTTTGGTGCAGAATAAAGGCAAAAGGCAAGGAAATTATCTGTGAAGGGAGGATAAATTAAGTGTGTGTGTGTTTAGGAGAGTGAGGGGGGTTGTTACATACTTAGAAGGCAATGTTCCCCCCCCACTTTTTTTAAAAAAGTCTTTCCCCATCATACATTTTAATGCACCTGTGGCCCTATTAAGTATCTCCTGTATCCAGGCTGACCTGTGGCAATTTTCCAGTGAATAGGCTGCTTACCACCATCTCACTTCTAAGGTACGTGCATTTAGATGCTATGTATAGCATTGCGTAGGCTGTTGCTACTGGAAAAGAAGTGTGTGCCTTTCTCTGTTATGGTAATATATGAGCTTGGCTTCGTCTCTGGCTGCCACAATTATTTATGGGAAGCAAGTTTATGATAATAAAACCTCCACATGCTTACAAATTGTCTAGCATTCATATGGTTGTCTTGGAGAACTGAAAGCTATTTGCTATTTGCAGGCTTTCAGTATTAGACTTACAGTGCAATCCAGTTATCCAGAGGCTATGCTTCTGGGCACTGGTGAAACCGCAGAAACTCTTGGGGACTACGGGGTGCATGGCTATTTCAAGACTGGGAATAGTGATGGATGCTAAAAAGAGTTGATCAGATAGGAACATAGGAAGCTGCCTTATACTGAGTCAGATGGCCCATCTAGCCCAGTATTGTCAATACTGACTGGCAGTGGCTCCCCATGGTTTCCGGCACCGGCAGGAGTTTTCCTGCTCTACCTGCAGTTGCCAAGGATTGAACCTGGGACCTTCTGCATGCAAAGCCAGTGCTCTACCACTGAGCCATGACTCCTCCATAGGCTATGGCCCTTCCCTAATGATATGGGGACAAAGGCACTGAGTTGTAGTATAAGCAGAAAAATCAAGAACCAGGGCATTGTTGTCAATGGTCAATACGGTGTCTGAGACATGGCAAGAATAGAATTAAATAGAATTCCAGTATTGGAAACAGTATGTCTATGTACCCCAGTTGCTGGGGAACATGGGCAGGATGGTGCTGTTGCACTCATGTCCTGCGTGTGGGATCCCGTGAGCAGCTGGTTGGCCACTGTGTGAACAGAATGCTGGACTGGATGGACCCTTGGTCTGATCCAGCATGGCTCTTCTTCTGTTCTTATGTTCTTAAACAGAGAAGGTACTAGATAGGACCCAAGCCAGGAACTGGAAATTTAAGGCCAACTTATAATTCAGTAGACTCAAGCCTTTTACCACTGTTCCTTCAGTCCCATCCCAGGCATGCTTCTCTGTAAGTCCCTTTGGGTTCCATGAGATTTTGTGTTCTCACTGCCTCATATATTACCATAACAGAGAAAGGCACACACTTTTTTTCCAGTAGCAACAGCCTACGCAATGCTATACATAGTCCCAGATAACTGTGCACAACTGTGCTAACAACACAATCCTATACATGTGGACTCAGAAGTAAGTCCCATCATTTTCATTGTGGCTTAATCCCAGCGGGAGTTAGTGAGTATAGGATTTCAGTTTACTGTGTAGAACAAACACCAGGTGGGTGTGGTGCAATGGCAGCATTGTGCAGGAATGTCTGAAATGAGCCTATGTCCATATAAGTGTACATGCATAAAAACCTCTTTGTGTTATCAAGGTCGGTGGTGCTGGTGTGGGTGGTTCTGATATTAGGAAAAGGATGAAAAAAATTAATGCAATGCTAGTAGATTCAAACAGGGGCTTTTCATATCATTATTTTTGCTGTCTTTGTCATAGTGTTTTTGCACAATGCCTTGCATTTGGATGTTGGGCCAGGGTCAAAGAATACACTTAACTGGATTTCTTCCCTGTCATTCTCATACTTGTGGCAGGCAGTGAGAACACAAAAATCCCTCCCTGCCCATTCTAATCTCTAACACCACCACAACCTTCATGTTTGAAAAGGTGTATTGTATGCAAGAACATCCAACTCAGGTAGGCCCAGATAGCATGGTTGATCCCTGGATTTCGTCTGGTATGTTGACTGTGTGTTTTGGGCCTATATATGTGTGTTGGATTTTATGCACTTACACCATTTGTAATGTTATACCCATGCATGGACATCTCGTGATGTATGGGAAAGGTGAAGCATGCTGAATGAGCAAGGTGAGCTCTCACCCTCCATCCCTATTTATGCTAGAGAGCAATTAGGGTAAGCTTATAATCAAGTCCACCCTTTGTGTCCTGTGGCTAGGTCAGTCGTCCATTGTGTAGAAATTCCTAACATATACATTATTTCCCATTGTGTTGTGTTGCCTTATCCTGTGTTGAGCTTCCCTTTACTAGTGTGCATGGCTTTTTCCCATTGGCAAGTTTTATTTATTTATTTATTTATTATATTTATACCCCGCCTTTTTTCCTGAAAGGAACCCAAGTTGCAGGCAACCTACTTCATGCTGCCTGTTCTGTGGGCCCATTTCTATATTTCATTCATCCACTGAATCATTTATGTAAAGTATATCCCACATTTCTGCTTGACAACAGGCTTCCAAGGTTGCTTAAACTTGCACAGACATTAAATGCAAGTCTTCCCTCCCCCCCGCTTTAAATAAGGGAGTGGTAGCTGAAAAAGTTATTTTGCTCCATGGCTCAGCTTGTCTGAATGTGGAAAGCTAAGCAGGATCAGGCCTGGTTATTACTTGATGGGAGACCCCTCCTCTAGTTTCCTGCATTGAGCAGGGGGTTGGACTCGATAGCTCTGTAGGCTCCTTTCAACTCTATGATCTATGAAATCTATGATGCTCTTTAAAGTTCCACAGTAGCCATATCAGAAAATACCCCACACACACACACTTTTGCCCCTAGCACTTTTGCTGGAGCACTTCCTCTTGGGCAGCTGGACAATCTTCAGCTCCCAGCTTTATCTGGCAGCAGTGGTGACTGAAGCACTGGGTGGTGAGGACAATGATATTAATTGTCCATTCCTCAAGCTTCAGGGTCAAAGTAGACATGATGTTAATCATATGATTGGGCTGGTTCGGCAGCAGTGCCTATATCTAAGGAAAGCTGACCTAGCCATAACTACACACTCCTTGGGCCTAGAAACCAGGGCCAAGTACCACCATACACCCCCCCCCCCCGGGCATGGGGCCTCCTCTTGGACAATTGGGTAGTCTGCATGTCCTAGCTATTCCTGGCAGTGGGAGTGACTATATAGGCTCCCACCCCACACTTTGATAGCATGTTATCTTTTTATAAGTGATGTCAGGGCTGTCCCTACCATTAGGCAGAGAGAGGTAACTGCCTCATCCGGTAGCTGATGGCGGATAGCAGTGACAGCTCTCTGAGACCATTGCCCTGTGTGCCACACAGCCTGTTTTGCATTCCCTAAACTAGCCTGCTGCCCTCAGGTTTGGCATAAGACATTGTTCCATCACCAGTGTTGAAGTAAAGTTCAACAGCCAGTCTAGTTTGCTTCTGTATGTGGAATAGTGTGTGTGTGTGTGGGGGGGGGCAGTTTATCCTTTGCCTCAGGCAGCAAAATGACTTGGGCCAGCCCTGACTGATGTGGCTATTGTTCTTATCAGTATGAATTTTGAAGTCATTGCTTCTGGCATTATTGGACTGATGATGGGTGGGAAAGCTGCGCCAGTATCATTTGTCTCATGACTTGCCATGCCTCAGAACATGTGCAAATGTGCATATTGCTCCTCTGCGCTGCCAAAGGTATTCCATATATTCCGCCAATGATTTCTGATACATCCTGGGAGTAGGACATTTCAAGAAGGAATCTTCTTGCCCTGTTTGTTGGGTAACATCAGTACTCCATGAATCATGAGCCATTGGCATTCTAAATTAGAGTTTTACATGCACTGTTTGTAATAGCAATTCCATAAGACATATCTGTTCTCTTTGCTTTTCTTTCTTTCTTTCTTTCTTTCTTTCTGTCCAGTGAACCATATTTTATGTTCAGCCATGACAAATTGTTTATAAATATAGTTTTCCAGCCAAAATAGTGAGGGTTTGCCATACTTGTAGTTTTTATCCACTAGTACAAAAGTCATGATTATTTATATCAGTTTACTTGCAGGCATTGTTGGGGATTCTGTTTCTAATATTGCTATTATTTCATGAACGATTTGCAATTGTTTCAGTGACAAATGTAGCTCAGTGCTGGAGAAAGAAAGGGAGAACAAATGAACAATCCCCTTAGATTAAGTCTGTTTTATGAATCTGGAAAATAACAAGTAATCATTGCTTGTTATACTTTTTGACAGCTTAAGTATAAAAAAAATCAATTACTATGAAACTAGTATCCAGATTAATGTTGAAAATAAACCTGCTTCTAAGGGTACCTGCTAAAAGAGCATTGATTTTTTATTGTTTGAGGGAGGCTAGCTATATTTAATTTCTTTTATTGATTTTTTCCTTAAGCCCTATATTCAATGCATGTGAGATACAATGCAATTTCATATAGGGAAGCAATGCCCAGCGCCAGACTTGTGAATTAATTTTACATGAGTGAGAGCAGTGCTTAGTAATTTGCTGAGTATTTCAGAGCAAAGCTAGTAATTTTCCCTTTTATTATTTATAAATACCGAGAGGTCCAAAATTGGGCAGGCGGGGCGGGTGTGGGTTCAAATGCGAGGACTTTGCAGTAATTTCTAATAGCACGGGCCCGGCTCACCAGCACCTCATGTCTTATTTTCTCATCAACTTTGAATGCCAATGACTAAGAGGAAAATATGTAATGCTCCCAAAAGTAGCACACCATCAAATACTGCAGTTCGAAGGAATGCCTTTTTAAAAAAAAAACAAAAAAAACCCCCAGAAACACCCAAATTAAACATTTAACTGAACACTGCAGTTAAATACCAAATACTTAATGTTAGGGTTTGAAGACAGTACTGTTCTTAAAAAAAAATAATACATAAAATGATCTGCAACTAGCGGCAGTTATGAGAGGAATTTTAATGACCCCTGCATCAGCAAAATGAAAGCAATGTCCTTGTGGTAAGAGAAATGTAAAGGTTTTCCATCAAACAAATTTAAAATACATTAATGCTGTGACGAAGGGGAAGAGAATGAAATGTCTGAGGCACTGTGCCTAATAGTTTGGCTTCCTCAATGTTGCTTATTGTGTGGTGGATTATAAGCAGCTGTTATAGCTCTCCTTGTCTCGGTATGCTAGCTGTGGTGGGTGTTCTTTGCAGAGCTAGCTGCCTGGTTCTCACATAGGGCTCAGGTGATGGGTTGTTCATCAGTTAACCACTAATGTGATGTTGCTGAAATGGGAAGCCTGAAAGCAGGAAGGCAAAATCTGACATGTGAAGTTACTGTATAGTTGGAGCCAATTTAGTCCAGGAAGTAAAACATCATACTCCATCTCACTCAAACTGAAGTAGGCCTTACCTCCTCTGAATAGATTTTGGAGCTTAATAAAGATGTCACAGCTATACCTGTGATGGCCTGATTACTTCTGGGATAGTTGATCTAATAGTTTAACCTGTCTGAAGTGGGGCAGTGGGTGGCAGTGTTACTCTGCTGCTTCCCCAAATGCCCAACCATTTCAGTGAGGAAAAAGAGATGCAAGCAACAGACAAAAATTAAAGGCACTCATTAGCATGAAGCTCTTCACTGGCATCCGAGCATGTTAATTAAGCAGGTTGTGATAATATAATGTCCCCTTTTCCCTAGTTTTGAACAATGGCAAGTGAAGATTTGTATACATTGAAAATAAAATAAAGAATTTGGGTTTATATATCCAGCCATACACACAGAACATAAGCTGGGTAACAGTATTTTACACCATTTTGTGTTAAAAGAATTGTCATCCCAATTATTTCTATCAGTGTAATGTCTTCCTGGCTAATGTATTTAGAACTTTTACAGAACATTGCTAAGCAACTTTACTCAGTGGTAATACCCACTAAATCCAATGAGACCTACAGTGCAATCTTAAACATCTCCAATCAGAAGTAAGGCCCTCTGAGTTCAATGGTACTTACTCCCAGGTAAGTGTATGAGATTGTAGCCTCACTACACATTACATGGGAGATCAGTGATTTGAATGCTCAAAGAAGGTTTTTATTTTCTTTTTTACTTTAATGTAGTCAACTTTGATTAGCCCCAAATAACACTTGATCATACATAACTAGTTAAGCAGTTCTTTGGAGCTTAGCCATTGAACATAATTTTTGGCTGTAATTCTATACCCACTTACCTGGAAATAAGTCTCATTGAACTCAATGGAATTTACTTCTGGGTAAACATGTGTAGATTGTGTTCTTAATTTCATGTTTAATCTCTAACTGTTAGAGTCCATACCTGGGAGTAAGTTCAATTGAATTCATATGGAACTTACATCAGTGCAGACATGTACAGGATTGTGCTATGTGTTCCTGCAATGTACTGATGATAAATGGAACAAGATGAGTATGTAAGTTAAGATAAGTGAGTGCTGTGATCCTCAAGTCCTAGATGTACATTATATTCACAGACAGTTCTAACTAATGTCTTCCTGTACTTCTTAGTATAAGCTCCAATTAACAGCCATATTAAACAGTGGGCAATTGGTTCAGCTATGTCTACAGTATATCTACAGCTCTCAGTAAAGCAAGTGTAATAGCACTCAATACATTAAGAAATACATTGCTAGGGACTATTTCCAGTTAGATGTTAACAATAAGGTAGTAGTGTTATGGAATAGGAACATACACCATGGTCTTAGCACTTCATAACTTCAATAGTTACTGACAGAAAGAAAGATACATCTAAAAACACTGTTAAAGAGTACCTGGCACTCTCTTCTCCACCAAAGCATCAGGACACATGTCTGTGATCCCAGCTATGGACACATCAAACAAATTACTGCCTATATGACAAGAGAGTTAGGAGTAGAAAAAGTGAGTTATGGGATAACTGAAAAGGTAAGTCCCTATGTTACTGTGTGAATTGATATAGCAGCAGTGAATAATACAAGGGACCAACTGTTCTTTGGAAGAAGCAAGTGTGGGTCAACTGATGCTGTTTGAAATATGACTACACACCCCACCTTCCTGCACTCACAAAGCAAGAGGGCCTGCTTTTGCAGGAGAAGGAATGCAACATGTCTCTGCTGGGGGTGACATATGTGAACACTGGAGGTACTCCCTAATAAAACACCATCCCAAATATGTCTTTATGGCCATCACTGCAAGAATGTCATTTGGAAGGGCAGTTTCACTGATAGCAAATAATATTACAATAACTGTAGCTTTCCATATATGTGGAGGTGTGTGCAGCACTGAAGAAAGAGGGGTAAACAAAGCAGACGTGAGGAATAGGCAATCATAATTTCTGAAAGGTTATGTAGTAACCCCAATCATCTGCTCACATACTGCTGACAACACACATTCACTCAACATATGGGTCAGTGTGCCTGGACAAGTTTCTCCACAGGATCCTCATTTATGCCATCAGGATCTCAATGAAAGATGTTGAAAAGGTTAACACTGAAAGATTAGCGGATACATGGGGAGGGGGAATGAAGACTTACCTGCGACAACTTCTTCTTTGTCCATGTAGTCCTCCACATTGATTGTGGTCAGGTCATCCCAGAAAAATTCCTCAGAACCCTATGTGACCAGAGGTTTCAGTGCCACAACTAGAATATGAACAATTTTTTATACTTCAGCTGACATGCTTTGGTTTGATTGTAGTGTCACCACGAAGAATGCTGTGTAGCTCATTATAGTATGAGCATATAGAGCATTATTTCCAGACCTGGAGTTATGATTCACCAGATGACGGTATTCAAGGCGCATGCATTTTGTTTTTGTGCGGCACTCAACCGTGATTCATTTGTGTCTGCAGTTGGACATTTCCCAAGCAATTACTTTGTAGGATCAATGTTCCTGTGACTCGCTCTCAGCTACTCCTGTATTTTTGTTCTCCCCAGATGTAGAGATCAGGAATTTCAAGGTGTTTTCATGAAACACCACAGCCCTTGACTGCTGAATCTCCTCTCCAGACGCCATTCTGTGGAGCTGCGAAGGAGTGGTTGAGGATGGAGAACTGAAAGACCTTTGCTTTGAATATGTGCAGGTGTGAAGTTCAGAGGCTGGAAGAAAGGTGGGGGAAAACACCCAAGGGACATCCCACTTGCAATGCAGTAAAAAGTAAACATCGCAATGTCGGGGCACACAAATTATTATTTCGGAAGACAAAGCCACGCCCCCTACTGCGAAATCAAATTGGAAATATAGGACACACTTTACTCCCCAAAATGTGGAGAAGTTGCAATAAAAGAAAAACCGGTTACAAAAGTACTTAGAGTAAATGTGGTTTTTCTGAAACAAAACCCAAGATTAACACAGATCTGGGGTAGCGTCATGTGTCACACTAGTGTTTGAGGCACAGTAGCACCACAATAAATTACCCCTGTGGATTAGCCTTTTGTTGTTAGTTGTTGTTCATCATGAATTTCTGTTTTGTTGCATTGTTCTATTTTTATAAACACAATAAAAGCTTCTTTAAAAAAAAGGGAAAAAAAGGAGCCTACATGCAGGCAGGCTTTCACGTAGTCAGAAGACCTGATCATGTTCTCCAGTAATCGCATGATGCCCCCTTCATGCCAATGACATGTGAAAGGGGCTTAGGACTACTAGAAAATTCTGAAAACTCAGCCTTACAAATGGTGACATGAGATATCCTCCCAAATAGTTAAGTGCCACTTATCCAGCACACAAGTAACTGAATCTGCCTATATATATATATATATATATATATCTGATGGGATATTATCACAACTAGTTCTAGTAATTATTTTATGATTGTCATAGAATCATAGAATAGTAGAGTTGGAAGGGGCCTATAAGGCCATCGAGTCCAACCCCCTGCTCAATACAGGAACCCAAGTCAAAGCATCCCTGACAGATGGCTGTCCAGCTGCACCTTGAATGCCTCCAGTGTTGGAGAGCCCACCACCTCCCTAGGTACTTGGTTCCATTGGCGTATTGCTCTAACAGTCAGGATTTTTTTCTTGATGTCCAAGTGGAATCTGGCTTCCTGTAACTTGAATCCATTATTCCGCGTCCTGCAATCTGGGATGATCGAGAAGAGATCCTGGCCCTCCTCTGTGTGAAAACCTATCAAGTACTTGAAGACTGGTATCATATCTCCCCTCAGTTTTCTCTTCTGAAGGCTAAACATGCCCAGTTCCTTCAGTCTCTCCTCATAGGGCTTTGTTTCCAGTCCCCCAATTATCTTTGTTGCCCTCCTCTGAACCCTCTCCAGTTTGTCTACATCCTTCTTAAAGTGTGGTGCCCAGAACTGGATGCAGTACTCAAGATAAGGCCTAACCAGCGCTGAGTAGTGGGGAAGAAGTACCTCCTGCAATTTGGAAGCTATACTTCTATTAATGCAACTCAAAACAGCATTTGCCTTTTTTGCAGCCACATCACATTGCTGGCTCATATTCAGCTTGTGATCTACCACCATTCCAAGATCCTTCTCACTTGTAGTATTGTAAGCTCTTACTGCAGCTTTTAGACAGAAAGACAGACAAATGATGATTCAGTGGTCAAAACTCAAGCCATGAATTTTATCTCTTAAGAAAGGCCAGCTCGCTAATTAAGTCAAGCCACACCTTAGACGGAATGTTGAGTTGTGAGAGTTCTATTGCCTCTTCAGGTTTCACATAAGTCAGGCTTGAATTTGGGGAAAGAAGGAGTTAGAGAGATCTCTGCTTTGTTTACCAGTACGTATGTTAAGTTAAAGATCTCACTGATAAAGATCCTCACTCACAAAGATATCAAAATGGTTAGGATAATTGCGTGTGATCTAGAAAGCCGAAATTGTATACATATACACTGGAAATATTTGGACCTCTCAATCTATTCCATCTTTTTCTCAAAATTAGGGAGTTGAAATGTACCCTTTAATGTTTTTGAAATATACCCTTTAATGTTTAAGACACTTCCATGTCTCATAGGAAGTTGAAATATGGTACACATGTAGTCCAAGACACCCTAGTTACGGGAAGAGTCTGAAAATGGGACATTGGTACAACTCTGCCTCATAATTGGCTGGTCAGAATGTATTCATATATGATGTAATGCACGCATATACATCTTTATACATCCCTCCACAATCCACTCAGAGTCCATTAAGCTTTCTGAAATTCAATTCTATGCATTCAGCCCACTAAAACAGAAGATTTGCTATTGAAGATTAATGTTTTTGGGTGCAATCTACCACACACCCCTGTTTCACAGCCTTCATTATTTAAATGAATGGATGCAGCAAGGCTTCAGTGCCTGGTGGATTACATACCTTCACACATCAGTCTGAAAAGCTGTCAGGGTCAGATTCACCTCAGAAAGGAAATTTGTTAGAGTCCTCTATTCTGGCATGAAGTCTGCCTGCAACAGAATTTTTAAAAAGAGCAGCACACATTCCTGCAAAATAAATGTAAGTTGATATGTCAAACAAAGAAGAAACTTGAGGACCAATTTTCTAATGCAATGGACAGTTCTTTAAAGACATGGAGGTAGGGAAACAGCCAGGGAGTTAATATGACATTTAGGCTGCAATCCTATACTCAGTTACCTGGGAGTAAGCCCCATTGAGCTCAATGGGACTTACCTCTGAGTAGTCATGTATATAGGATTGCACCGCAAGATGAGGAAGATGTGAAAGGAAGCACTGAAGGAGGACGGGGATTTCAGAGTGGTTAAGTCTTTGCATCAGCCTTCACCATGAGGTGTTAGTGAGATGACAACATCTAAACCATTGTTTTGTGTGAGATGTTTAGCAGATGTTCAGGGATCAATGGATCTGTCAGTTCCAGTATCACCTGCATCCAAAGTTTTAAATCTCAACTTCTTTCCATCCTGTATATGAAGAAATTTGCAAAGTTTGATAAATCCATATAAAAACCTAAGTGAAACAAAATTCTCACCTGTTTTTACCAGCCAAATTCAACAGCATAGAGAGGACCATGATATACCTGCCTAACATGTAGCTGTTAAAAATGTGGAGCCTGTCAGAAAAAAGAGCTAGCAAGCCTAATTAAGCACCACAAACATTTTCAGAGCATATGGGAGGCTGAAATGCCGTTATTAAACAAACAAATGAAATAACTTTAGAATAGCTTTATAAAATCTCTATCTAATCTAATCTATTTTTCTATCCAATCTGGAAAACAATGAAACAGTACTGTAAATGAATAGGCTCCAGATCCTAGAAAGACACTGCCAAACACTAAATTCAAAGAGTGAATCTATGAATCTATAGAAGAGAGCCAGTGTGGCGTAGTGGTGAGAGTGTTGGACTAGGACTCGGGAGATCCGGATTCTACTCCCTGCTCGGCCATGAAACGCACTGGGTGATTTTGGGCCAGTCACGGACTCTCAGCCTAACCTACCTCACAGGGTTGTTGTGAGGATAAAAGGGAGAGGAGGACTATGTAAGCCGCCTTGGGTTCCTTGCAGGAAAAAGGTGGGGTATAAATATAATAAATAAATAAATAAATCTATGAATCTATGAACATCTGGCAAGTGGTAAAAACTGTGCAACTGACCTATATATTAGTGAGGGGAGGTAACAACAGCTGATTTCACAGTTTTGTTTTTCTGAATAATCAAAATATTTTAAGATACCGGAATACAAGTTATAGTAGTTGTCATGTACTTGAACATAGTTTTAATATTTTCTAAATCTTCCCCCCGCTTTTTTCTAATTGAAATTACATGCTTATCACCTTCAGGTGTCTGTGTGTTTTTTTAAATGAAAACTGAATAAATAATTTTGAAAAAGAATAGTAGAGATCCTGATAAGAGAGATTACACAAAATTGGTAAAGCAGAGATAAGCTCCCAAGCCATCAGCTTTTGTAAATCGGTATATACAACTTTTTAATCTTCTTGTATGTGAAACTTTAGGTGGAGAGTTCAGTCTAAATGACATATCTTAGAAGCAAGAAATGATTCAAATCTCACAATCTTATGGATCTTGTAGATTGTATCTTGATAATTACAGGCAACCTGCTAAAATGTTAAGTATTGTGACAAAACTGCAAGAACTGGCATTCACATGTTTAAATAAATTGTAATTATTGACTTGCAGTGTAATCCTATATCTACTCAAAAGTAAGCCCCATTGGGTTTAATGGGATGTACACCCAGGTAAATGTGTATATGATTGAAGCCTTTAAACACTTTAGCTGCCATTTAAGATGACAAATGAAAGATATGGTATCTTGTTCAATTGTATTGTTATTCCTAAGCCTTGGGAAGCAAAATGAGTGCAAAAATAAGAGTGGGATATTATCTGTTCAGTTTTATATTGCTTTGACTTTGGAGAAACTTAAAAAAATATTCAGATGCACAGTAGGAAGAAAATGTGATGCCTTGTGCAGGCAAACATATTATCAGATGTATTAGATACTAGTATGATCCTGTTGAAGTTAGTTCCATTTGTCAAATGGCTGTACATTAGTAGTGATTCTAATCTAGAGTTCTAGACCTTCAGCCATATTTAATAGTTGACCTGCCACTGGGACCTAATGTATAGGGGAATTGTTTCATGAGCAGAAAAACAACCAGATTCTGGAGTCAATTGCTACGGCCAGCATTACTTTTTGAACCTTTATAAAATAATTGCTTTCAGAAAGCACATAACTTTCTGAAAGTTTGCTCATTCCATTTGGGAAGTAGAACAATGCAGTACTGACTAATATTTTACAAAGTAGTTAAAGCAGAAAACTATACTTGCTGATCTTCTCCTCATATTACACATATACCTTGGTTAGTAGCACAACAGGTAAAATGGGAAGATTATATTATTTCATAGGCTAGTTCTGTTCCTGAGAGCATCTATGCTATTGTATTGACGTCTGGATACCTTTTCTTCATGCAATAAAACAGTTAAGAGTTTTATTAATCTTAACACCCCACTGGGGGGGGGGAAATGGAGTAGTTTATTATTTTTGCAGTTGTTTATATATATAGAAAGAGATAGTGTCTTTGACTCTTGTTATCTCTTTGTGCTTTCAGGCAAAACCATTGCATCAACAAGTGGCTTTGTACTACCAGTTTGTACATCTTTTAAGTATTTTCCTGAAAAAGTATTACTGCAGTGTAAGATCTGGTTCTTCCACATGTTTTTATTTGCAATGTAAATATTAAAATGACATTTGATTCAGTTTGCATATTGATTGTGTGCTGTTGACTGCAACTGTAGGAAGGTCCTTGTATGGGGGGAAAAAGATGGCTTCTCCTTTCGCTAGATGAAGACAGCCATCTTTTTTTCCATAAAGTGAGAAACATTATCACATCCCGTCCCTCACAGAGCCATTTATGGCCCCATTTAACCCATGCAGCTCCTGTGTGTTGTAACTAGGAATGTGTAACCCTGGAAAATCCATTTCATTTGCACCCAGTGGACTTCCACAGCATTTCCAATTCAGCAATTGGAAACGGACCATGCCAGATTTTTTTTCTGGGTTCCGGAAATGTGCATGAAATAGTTGAGCATACTGAGAACCAAGATCTGCATACTTGTAGTGCCATTTGCACAAATTATGATTTGCGCAAATCAGGTTTTTTCTGCAAATGGGATCTGAAGTTAATCTTTAAATTTGCGTAAATTTTCGCATTCGCAACTCAGTTATGTAACCCCAGGAGAAGCATATTCCCTTGGAAAATATCCTTGTCAGTTTCATCCTCTCACTACTTCCTGGTTAGCTCACCATATTCCCTACTTCACAAAGAATTTGCCATTGTCATTTTCATCTAGTTCAGCATCGGCACTACAGTTTTCCACTAGGGTTATGTGATTTGCGCGCATCAAATAGACACATTTTAAAACTATTATTTTAGTTATTTTTCAGCTCCCATGATTTCTGCAAATGGGTTTTTTAGTCTCTTACCCCCACCCATGTTCTTTCCACCAATCTTATGCATACAATATCTGATTTCTTTCTGTAATGTATTTGTTCCAACAAATACTGTTTATTGCATTCACTTGTTTATACTGCTGGTGAGGGGTTTTTTTTAGCAACAAGGTAGATCCGGTGGCTTGAGTCAGGTTGGCCCCATGAAAGGCTCGAATTTGCACAACTTTGATGTGTGCAAATTATGGGCTCCACAATTTGCACAAATTTTCTGAGCCTTAAAAAAACACTTGTGTAAATCGCAGCCCATTTTAAAAGTGGAAATCGACGTGCTGGCTTGACTCGCGTCAAATTGAGTTGGCACCAGCAGGGGTGAAACGGAACGTAATCTGGAGAGCCAAGTTGGAAAAAATCTTCTGTAAGATTTTCATCCCCCAAATTGGTTCCTCACATATCTCTAGTTGTAGCTCTTCCAAGTGGCTATATCTTATTAAAAAATAAAATAGGAGAAAAATGTTAAAATGAGCCCTTGGCCACCTCAGACTTGTTGTAAGTACCTTTGCTTATTAAAAAGAATTTTGCACTTTTTTCAAAAATAAAAATAAAAAATCACACATGCAAGTTCAAATGGGACTTACATGCAAAGTTAGTTATTTTTGGTGCCAGGTGGGAACCTTTCAATTTTCCTATACTTTTTAGATTTGTGATTTTAATTCTACTTTTATGGGTTAGGCTGTTGTTGTGTTTTACACATTGTGTTTTCATTCTTGTTTCATGTTAATATTGTTATGTTTTTAATCTTTACTGTGAGTCATTTTGGGAATTTCTGTAATGAAGAGCAAGATACCAAATGCTTTAAATAACTAACTAAATAAGTAAGCAAGCAAGCAAGCAAACAGGTTTATTAAAATTAAAGGAGACTTTGGAATGGCTGAAATAATTTTTGGATCAGGATTTGCAATATTTGACACACATTTCTGTCCCCCATCCACAGTTTCTATGATAAGTTTATGGAATATTGTTTCTTTGGAAGGTGGGCCAACAATGACATTGTATTCCATGAGGCCTTTTTGAGGGAGATGTTCCCCCTTAATGTTAGAATGGGAATTTCTTTCAATGCATATATTAGTCATTTCTGAAAGAACTGTAACAAACACTTTTAGCTGAGTGAACAAGCAGAGGGACAATTTTTGATACCCAAAAAATAAAATAAAAATGGAATTGTGCTCTTTTTAGCTATTACTACTGCATGCTGCATGGTGCATCATTATCTCCAGCCAATATTTATGAAGTATTATCTTGCATGATACTTATGTTCTGCATGTGCCTCTAAATAGGTTTTGATAGGGATTAAATGGTATCTGGATAAGAAATTCCCTGAGGATAGTACAGAAAAGTAATAGTTTATCTCAAGTTAACAGGTGCCCATAATCATTGGTTGTGGGCAATGGAGTGCAAAACAAAGCAGGATAAACAGAAGGCCATATATCTAATTAAAAGGAATATATGTGTATGGACTTTATTTCTATGTTCCAGTGTATGATTTACCAGTTACCACAAAAATCTCCTTTCTGGCAGGAAATATAAAAGTTTTCATTTATTTTTTAGAGTGAGAATGTGAATAAATAAATATTTTTTAAAAAAAAATGTGAAAAAGGGACTATTGGATGGTTAGTCCAGCACCTTGATTTCTAATTGAATTGGAGATAATGAAGGTTCTTCATTAGAATACTAAATATGCTCTGGCTATTTGTTCATCCCCATTTTACAGATGATTATATTGGGAAATGACCTTCTGAATGGGGCACATGAACTTTTGTAGCCTCATCCACAAAATAAAAACCACTGTATCAGACAGTGGTTGGATCAAGCTTTTATCGCACTCTCCATTTCTCATTCTATATGCATAATTTCATCAATTGGAAAATGCTGCAGGAGTATTGCCAAATTAAAATTATATCTAATCCACAATTATGAATAAATAGGTTCTGTCCCTTCTCTCCCCCCCCCCAGTGCTTCCCTGCTGCTTTATCATCGGGAAATTGCTGTACATGTGAGCAGAAATAGCTTTTTTTAGACCCATATGGCACTATTCTATTATATGACATGACACAGTTTTAAGTAGTGAAAAATGTGGTAGCCCATTTATTGACAAATACCAATTGGTAAGAAAGAAGCCAGCCAACAGTCCACCAGCATCCATTTTGTTTCCTTGATCAATGCAAGGCGCTGGTGACGATTTTGAAAGTCCTTTATAGCCTGAGTCCTCCATACTGTTTTTGTTAGTGCTGTGCCGAAAATTTCTCCCACATATTTTTCGACCATTCTAATTCAGTTTGCTGGGAAAGAAATTACTTTTGAAAAGAAATTCAAAGGAGAAGGAATTTTGGAGAAATTCCCATGGGTTGGGTTCAGCGTTCTTGTGCTTACCTTACTTATGAAGTGGCATGAGTGCCCTGTCTTTCATTGTACAATAATCTTTCTGGCAAGCCTGTAGCCTCCTTGGCTTCCCACACCTCCCACCCAGGGGAAGACATCTTGAGGTAATTGCTCCCCTGAGAGACTTCAGAGCAATGGAGAGATGTGTAATAGAAAGAAAACTACACACAGGGTACCCTCAACCACCTCACACTGATTAATCAGGCGATCACTTGTGACCGAGTAAGTTTGTCTTCCAGGATAAAAAAAAATAAATACAAAAAGGAAATTTTAAAAGGAGGAAATTCTAAAGAAAATTGTGTAGACTCTAGCGATGGGTCTGTAAGTGACTGTGGAGGCCAATTCTAGATCCACACAGCTTCCCACAGTGAGGACACAGGTTACCAGATGGAAGATGGTCCTGTAAAGGATTCGTTTGACGTGCTTTTCGCCTAGCACGTTTCTCCCTTTCACCTTGCACTTGGGCTTCTTCAAAGTCCATAGAACCTTTGTGAAAGGCCAACCTCCAGTTAGATCGTTCACGGGCCAGAGCTTCCCAGTTTTCGATGTTTATATTGCATTTTTTTAGATTAGCCTTATGAACATCTTTAAACCGTTTATATTGACCACCGATATTCCGCTTTCCATCCTTGAGTTGGGAGTAAAGTAGCTGCTTTGGGAGACGGCAGTCAGACATTCGAACAACATGACCGGTCTACTGAAGTTGGCGTTGAAGGATCATTTTTTCAACGCTAGTAGTCTTTGCTTCTTCCAGTACACTGACATTTGTTTGCCTATCTTCCCAAGTAATTCGCAGGATTTTCCGGAGGCAACGTTGATGAAATCTTTCAAGGAGGTGGAAATGACGTTTATAGATAGTCCATGTTTCACAGGCATACAATAAGGTTGGCAATACAATGGCTTCATAAACCAGTGTTTTGGTCTTCTTACAAATATCCCGATCCTCGAACACTCTATGTTTCATTTGAGAAAATGCGGCACTTGCGGAGCTCAAACGATGCTGGATTTCACTGTCGATGTTAGCTGTAACAGAAAGATAGCTGCCAAGATAGAGAAAATGATCGACATTTTCCAGTATTGTCCCGCCAAGCTGGATAGATGGCATCACCAAAGGGTTAGCTTGCACTTGCTGATTAAGCACTTTGGGGTTTTTGATGTTAAGTGAGAGACCAAGTTTTTCGTATGCTTCTGCAAAAGCATTTAGGATAGTTTGGAGATCATCCTCTGAATGTGCGGAGACCACATTATCATCAGCATACTGAAGTTCCACAACGGAGGTTGTAATTACCTTACTTTTTGCTTTCAGCCTGCTGAGATAAAAAGCTTTCCCATCTGTTCGATATATAATTTCCACACCGGTGGGAAGTTTCCCCTCGACAAGATGTAAAACCATGGCGATGAAAATAGCAAATAATGTTGGGGCGATAACACATCCCTGTTTTAACACGTGATCCCACTTTAAATGGAGCACCATGAGAGCCGTTGTTGTCCAAAACCGTTGCCGTCATGTTGTCATGGAGAAGTCGCAACTCGCAAGTTATTCACAAATATATTGGGGCATCCCATTTTCATAAGGATAGTCCACTGATTAGGTAAGGTCAAAACCACCACCAAAAGAAATTCAAAGTGAATTATAAAAATGCCATGAGAATGAGGCAGAAAAATGGAAGCCTCTTTCATGGGGGAAGGAAACTTTCAGGAAATTGGAGGTCAGAGCCACACCGCTTCCCTAGAGCTGTATGCAACATTGCTCCCTAACCCCTGCTACAGGGCTTTCAGGGAAGGGGCACTGTTATGCATTAGAGACCACGGGCAGAATCCAACAGGGTGCTTATTCCCCTGCCAATTCTCTTCTGCTCTTTAATCGCATTGCACAAGCGGCCCCCACTGCTTGCACAATGGTGATTTAGTGCTTCTAGGGGCAACCCGAAATGAGCAGAAATGCTTGCTTCTGGAAAGAGGCAGCTTGGTGAAGCTCACATAAGGGAGCTCCGCCAACCTGCCTCCTTCCAGAGACAAGTGTTTCTCCTCGGTTGGGGGCTTCCCCTAGGGAACGCTAAATCTCCTTTGTGTAAGCGGTAGATCCTGCTTGTGCAACCCACTGCTTGCGGAAAGGGTGGGAAAGAATAGGAAGGGACGTAAGTGCTCCCTTGGATTCCATCCAAGATGTATCCACAATCCCCTCTCAGAAATTTAACATTTTTAAGACCCTGAGGAGGGTGGTGAACCCTGAAGGATGACAACTAGAGCTGAGCCAAAATTTCTCAGGAGACAGTTTACTCAGAAAAGTCCTGAGATTTTTCTTTTCTTATGCCCCTAGAAATAAAAGACCACTAGGCAGAATTTTCTCCAAATTTTCTTCACCATTATTTTTTGTGGTGGCTGCATTTCCTCCCCCTGTTGGAAGATGCAAAATGGGGGCTAGGCTGCCAACACAGTTGCTGCTGTTTCCACTTGCAGTGGCAGTGCCAAAAAAGGGGGGGAACCCCTTAAGAGGACAAAAAGGAAAGAAGCTGTGCTACAACCCTTGCCAATGGTGAGCCCTACCTGTGAGAAATTGTTGGAGAATCTCTCCTCCCTCTGAAGAAATTCGTAAAATTTATCTGTCCACAAATAGGGTGGAGAATTTTGAGAGGCCATTTGTACACAGCTCTAGTTTTTCTTGTATATATTATAAGGATGTGCGCGGTTCTCGATCGGGGGTGGAAGCGGGGTGAACTTGCCCTGCTCGACCCCCCCCCCCCGAGACCCGTGGCACTTACCTTTTCCCCAGCTCGGCACATCTCCCCAGAGAGGAGCTGAGGAGAGATACTTCCGGGTCCCCAGTGCTGTGTTTTTCACGTAAATTCCATAGAAAACCACCTTAAAACGGCCACGGTCCCATCGCATCAGTTCCTGGCACAGCGCTGGGACCCATTGCATCACTTCCGGGTCCCCGGAAAGTCCATTGGGAACCTTGCTGTCGCCGTGGGAGGAATCAAGCGGGGGGGGGTGCTCACTGAACACCCGGTGAGCACCCCAACTGGTCCGTGTACCTCACTAGAACGTAGAATTCTTGATTAAATTTTGTATACTGCCCTGGTATTGTAAGGCAAAGGGTAGTATCAAAATAAGTGCAATAAATATTTTAGTAAATAATAATACATTTTAAATACCTGACATGAACACCATTTTAGATGCCAATGAGATTTCATTGAGGGGTAGTGGGGCAAGATTCAAAGGTCAGCTCCTGGATATATTCAAAATTAAGGCTGCAATCCTGTACCCACTGACCTGAAAGCAAGCCCAGTGGGACTTACTTCTGAGCAGGCATGTATAGAATTCACCTTTGATTTGCTGAAAACAATGGGTTGGATTGAATTTGAGACATGCCCCTCTGCAAACGGAAGGGCTCCTTCCACCCATGGAGAGAACTGAGTTCCAGCAGCAGCTGCTCACGGGAAGGAAGGGGACAGAGTGGTGATTTTGCTGATTCTCTTCCCCACTGTATCCCCCAGACCCACCTCCCACATTGCTCTAGGGTGTCCCCAGACCCCCCAGAGCAGCTTTAGGGGGGCTCAGGGATCTACATTGGGGAGGAGGAATTGGCAAAAAAATGCCACCCTGCCCCCTTCTTCCAGCACTAGCAGAACTCTGCTGAGTTCCACTCTGGATCCAACCCAATGTATTTTTTTTCTAATTGTTTAGGCTTCTTTTTATATTTCATAACAGAACAGAGTTATCAATACAGTCAAGTAGTCACTCTTTTTTTTGGGGGGGGTGCATTATTATGTCTTCTGATATCTGCTTGAGGCTCCTTTGCTGCACTATGTCACATCCGGGAGATTCTGCAGAAGCAGAGCTCTTATCAGTTTGGATTTATGTGATCTGGCCTATTGCAGCTTTGAAAGCTGAGAGTCATTCAAACATAACAAACAAGTAAAATAAAATATCGCAAGGGTCCCTCCAAATGCAACTTAGAATGGTAGTGCTTTAATGCTCAGTAAAGAAATTTTGCTGTGGAATACCAATTCTATATGCTAATTCAAATTATTTGCATACAGAATTGGGGGTGGGGGTGGGAGGAAGAATGAACAGCAAGAGCTTCATTTTTAGGTCTGTACATTTCTTTTTATTAAGACATCACATCTTGAAACTCCTAATCAACGCAATGTAAAGAGGCTTGAAATCATTTTATCCTACTAAGCCGAGACAGCCTGTTCAATTATCATCATAAAAGGAAATGGCTTTTGTTCTGCAGTTCTATGCAATTGGTTTTCAATAATTACCTTCATGTCTATTTTCGCTATCTAGTTTACAGAAAAGATCATAGTGCATGTACAGTTCACTTTTTTTTTTTAAATGTCCAATACATTTATAACCGCCGGTAACTCTTTAGGTCTATGTTCACTGCCTACCGTATGTTGTAGCTTTTGTGAACACCCCTTGCCTTTGACTGACACGGTCAACGGTTCATCACATTTGCACCTCAGAGGCAATTGTTGCCCATTCATGTGTGAAAGTAGTAAAGTCTATTTAGATTAAATTGCTCAGGATCATCATAGATTGGTAAGGGACAAATCACAACATTTCTGATGAAAGAAGACTGTTGTTGCTTTCCATCTTCTACATACTTTGAAAATGCCATCCACAGATAGTTTTAAGCTCCAGAAAAGGATTCAAAATTAATCATTTTCAGACTTAAATAAAATCATGATGACTATCAAGAAGACGCCCTCCCCCCCCCCAAAAAAAAAACCCTGAAGAAAGTACAGAATTAGGTTTCATAAGCAGACCTGAAAATGAAGCAATAAAATAAAAAAGTTATATTTGCATTATTTATATTTGCTAATGAAACAATACACATGCACACACACACACACACACACAGAGAGAGAGAGAGAGAGAGAGAGAGAGAGAGACAGAGAGAGAAAGAATACAGGTTATTTTTCTATTTTTAATTTTTTAAAATAAATATTGACAATAAAAGGAGAGACTTTTACATGTTTTAATGTTTAAATATCATCAGGTAAATCCTCACATATCTTCTGTAAGTACTTGAGGGTTGTTTTTTCTTACACCCATTCATTTTTGGAACAGTTGCAAAATACTAAAAATAATTATCCAATACAACAAATACAAATGCTTAAACAACCAGCAACATTTTAAAAACAATTCCATGTTAGAGATGGGGAAAATAGTTAGATTTATATAATTTCTTAATTTTCTTCTTCTTGACTCTGACATACCAAAAACCTAATAAAATATTTAAAAAATACCAGGTGCTTCTAAAAATGCCGCACAACAAATGCTGGGTATTAGCTGTATTTTCCCCACAGTAAAATTTGAGATCTAAGACAACTGAAATGAGGACAGAGATAAGCAAACACGATGAAGAAGAAAATCTCATCTTAATTCAAAGACTGCTGAAATGCAGATGAAAATACAAGCTACTGATATACTGCAAAATAACCATACGATGCTTGGACAAAAAAATATAGCTACATATATTTTGGAATATTTAAACTGATTTTTCTTAGGCATTTTCCTGTTAGATATTAAAGGGCAAAACAGAGAAAATGTTACAGTGTTATTTAAAGATGAACACACAATCACAGTCAAATCACTAGATCAGTTTTTAGTTAAATCATGCCAATTCAGCAATATAAAGGTGAGAGCTTTTAAAGGTAGACAGCTAAAGATGTACTAATACTGTCGAATTTTATTTAGCCATAGGAATGGGAATGAGATGGGGGGGATGCTTTTTAAAGACAAAACTAATTTGTATAGACCAGGCTATATTTCCCTAGATGTTATAATAACATCTGCATTGGTATTTTGACCATTTGAAATTGTATTTATTAATTAATTTATTATTAAATGTATACCCCACTTTCCCTCTCCAAATGAAGATGCCCAAGATGGCTAACCAAAATCACGCAATAATATATATTTTAAACACAAAATATAAAAACACAAAAAGGATGAATCAAAGCAGCAGAAAAACTGGAAAGAAATAAGAACCAGCGGGAGACTCAGATTAAAATAAGGACACACTCCTATGCATGTTTAGACAGAAAAAAGCCCTACAACTCCCAGTTGTTATGCACAGTGCATTGGATTGTGCTTTAAACAGAAAAGTAATCAAAAGCTTGATGTAAAAGAAATGTTTTCTAAAGATGATGTAATCCTGGCAAAGATTCATATAATAACCTGACCTCCTATTTGAGGGGATTCTACATACTGGGTGCCACTATAGAAAAGTCCCTCTGGCTTTTCATAAAGTGGTGGCAGATGCAGAGCAGAAGTGCCTTATCAGAGGACTTTAAAGATGGTAAGACTCGCATGGGAGGAGACAGTCCTTTTAGTTAACTTGGTGTTTACAAAGAGCACCAGTTCGCCACTCATTTTGTCCCTATCTTGGCTCAGAGTCTCCAGTTCACCAAGAAATGTTAGCTGGAAAGTGGTTAAAAATTAGGGCAAGTCCCATCAACACCCTCTGTTGAAATGGAAAAGAGAGTGTCCCAGCTCTCTGTAAGCTGGCTAAAAACTCTTGAAAATGTGAAAGCCAAATCTTCCTGCTTCCAAATTCAATTAAGGATTGGCAATTGAGTTCTTGCGTGACATTCCAATTAGCACCAAAGCACACCCATTGAGAGTCAAGCATTCTCCTTTGTCAAGGAGGATAAATACCAATCGTCCCCTTTTGTGCACCTGGGAACCTTCCTTTCAGTTGCTACCCTAGTCTTTTGTTAGTTTTGCCTTTCTAAGACCATAACTGGCCTTAGACCACTGTACTCGGTAACATCCCATGAGTAGTGTGTGATTTTAGGAGAGCAGTTCTGCTGGCGACTGGCATACACACAGCCTGACTGCCTCTTGGAACTCCCAGCTTTGGGTTTCTGTCTCTGCATCCCCCTTAGCCAGTCATTTTTGCCTGGTAGAACCTTGCCAAGGCCAAGGAATGCCAGCTTTACCTGCCTTCTTTTGACATGTTTTTGTACAGATCATAAAGAAGGATTGGTATGCAATATATCCCTTCCATTCCACCCTGATTTCTTCTCTTTCTCTCTGCCTCTCTACCGTACCAGTTTCCACTGCTTCAACTGTGAAATCCACAATGGATTCAAATGAGTTTGGATTTCTATGAATCTGACCCATGGATTCTGCAGCGGACTGGCTTTTCCTGAGTTGCACAGATTCTGCAGACTTGTGGACCAGTTTTTTACTTTCTGGAATTTTATGCAAATATGAAAAAAATAAAAACACCAACCAAAAATGTGCCTTTCTCATCATAGGTTTGTTGGTGTTGAAAGAGTTCGTAATCCGTGTGCTAGCCTTGCCAGGCTGTCCACACATGGCAGCAGAGTTCTTCCACGCAGCAGTGACCCAACAGCACAGCTACTCCAGTTGCAGATTAATCCAGGACCCAGGAATCACTCTGTAGACAACAGCAGGTCTATTTACTTATTCAAAGCAATCACTACAGAGTATACATTCCATAGATACAGTCCATGTGCGGAGTATAAATGCATAGCAAGCATTAGTCCAGTGGAGAGAAGGAGAACTTCACCCCACCTGTCCAAAGAGAGTTACAGTGGAAGTAGCAAGAAGAAAGAGCTAAAGCTCTTCCCCTTAAAATGGCTTCTGTCTGGAGCAGTATACTACGTCAGAGAAAACACGTGACAGCTTGTGTTTTCCCAGAGAGCTTTCCCATGCTGAAGCCCAGAATAGTTTAGTACAACAATCAACTGGCTTAGACGTAAACATGCTTGAGACAGTCACTACCAAAACAATAAGAAAACTCCCAACTTGCTGTTGTTACCACAACAAGGTTAAAGCATGAAAATATGCATTTTGGGGATATTGTGCACTTGGGGGGGGGTTGCAAATTTTTGGGAGTACAAAGTTGCGCAGCTGCAAATTTGTGCAAATGCAAATGAATGAAAGTTCAGCAAAATGGGAAAGAATTCAATCTGATTCAATCAATGAGCAGATGACAGAACAAAAGGTGCCTGGCAATCCATGAAACACAAATGGAAAGGATTTAACAAAATCCGTACATCCCTATCAACACCCACCTTTCCCCCTGACCACTGAACAGTTGCTTTTGGCTTGCTGTCACTTAATCTATCTTCCTATCAATATCTCTCTCCTTCCCCTTCCCTGTGAGCATTCTTCAGTAACTTACCTTGCAATTTGCTTTTTATTGTACTTTATCAATAAAAATCTCCTTTTCCTGGAAAAACTCTATTACTCCCTTCTGGATACCTTATGAGGGCACTCCGCTTCCTAGAATAAAGTTTGTAAAGTTACATGTGCCGTGCTGTTGTGTATTTTGCTAAACATGGTAGTTATTTGAGACCAGCTGTTCAAGGCTTATCTCCTGAACACTGAAAAGTAGGTTTCAGACGAGTACAGGGAAATGTGCCATGAGCAAGCACAGTAACATCAGTCCCAGCATCTAGGGCTTTAAAGATAATAACTAGAACAGAGCCAAAAATGCCCCCATCCACACACTTTCATACTCCTTTCTCACACTACAAAAAAGAGGAAGCACTTTCAGTCATTTTAGGTAGCGGCTGGCAACATACAATTTAATTTGAGGGGGGTATTTATGTTTTGATTTATGGGCAGGTTAGGCTGCTTTCCCTTTTTCTTCACTTGTATCTCCTTGCAAGAGGTTAAAGTTAGGAGTTATCAACTGAGCAGGGAGAAAACAACAACAACAACCCAAAATCAAACAGTCCTGGACTGGCTCTCTCCCTATTCTGTCATTTTCTGTGTTTAACAGTAACTTGGTATGTATTAATGAATCAGCAGATGAAGCGATTCACAGCATGGAGATAAGCATTCTCACCTGCAGGTGTAGGCACATCAGGCTGCTATGAAAGGCACAGGACAGAAGCCAGTAAGTTGCTTGAAGATCATCTGATCTCCTTTGTGAGCAGAAGTTATATGCAGAACAAAACTCTCTTGTTTTGTTTTATTCTTTCCTAAATAAGGTTTTAACTGGTGGTTGGAAATCTCATGGATCAAAGTCATTCCCAAGTCTGATTTCTCATGCCAGTTACAAAACAGCCTTCCCAAGATATACCAGCTGATATGTTTCAGGGTATAGCACTGAGATAAGCCATCAAGATAACATGAAAAAAATTATCCTCCATAACAAATCATGTATAGTATGGTGAGAGGATCTGGCCCATAAAAGCAAAGGCATCAAGACTCGGAAAGACCAGGATCTAGCCATGCATCTGACAGATACGGCAACAGATGCAACTTATTATTATGAAATAACAGGGCTATACCCCCCCTTAGTATCTGTTAATCATTGGGAGTTGCTAAAGTAAACTAGTCTATGGCTTTCTTGTGAGATGATTTGCATCAGACCAACAGGGGACATTGTATGTATGTATGTATTTATTTCCACCATTCATCTGAGGAGCTCAAGGTGGAACACGTAGTTGTCCCCATCGCATTTTAACCTCACAACAAACTTATGATGAAGGTTAGGCTGAGAGACAATGACTGGCCCAAGATCTCTAAGTGAGCTTCATGGCTGAGTGTGAATTTGGACCTTCATCTCCCAGTCCTAGTCCAAAATTCCAGCCATTACACCACACAAATTCTTGATGGCACTTGTGTCATATTCAGGAAGGAGTATGAACCAGTCAACAAGATTGAAGAGTAACAGATTGGGATGCCATATGACATCCAAGATCTTTCCAAGAGTAACATTTGCCACAGAGGCAAGTTGTTGTTTGACACTTTTTCTGGGTATAAAGTAAGCAAGCTTGCTATAACCATGCTGAAATTAATGGGGGGAAAGGCACTTTTAGTCACTAAGCTACTATGATGAACAGGGGAATCACCATGACACCATTTATATTACAATCATGCCTTGGATTGAGAGCATAATTCGTTCTGGAAACATGCTTGCAATCCAAAACACTCTTATATCAAAACGAAATCCCCCCAAAAAAATTTGTACAGAGATTTTTAATTTAAGCCGTACTACAGTACTTGTATTGCAAGATGTCGCTTGTATATCAAGTGAATAAATAAATAAATAAATATTTAAAAAATTGCTTGTCTTGCAAAACGCTCTCAAACCAAGTTACTTGCAATCCAAGGTATTACTGTACTTTCTCCTTGAATGAAGAATAAAAATTAGCTCAATTCAAACATCATGACAAACCAGGGTTTGTGGTAACTACCATTTAGGGTTTCCAAATGTAAAACAAACCATACTTTAGAACTGTTTGTCTGCTTTCATTTTCTATCCTCTCTGCATTCAGTCTCACATCATAAGTGCACTCACATTTCCATGGTACAGCAGCCTTTGGATGCAGAGTGATGGCTGTAATAATTGTTTGTTATTTCAGACATGATGACAAACCACAGTTACCACAAAAGGTGGTTTTCCATAGATCTTCAACCATGTCTTATTATTCCTGTTTGTTGGCCATATCAACCATGGTTTGTCAGTTCAGACATCACATTAAACCAGAAAAAGATTCCTCAACCATGGTATGACAAGTTATCTAAATTGAGGCATTGAAGAAAGATCTTCTACTTTGCAATGCTGTAATAATAATAATAATAATAATAATAATAATAATAATGTGCCAGGTATGCATAAGTAAATTAAAAATGAAGAGGAAACACGAAATATGGTGTTGTGTGTTTAAGATCCATGAGAGGGATGAGGCAGAAGTTTTCCCTTTGAAAGAAAAAGGGTGTGAGGTACTTAAAATATCTGTCATAGGCTGAATGGGAAACTGCATTTTAACAAGTTGGATCCCATCCATTGTATAACAGTCTGGGTACAGTTTAAATGCATCAGTGTATGCTCTGAAGGCTAATCATATTGCAGTGCATTGAGAAAGGGACGAATGCCACATAATCCTTTTTTCTATAGGTCCTTTTATCTCTTTCTCTCCTTGACTGTTAGAGCAAATCTCTGACTGATTGTTTCATTTTGTCAAAACACTTTTCATAATCATCCATATGCAGGATGGAGATGGTGTCATGCTGCTGAAGCAAAAGAAGAAGACGACAGATGGGATAGTAGGCTGGAATGCACAGCTACACGTGCATCCAGAGTAATGATTACATTACATACACTGATGAGGAGGATCTTTTGGCTCTTCAACCTGGCAGGTCAATGAAGGGAAAACTTCTTCCCTGGGGATGACAAGTTGCTTCCCTCTCATCAGGGACAACAAAACCCATTTCCATATTCCTGGTGTCATTGTAATCACACCCAGTGATGTCATTATTCCAAGTGCAAATGCTGTGAAAGCATCTATAAATGTTAAGCAACAGCCCTTCCTTCTTCTTTTGTCATTCATTTGGTTCCCACATATTTGCTTAAACTTTAAAATACGTCTAACAATTATGAAACCACCATTGTTTATGGATATCTACAGATTTTTCCTATTTAATTTTTAACCAGTAGTCTGTTCATTCGTAAAGTAAACCAAAAGGCCTGAATAACACATCAACTGACAATTAACCTAGTATGCTTTCAGTTAAATTTATTTAACCCCAGTAGAGTCAAACAGGATGAATAAAAGAAAAATCCAAGCATTTCAGCTTCACTGGTTCAGGCAGTAACTTTTTCCATAAAGTAGAACTTGCTTTTCTTTCATCTACATGTAATATGTAAATGCAAGGGACTCTATCCAAAGTATTTAGATTTTACACAATTCCCCCAATTATCTTAATATCTGTTGATGATGTCACTGCTCTAAAACCTCTGCAACTTTGCATGTGTATGGAAACGTGTGAGCCCTGTCAATCTCCCAAAGACATAATTGGGAACATGACTGAACCTAACTTGGACAGGCTTCAAGGTAAAATTAATTTTTTTTAGCATCACTCGATTGCTTTCCAAATTAAAGT